>OY723396.1:11807842-12109014 GCA_963210295.1 Ophion ellenae
TTGTCAATCATTCGTCGTTCTGCCGTCGTCAAGCCGTTACACGAAGTCTGGAATAATCTTGAATCGTGCTCCGTCGTACAACTGTCCTAACTTATATATTTATTTTTGTCGTTTTTGATATGGAAGCCATTTCATAGCATCGTTTCTTTCAGATAGTGATTTCGCTGCCGCATAAATTGTAAATAGAATTCCTATCTCCAATCATCGACAGACCCGCGACAACTATCCATATCAAAATGGTCAACGTGGAAGCAACTAGAGCTGATAAGGTAGACGGCCCAGTGGCCATCAGGGTCCTTGTGATCGTCACGTTTACGCATTAAATAAGTATTTCGAGATAAAACTCATTCCTTCGTGCAGATCTGTGGTATATTAGCTCCCAGGAGGTATTTACTGTGTTGTATTACATTTCCACACCCGTAAGTATACGTATTCAAGAATAATCGAATTAAACATATTCCGCTACGACGTCTACCTGTAATTTCGGCCGAATCCTTCATTAGGAGGTCAACGTGAACTACGTCACATCTCGGGTGATTTGAGAATGCCTATGGACTTGCGTGAAGTAAGTTTTCCTTCAAGTGATTAACAAGGGTCTTAGTTTTGCGTTCAGCATAAAAAATTATAGTTTTATGCTACTTTCAACGGGTTTTCATATATGACGATTACCGGTTCAGCAACATAAACACTCTGCCGATTAATCGCCATGGCTGTCGACAACTGGGACAATGTTAGCAAAAAAAATAATTTTACGAATCGAATATTAGTTTATAGAAAATCAAAGAAGAAATATTGGGTCTGTAATTAGCATTGTCTGAAGGATCCACGGACCAGTAATCGTCATACACATATTCGCGATAGTAAAAAGATACACATATAAATAAATGTTGTCGATTACTGGGTCGTGACCATGTCGATAACTGAGTACGTCTTGAACAAAGGTGAACACCTCTCGATCAAAATGATATTAAAAATTATTTTAAGAAAAAATAGTTGTTTATAATGAGCACAAATAAATAAAAATTATAATCCTGACGTAATAGGCAATAATTAGTTTTGTTTTTGAAATTAATTGAGTTTTATGGAAGAGAAATTTATGTTTCAAACTCTTTATCAAATGTTTTAATAAAAATCATAAAGTTTGTGAGCGAGTGCGTAATAATAAATATAAAAAACATTTATTTTTGTACATTTGGCGCCATTTTTAAGAAAGTCGCATTTCCGACTGAAACAACGGTCTTTGTTCTTTTCCAAAAACCGCAATTGTTAATGGATTGTAAAAATTGTGTGTACATCGCTATAAAATGTATCTAAGAAGTTATAGTTGAAATTTGAAGTCAATCGGTCAAAAAATGTAGGACCTACGAGTCCGCCCGATTTTGAAAACATTTCTTCATGGAAAACGCGTTTAAAGTTTTTAAAACATTTTTCTAGATTTCTTAAAAAAAAATGTCCACCCAAAATAACTTTTGCATCACATTTTTGGCATGTTTATACATTATTTAAGTCGATACAAAAAAAAAAACATTTTTTTCTTAAAGGTATATAAGGCCTCAAAGCAGTTGGAACGCATGTGACGATTAGTAGGACGTTCCCATGGCGATTACCAGACCAACTATCATGGCCGCATGAGGATGATTCGTACAATAGCATCTTATAACCTTTACGAAATATTTTCTCGAAAACTGTACCAGGCACGGGAATTTTACAACGACCTTCTTCGTAATAAAAAAAAACTGATTAAGAACGACTTGAAATAACTTTTACTCACTTTCCTGGTTGAGCTATATAAATTTGCAAAGTCAAGCGATCTGCTTAAGGTAACGATTACTGGGCGATCTACCTTACGTGCAATTAGGTTTTTTATGTGACAGAATCATTAGGTCGCTGTGATTTACATGAGTGGAGATAGTATTTGTTCTCGAATACAGGAAAAAATGGACCTGATTAAGGGGTTGTATTCGTTAGTGATTATCGTGCTGATTGTTCATCCAAATTAAAAAGTCGATACTGCTAGAAGGCTCAGTATGATTCCTTTACCTGTGAAAAGTCACTTGGTTATGTGCGAGAGACTTATGCAAGGTCTTGCCACATAAGGACATCAGTTTGACGTGATCAGTTCTTTTTCCTGAAAAAAATCCACCACCTAACTATCGCCACATAAGTCTCGCAGACGTAAGTCTGCTACTTAAGTCTCAACAACCTTACCCGCCACATAAGTCTCAACAACCTTACACTCGAAGTTGCACAGTAATATACCAATGGAGGAATAAGAGCAATTTTATCCTGAGGTGGAATGCATGCTTGCGAGGTTTTCGATTCACCGCAAACTCGAGATTTTGATGAACATCTACCAACGGATCCACCCTACGATATTATTATCAATGAGGTAATGACGAAAAAAGAAATAATAAACTGAAGGCTTTTATCTGATTGAACACTTTCATCTGTGTGGTATGACTTGTCACAGATTCGCGCATTATAAGTGTATTTCCACATAAACAATTAAGACCGTTAATATAAAATATAATGTCAACGAAACCTTTGAAACAGTGTAATTTGAATAAAAATTTACAAACATTCAAGAAGGGCTTTACTCATACGTGATTATTTGCGAAATGGGTCGATAAACATTCTACATTTATAAAATGGATTTTTTAAATTTCAACAACTTGTCATTTTAATTACAAGTTGATTCGCTCGTCGTGATCTCTGTTATGGCATCGATAACGAGTATACGCAACGTATGATATGCATCGTGACACCGGATCACATCAGTTTTCGATGCGATCGAATTAACCAACACGTATGGATGTATCTGTTAAATTCATTGGGGTATCGATAGATATTATCTATTGGCAATTAGAAGCTGGGACGGGTCCGAACCTTTACGAAAAGCGCCTTTAAGAACGTCCGATAAGATATTTACATTGATTTTCGTCGATCTAATGAAGGTGAGAAACATCCCGGGTAGAAATTTCTCAGGGTTAGCCTGACCAGGATTAGGGGTGTGCTACGGGTAACACCTATGACGGACGTCCTGATCCGGCCCCGATCGGGCCAGAAGTATTTAGGCTCTAAATCAGGCTATACTAAAATGGCCCTACTAAGGCCGTCCCTGATAAGATCCTACTAAGGCTTTCCCCGATAGGGCCCTACCAAGGCTTGCCCTGATAGGCCCTACCTAAGGCTTTCCATGATGGGGCCTTACTAAGGCTGTCCCTAATGTGGCCCTACTAAGGATTTCCCCGATAGGGCCCTACCAAGGCTTGCCCTATAACTGCCTCAACAGTCGATAGATGTACATAACTTCTTATTTTCCCCATGGACACTTAGATTTTACAGCATCGTAGCTTCAGAGTTTCGATGCATTCCTGAATTCAATTTAAAAAAGGTGCTATGGACTGTCACGACGAAAAACGTTATGCAACTCGGATGCGTGTTAGAAGATTTCGGCAGCTTTGTAAGGCGAAGAGAGAGGGAGGAATTATATATATATATATATATATATATATATATATATATATATATATATATATATATATATATATATATATATATATATATATATATATATAAAAGGTTAAGTTCCAAAAATCTATAGCATGTTATTCGATAAGCCTCTTTAATTGTCACAATGATATTAAGGGGAGGGTAGGGTTTTCAGCGTGAAAAAAAACACTTTTTTGCGAATTTTTTTCATCTATATAGATAGAGTACATTTATTGAAACCTTTTGTACATTGTTAAGTGCCCTTTCAAAAACATCCCGTGAAATTTGTATGCGAAAATATCCACAAACAAACCGGTGCCGCGTTTTTCTCGAAACCACTTTTCAAAGTCCGTGTTCACTGCCATTTGGTACACACTTTCAACATATAAAATGGTGGTACACACTTTCAACATATAAAATACCTCGCCCAACGGTTAGTTTGAGATTTTTTTTACCTTGAGGGGGTTTTCCACCCCTAAAATGGCGGAATTTTTCGTGAAAAATAGCACTTTCCACTTTACATGGCCACCAAAAATTTAGAAATGAAAAAAAAAAAATATCAAAGACCGTTGGGGGAGGATTTCATGATGCTTTGACTAAATTTTAATGGTACTTGATTTCAGATAATTTCTAGTTAGGATACAGTGAACACCGCAAATCGTGTTTTCCCAAAGGCGTTCTTGGAAAAGCTTTGTCACCGGCTTGTTTGTGGATATTTTCGCGTACAAATTTCACGGAATGTTCTTGAAATAACACTTAATAATGTACAAAAGGTTTCAATAAATTTACTCTGTCCACATAGATGAAAAAAAAATTCAAAAAAGTGTTTTTTTTTCACGCTGAAACCCCTACCCTTCCTAAGGGAACTTAACAATTAGTTAAGTTCCCTTAACTAATTGATATACTTTATGTGATACAACGAATAATTATAGGAATTCATTTGGTCTCTTATGCCATATTTGGGACAAAGATGTTACAAGCACTCGGTAGCATAGGGGCAGCGTGCGTAGCTTTGGGTAGGTAAGTACGAGGTTCGATTCCCATATAGGCGAAATATTTTCTTCGAACAAAAATATTTCAGCAGGCCAGGGAATGACGAATTATGATACATCATTGGAGTGGAACTCTAAATTGAGTGGTTCATTCCATTTTGGATTTTTGAAATATTATATGCATTTCTTTCTGATCAGGCAACCTGATAGGGGCCTGATCAGACAACCAGGTCAGGCCCATATGTGACACAACGTTATATTTCCTAGTAGGGCCCTTTCAGGCTGCCTTATTAGTGCCCTACCAGGGCAGTCAGGCAACCTGAACGGGCCCTCATTTGGGCCCCATCAACATTTCTACGCGGGATAGGACAGTCAATACCTAGGCAATAATGGATTGCTTGATCAGGGTCACATAATAAAGTTATTACGCATTTCCACAGCAATTAGCTTGATGAATTACTACTGTATGATATTAATTGTCAAAAATTTGAATTTTACTCATTCATATTACATATTTATTAGCGAACTCTATTTCTGTCGATTGAATCAATTTCAGCAAATCATTATCGACTGCTATATGGCGTTTAGTCGTCCCGTGAAGATACAGATAGTTCATATCGTGACGAGTGAATTGTACGATTGGACGGCTCAACTAATTGGAAATCTCGGAAAACGTGCATTCGTGTCAAGCATTTTTAAGAGTTTACGCAGCGCATGAGCTTCATTGAGCGCTTGCAAAACACGATCCTCCGCAACTTCTTCAAAGCTAATTATTGGCTTTACAATGGACCTCAACGATGAAACGAAATAGAGAAACACTTTGCACGACGGACCCCTCCGATTCGGGAATTATGCATGGACGTTGTTATCCTTTTGATCAATGCGCTTCCAAGCTTCGACTTTGTGAGAGCAATGGTCCCTCGAATCATGGAAGTTGACGGTCTTCATGTTAAGAGGTCTTCTCACTTTAGCCGATTAAAAAAGGCTATATTTTATAGGTTTATATTATAGATATTGATATAAAAGTTGTTACACTTAATAAATACACTTTCGAAATACATTAAAAAACATTTTTTATGTATTTATGTAACCCAAAAAAACTTGAAACGCGTGTTTCTCGACACAACGTTTTTCGAGGGCTTGTTGATAAAATCTTCGAAACTACTCAACCGATCCTTATGAAATTTTCACCACATATTCTTTACAACTGTAGCTATAGCGCATATTAAGGATTTTCAAAGATATTGATATCTTCTATTTTTTGCCAAAAACGGTGAAAAAAACACGTGTTTTTGTTTTTTCGAAAAATGTCCGCCAGTTTGTTATTTTTTCATATATCAAAAATCGTATGATATGCGCTATATCCATTAACATACTGAATCTAAAACCGTTTGATTTTTTTGTTTCCGATGATCCATCTCCAAGACTTCATCAACAGCGCAGACCAGCAATTTTTTATGACATTTTTTCAACTACCATTTTCGTCTATAAGTAGTGACTTAAATAAATATATTTTTTTAATGTATTTATCGAGTGTAACAACTTTTATATCAATATCTTTTATATAAACCTATAAAAAAAATCATGAAAATAGCCTTTTTCAGTGTCTAAAGTGAGAAGACCCCTTATTCGATAACGACAGCGATCAGGATTTTGCGCCGGTTATCAATGTCAATATCCGTGTATCAAATAAATATCCACTGAATGGTGATAACTTATGTTAGGACATAGATCCAACTGATCCCCAGATTCGTCATCCTAAAATTTGTAGGATTAAAAAATTTTTTTTGTAACCAATGAACCTTCATCAGATTTTTTTTCTTAAAAACATAAGCCTATGTAACTAAATCGGGAAAATAACGGTGTAAATATCCTGCCGATGTTCTTGCAGGAGGTGAAAAATGGCTGGACGATAGTACCAACGGTTGTGTTTATTCCTCACTTGACTCGATGTTACGAATCGAAACTTTCCCGAAAAAAATGCGCGCAAGCTTTGTGCGATGTCTTTGAACGTATCGCACCGGTTGGGGGTCTCGTGAAGATCCCTAAGAAGGATGCATTACCGACGGACGTACAAATAATGTGATGGCGTGACCGTGGCTTCCTCTGACTAGGGTATAACGGAAAGGAAAAGCTGTACATTTCTGGGGCATTGGTATCAAATATGCGATGACTTACATAAGTAACAATACAGTAAGCGCCAGGCGCAGAATATACACATATATATAAGGTGCCCGCGGGCGATAAGGCCTGTCGGCTAATAAGGCCTATCGAACGAAAATCGTATTTCGAATCAGCGCTTTCGCTCCAGGCTACACACGCAGGCGCGTAACGCGCGGAGATGTCGCCACAAGCTGGCGCATGCGCGATAACCCGCTCCCCGCCACCAGTGTTGCATCATAGGTCGTGTTCGTTGGGTCTCATCATTTTGATACGAACAAGTGCGCATGCGCATAATGATGCGCAACGCGCAACTGCGCAATGAAACGAGTAATGCGCAAAACGAATAACCGCGCTGCGCGGCGCGAATGATAAAAATCGTTTCGGATCAATCGTAAGTATTTCTTTGAATATTACACTTAGCTATATAAATTTGCTGCCCATTTCTCTATTATTTCATGTTTCTACGATTTTAAATATTTGAATGAGCTATCGTGGTCTGAATATTTTTCATTTGGATTTTTCTACAGACGTAGTCGACGGGTATTAAGGCCTACCAAATTTCACCATAGGCCTTATTATTCTCTCTCTTCTTGTAACAAGGTTGGTTGTTTTTTAAAGGATCTTTCATTACTTTGAACGTATGGTTCATGGTAATTCAAGTTCGAACGATGATGAAGACAATGTGCCGCTCACTCGGCTCAGAGCGGCATTTCGTCAACTTATGCCCTCACCGGTAAAAGTTACAGAAAAAACCCACGGTTAGGCGGAAAGCCATAAATTACAGAGAATTACGGTCACGAAAGCTCTGTTCAATAAAAATAATGAAGATAAGGGGAAAAGGATCACCACCACTAAAAACAACCGTGGTTCACAGAAGCAAGCGAGTTGGTACTGTCATGACTGTGAAGAGGACAGGATAGCTGACATGATACAGTGCACAAAATTCGGAAAGTGGTGCCACGAAGAATGCATCGGTTTGTCGATTGAAGATACCGCTGACTGTAAGTGCTCCGTTGGCTGTTAAATGTGCAAATGTATAGTTTATATGCGACCGACAGAGATGGGCGCGCGGTCGGTGTGCGGGCTTGGCGGTCACTGAAGTTAAGCAGCATTGGAGGCTGCCAATACTTGGAGCGGTGACCGCTTGCCCGTGCACTGGTTTGCGCGTCAACCTCTGAGTGGGAGGCAGTTTGTCTGAGTTTCTGATGGTAATACAACTGAAAGCCAAATACAGCCACCCGTATCGGCCCAGGTTTTCCGCAGTTTCCCTGGGCCCTCGTGCAATTGCGATACAGTAGCGCATTAGGAAAGAGTGGCTGCGGTCAACACTCTGGGGGGGAACGCAGGAAGCAATGTAGGGAACCCTGGAAAGATTGTGAATGTCGGAAGGAATGGAAGGAATGAAGGAGGGGATGGTAAAAGGGGAAGGCCCGTACCTCTGAGGAATACTTATAAAAAATATATATATAGTTTATATGCGGTTCTGAAATGTAATTTGTGCGTCTCTATGATTGTTGATCGGAAATACCAAATGTATAACATCCAGATTAATTATTTAAGTAACTTAAAGCCGTAGACCTTATTCCCCTACCATAGTAAAGTGAGGCCTATATATTGGCGCGGTTTTTAAAAGCATTTAATATTGTTTTTTTATGGTGGAAGTTGCCATTTTTGTTTAGATTTTTATTCATTGATACAAAAATTCGATTATCATTAAAAACCCCTTCATTAATTTAAATATTTTTCATTTTATCGCAAATCTCGCTTGGGTATAGTAGTTTATATTAGTAGCTTATGTATAATGCCGCAGGTACCTTATATATACAGTACCGGAGAAAAAAAAGTACGCACCGTTCAATTTCCATTTGCGTGCTATTCTCATTCCAAATATCATCAATAAACCAGACCTTGAGCAGTCATGACGAAAGTTCATTGTTTTGCCTTTACGCTGCCCTTGAAACAATGTTACAAATATTCGAAACCAGAAAGTGAACGATTTCAGCGCGAAGAGTGCCTGTTATATCCTGGACAAAAAAAGTACGCACCCAAGGTTTACATATTCTCATCAGTGACAACAAAGCGATATTCTTGTTCATTAGGTATAATCAGTGATAAATGGACGAGGTAGAAAAAGAAAAATAACTGCGTTGAACGATCGCAAAATTATCAGGGAGGTAAAGAAAAATCCGACGATTACTAGCGGTGTAATTCTCGAAAATACAGGCCTGAACTTTTCCGACCGAACAGTCCGTAGGAGACTTCGAGGAGCAGGCTTAAAAAATAGTTTTGCACAACGTCGCCCCCTGATTCGCAAAGCAAATAAAATCAGGCGCCTCGAGCTTGAAAAAACATACGCGAATAAGCCGATTTCGTTTTGGAAAAAAGTTGTTTGGAGTGACGAGAGCAAGTTTGACTTATTTGAGCATAAACGATGATGACGCGTTTGGATTAAGCCGGAAGAACAGCTTCTTGAAAATAATATTCAAAAGACTGTCAAACACGGAGGAGGAAGTGTTTTAGTGTGGGGTCGTTTTGCGTGGTCAGGAGTGGGAAATTTGGTTCCAATCAATGCAATGGTAAGGTAGATGGTCCAGTAATCGTCACCTTAAGCAGTTCGCTTGACTTTGCAAATTTATATAGCTCACCTAGGAAAGTGAATTAAAGTTATTTTAAGTCGTTCTTAATCAGTTTTTTATTACGAAAAATAAGGTCGGTGTGACATTCCCGTGCCTGGTGCAGTTTTCGAGAAAATATTTCTTAAAGGTCTCACTAATCGTCACATGCGTTCAAACTGCTTTGAGGCCTTATAGTACCTTTGAATTTTTTTTATTGACTTAAATTATGTATAAACATGTCGAAAATAATATGCAAAAGTTATTTTAGGTGAACATTTTTTTAAGACATGTAGAAAAATGGGTTTCAAACTTTAAACGCGTTTTTCATGAAGAAATGTTTTCAAAATCGGGCGAACTCGTAGGTCCTGTATTTTTTGACCGATTGACTTCAAATTTCAACTATAACTTCTCAGATACATTTTATAGCGATGTACACACGATTTTTATAACCGTTTAACAACTGCGAGTTTTGGAAACGAACAAAGGCCGTTGTTTCAGTCAAAAATGCGACTTTCTTAAAAATCGGGCTAGATGTACAAAAATAAATATTTTATAATAATCGTGTGTACTTCGGTAGTAAAACTCATGTAGATTACAGGGAAAAGAAAATTCTTCTGGGTGCACATGTGCGACTCCAACGAGTGCGCTCGTTGGCGGTACCTACAGATATGTGAAATAAACCCTCTAAACCTCGTTTTGATTGCTTTATTAGTATTTTTTAAAAATCCCAAAAAGCCTGGTTTTCCGACCATCCAGAGGTATATAAGGCCCTACTAATTATGCAAAGGTTCGTAAGACTTTGTTGACTCAATTATGCCTGCATATAGAACGGCAGAATGATTTTTACGCACTCTGTCACAAACTTTATGATTTTTATTAAAACATTTGATAAAGAGTTTGAAACATAAATTTCTCTTCCATCGAACTTCATTAATTTCAAAAATAAAACTAAGTATTGCCTATTACGTCAGAATTATAATTTTTATTTATTTGTAGTCATTATAAACAACGATTTTTTCATAAAATAATGTTTAATATTATTTCGATCGAGTGCTGTTCACCTGTGTTCAAGACATACCCAGTTATCGACATGGTCACGACCCAGTAATCGACAACATTTATTTATATGTATATCTTTTTACTATCGCGAATATGTGTATGACGATTACTGGTTTGCGGATCCTTCAGACAATGCTAATTACGGACCCAATATTCCTTTTTTGATTTTATATAAGCTAATATTCGATTCGTAAGATTCTTTTTTTGCTAACATTGTCCCAGTTATCGACAGCCGTGGCGATTAATCGACAGAGTGTTTATGTTGCTGAGCCGGTAATCGTCATATATGAAAATTCGTTGAAATTAACATAAAACTATAATTTTTTATGCCGAACGCAAAACTAAAACCCTTTTTGATCACGTGAAGGATAACTTACTTCACGCAAGTCCACAGGCATTCTCAAATCACCAGAGATGTGACATGGTTCACGTTAACCTCCTAATGACGGATTCGGCCGAAATGACAGCTAGACGTCGTAGCGAAATATATTTAATTTGATTATTCTTTTATACGTATACTGACGGGTGTGAAAATGTAATGCAACATAGTAAATACCTCCTGGAAGCTAATATACCACAGGTCTGCACGAAGGACTGATTTTTATCTTAAAATACTTATTTAATGCGTAAACATGACGATCACTAGGACCCCGACGGCCACTGGGCCGACTACCTTATTATGACCACCGATGTTTACATTGATATCATAAACGAAAATCTGGAGGAATCACTGCTAAAGATCGGTCTACAGGATGAATTCATCTTTCAACAAGACAACGATCCTAAACATACGGCTGGAAAATCATCGGCCTTTTTCCGTTCTTCGCAGATCAAATGTTTGGATTAGCCAGCACAATCACCAGATTTAAATCCTATAGCAAATCTCCGGTCTATTTTGGACCAAAATGTTAATAAGGGCTACGTAACAAATGAAGAAAAGCTTTTTGATGCTTTGCGGGAGACCTGGGACAATATAGACGAACAGCAAATTCACAATCTTGTAAAAAGTATGCCTCGGCGTTCACAGGCTGTTATTGAAGCAAAAGGTGGTCGCACAAAATATTAGATGCGCGATGTGATGACATATTTTCTTTGGGTGCGTACTTTTTTTGTCCAGCCTAAAATTGGCATCTACGCGTTGAAATTGTTTTCGTTCGGCTTTCGAATGTTTTTGATGATGTTTCAGTGAAAATGTAAACGTGAACTTATAAAGTATCGTTGAAACAGCTGTGGAAGTTGTCCATTAACTTTTTTCGTAAGTATAATAATACCATTATTGAATTTTGAACGGTGCGTACTTTTTTTGTCCGGTACTGTATTTCATTTATGATGGATCAATGACTTTACAGATCATATGAACGTCAAGTTATTTGTGACACATCGTGAGCTCATGTCAACTCAGGAAGCAATTATGTATGGGGTACCCATGATCGGCGTTTCAGTATTTGCCGATCGATATTCAAACGCACTCTGAATAGGGTCCGAAAATATACCTTGTACAGGTCAATTCTTCTTACTGAGGTAGTCGTAAAGAACGATCGATCATTGCCTATGGCTATTATCATTATGAATCTGTGTGAGAAAAGTCCAAAACATTTGGCTAAGTTGCTCACCGATCATAAGCCTACTAGATTACAGAAGTTTTCTGGGTCGCGTACGTTGATTGTTGAAATTGAGCATTTGTCTATCATAATTTCAAGAGGGCACAATTTTGCCTTATAGTCATCTGGATCCCGTACTTGAAGGGATATTAGTGCTTTCAAGAAAGTTTCGTTCTTGATACTTTGATATTCGGAGCTATCCGAGCATTTTGCCCAAATCGGAAGTTCCGTGCATTTCCAATGAAGCCTGTCTTGAAGATCAATGTGGATGCTGCATGCAATTTATCATTTACGTGCACGCGTTTCTCAAACACATGAGCGATATTTAAGATCATCGTTAGATGTAGGGACTTACTATTTTGGCCGATTATACAAGATTATATGAGGTCCAATAGTATGATCTGCCGCAGAAATAGAGACAATGCCGAAAGTAAGAAAGATTTTGGACGTAGAACGTATTATTTCAATACAGAGCCATTCTCGGGTAGAGATATCTGACCATGCTTCACGAGTACGAGAGCATCACCAGCAGTTCGTCCCCGTCCTTCGAAGAATGCGGTAGTCTCGAACAAATGTAAACCAGTATGTGAAATAAAGGTTTATTACAATTTAGTTCTATCCTGAAACGTGTAAACTCTTACAGCTTCAGAAGGGCTATGAATCAAGTTCCGGGATGAATTTCGATGAGTTTCGTTTCATGCTCACAAAAATGGGAAATATATTAGTCGATTTCGAGACAATTTTTATTGTAGACGGATTATACGAGAGCGTAAGGTACGAAACTCCTTTTGGAATACCCATGATGCGCTGTTAAGTATTGCAAGCAGGCCTGTGTTGAGAGTTGCGCAACGCCCTGTAATGCATCGGTGGGACAAAGAGGGAGCCATAGAAACGGCGAAAAAATGGCTGTGTGCTACCGTCGTTTGCCGAGAAGTGTGTTGTCTCGAAAACAGCTACGAAAAATAGACATCAGTCCATTGAAAAACAAGATAAACGTCAATTAAAGGCATAAGGAGCCGCACAAGTACGAGGTCGCTGACTCTATATGTGACGGTAAAAAACTTTGAAAGTACTCGAAATACCCCGAAAAAATTTATCTCACGAGACAAAAGCCCTTATGAAGTGATAAAGGTTCTCCGTTTCGATCGGTACATACTTGAAGACATCGAAAACTTTCATTTGACGCCACAACCATACGAAGGAGTTTGGGAAGCGGTGAACATGAAACCATGGTGCTCTATAAAATCGGTAGACGAGGCCACAGAAGCCCCCTTGAGTTAGTATAGGTATAAGGCTGACCAAAGTCCATGAATTTAAGTGTATTATATGTATTTCCTTCGAATAAGGAAAACGTGCGTTCCTGTGTTTAAGATTTTAATGTACCTGCAATATTCATTTACGAACAACGGTTAAGATTGACCGAGCTGTCACGTACTATTTCAAGACAGAGACATTCTCGGGTAGAGATATCTGACCACGTTTGACGAGTACGAGGCCGTCACCAGCAGTTCGTCCCCGTCGATCGAAGAGCTTCGCTGTCTCGAAAAATGCAAACCGGTGTGTGAAATAAAGCTTTAGTACAAGTTACTCCTATTCTGACAAATGTGAATTCTTACAGATGTATGATTTGATGTGCTAATGTGCTGATGATGTTCGTCGGATTCGCGGTATCGTCGAAAGGCGTCGTGTACGATAGATTATCCAGGGTCACGTGAAATTGCCCGCCACTAAAGATACTAATATTTAAGGTATACTGTACGAAGGGAAATCAAAGTGAAAAAGGAACATCAAATATAAAATACGACCGATCTGGTAGCAGTCCAGAGTATTGATTCACAAGGCAAGGTTCGATCGGAGGAACGGAGACTCTATCGGCCCATTTGAACGAAAAAGAAAACAGAAATATGAAAGACCCGCGATTATTTCTGTGGTTTCTAATTTGCGGATTTTCCGTTACGACGGAGGCATACAGGATTTTAGGAATATTCCCGTTGTGCTCGAGGAGCCATCAAATGATGTTCGACGCCCTGTCGAAGGGGCTCGCCAAGCGCGGTCATCAAGTTGATATTGTGACGTGCTTTCCACCGAAAAAAACACTTGAGAATTTGACAGTTGTCATGAACGTCGCGAAAATACGGACTTCTATGGTGAACAAATGGACCCTCGATACAGTAAGGCAGTTTGATTCTATAGAATTTGTCGCTGGGCCCGGTGGCAATGATTTATGTCCGTTGATGGGCCAAGAGGAGTTGCAGAGGATAATCAAAAATCCACCAAAAGATCCACCCTACGATCTCATCATTGTAGAAGTGAGAATCTTGTCGTTTAACGAGGAATAGAAAAAACTGATCGCAGAACGTTGTGGTTAACAGAAATTTGATGTGTTGCGGTATTGCAGGCCCTCGGGGAAAACTGTTTCATAGGTCTCGGGGCGCTGTTCAAAGTACCTGTTATCCTTGTAAGCTCAACGATGGAAATGCCATGGATAAATCGCGCCATCGGCAATCCATCAAACCTAGCATTCTTTCCATCCTTTTTCATCGATTTAAGACATCCAATGTCGTTTTGGGAACGTGTCAGAAATACTCTTTTCGACGCTATAAAAACGTATCAGTTTTATTCGATGACCGGTGACATACAGACTGAACTGATGAGGAAGCATCTCGCGCCGGATATTCCCCATATACGACAGCTTGAGGATAAGATCACGTTAACCTTGGTAAATTCATTTTACACTCTGACCGGTGTGAGACCAACGACAATAGGTCTCATCGAGGTCGGGGGTTTGCATCTTGAGGACAGTAATACCGAAATATCAAAGGTACAGATACCATTTAAGAATCACTTTCAACAAATTTCAAGAAACGATCGATCTTCCTAGTACAAGCGCACTCCGTTCATTGTTGTGATTTTGACAGGGCTTGAAAGAGTGGCTAGATGAGAGCAAAGACGGTGTGGTCTACGTCACTTTCGGATCCATGGTGAATATTGAAACCATGCCCGAAGATTTTACAAGAGGTTTGTACGCGGCATTCGAGAAAATCGCTCCCACAAGAGTGCTCATGAAAGTCGCGAATAAAGACAAACTTCTTCCGGGCCAGCCGAAAAATTTGATCACCTCGTCTTGGATCCCTCAAGTACCGGTGTTGGGTATGTCGGCAGGTCAATCTTGTTTTTTTTCTTGAGGATGATTGCTCGTACTTTGTACTTCAAGAATTAGGATAGTCTTTTCTTAAGTTCTTACGCGAATGCAGTTTCAAAACCTTCCTAAGACTAATTCATTTTATTCGTAAATTAATTGCACCCTTTCTGTCATCTGACAAGATTCGATCATTGTCTTTTAGCACACAACAATACACGGCTATTTATTACACATGGTGGAATAATGAGTACGCAAGAGGCTCTTTATTACGGTGTGCCACTCATTGGTATCCCCTTGTTCGGTGATCAAAAGTTGAATCTGAAATACTTCGAGGATATTAAAATGGCTGTTGTATTGGATTTCAATAACATCAATGAACGCATTATGTCATCTGCTTTGGCTAAAGTGTTGAATGACCCAAGCTATAAGTAAGTGAGCGGCCCAATTATTTACCAAATATTTACCAGCAATCAAAAAGACGTAGCTGAAGGAATAATAACGTTAATCGTTTTTTCAGGAATGCTGCTAAACTTCAATCAGCACGCTTTCGCGATCGCCCAATGAGCGCCATGGAGACAGCAATTTTTTGGGTCGAGTACACAATTAGAAATGGCCCCGAAGTCCTCCGATCACCCGCTGCAGATTTAACTTGGTGGCAAAACGACCGTCTCGATGTTTATGGATTTTTGCTCATCAGCTCTATCCTTGCGCTCTATATTGCTATTTTAGTCGTGAAAGTACTAATCAATACAATCCTCCACGTGATTTGGTCTACGGACGGTTCAGTCGGTTTGGCGCATAAAAAGAAACGTAATTAGGACACCTGTTGCTGAATTTTGCCGGATTTTGCCGAATAATCATTGTTCCTCTGACTAAACGTGAAAAAATAAAAACAAAAGGTTTAGTAAATGAACTTTTCTAAAACTGTTTTCTATCTTTTCTTTGTAAAAAAAAAACCCAAACAAACTCAAACATGTATCACGTCAAAAAGTCCTGCTTCCCCTGCACAATATGCATTATCATATTTTGGATGGCTCTTAAGAGGGAATGGTATCCCATCGCCGTCGGTATGGCAGATCGGAATAGTAGATACCCACGGATTTCCTAAACGGCTCTTCCGAATTTCACGAAATTTGACCAGACAATGTCAAATTGATAGACGAACAGCGGTCTTCTCATCAAATTTCTTGAAACGAACAAAAATTAAGTAGATTGTATTACCATGCTGACGCCGTGATAAAAAATGATATAAAATACAAAGTTTGGCTAACGCCATGACTTGGAGGGGAGAAGAGCCGCGTAGCCACGTTAAAAACACGTATTTTGACACCTCAATCATCTCATGCCTCCGCATATTTCAGGAAATTCGTGGGTGTCTACAATTAGTAGGTAATTACTTATAATTTCGAGCAAATCTCGCACGATGTTGGCGAGACTTAGTTCCCAGAATTCCAGCGAGGCGCTGAGAACGCATTCTCTGCAGACGACGTATGTATTTCGAGTTGGCTCGAAATCGGTGAGCGGAGAAAGTGACGGCTTCAATTCAACTAATAAAATGTCCAAAATTGTGCAGTGGTCTTCGACAATTGTATTTTTTAATTGTGTTTCGACGAAAAAGAAAATTCAGTGCGGAGTGTTCACGTTGTCTCAAGTCGACCGGCTTATTATAAGTTATAAAAGCATAATTTAAAGTCGGAATAAAATGAGTCGAAAGTACGAAATACCTGCGCGCGCTACGGCAAAAACCGGACTTAATCCTAGAGCAGGACGATTGGGAGATTGAAGACGTGATTAATTCACCTGACCATGATTATAACCTTTCCACTATCTTGGATTGTATTATTTATTATGTGACAGGTTTTTCGTCGTAATTTTTTTAATTCCGCCCAATTGCTTGTAATTGAAACAGTATTGGTGCGTAAGATACTAACAACGCTTTGCTGCTCTACTGCTCATTATTTCGCTTCTTGTGTTATTGTATGCTTGCTCGTTCGCAATATTTGCTTGCATTTTCACCCTTGGATATAATGTGCAAATATGAGAATACTAATAATATGAGAATACTAATAATGATTACAGGCTATCTCTGCAAACAAGTTTTGGAAAAATTCAAGTCCTGCGAATTCTGCGAAAAAGCCATTCGGTCGCATGCGTCGCATTCATCTTCAGTGGCGCTGGTGACGAATATCAAATCTCATGGTGGCTTAATTCAGTCTTATTTAGCATGTTGAAGGGGTGTTTGCGAAATATGCATCACTTAAAAATGTTCTCGAGCTAACCCTCGACGAGGTTCTAGAAACGTACACATTCACGTTTCCTTGCCCGGCACACGCTTCTGAAATTCTACCCTACACAATCGTATATTATGTAAGACTCAAAATGAGACAGAAAACCTACCAAACAAATGTGATAAGGAAAAAACAATTCGTCGTTAAAAAAAACTCCAAATTGTGCACACAATAAAAATTCGATGCAAACAACTTCACAAATATTGTCGTTTTTCTTGTTGTAATTGTCCCCAATTCCCCGACTTGTTAATAAAAAAATGTTACGAACGCATCATCTGTGTATCTTTTTCTACATATAAAAATATGTTTCTTATATGCCTTCATGTAGATACCTGAGTGAGTCGATGGATTCGTAATAAGCAGCTATCTGTTAGTCTTCAAACCGAATCTCCTGGCGTTGTCTTAATACTCCGTTTATTAAGAAAAACGGTCTGTCGGTTTTAAAGTAAGGAAAAGGTACAAAAGTGATATTTGTGTGTGCATATATATATATATATATATATATATATATATATATATATATATATATATATATATATATATATATATATACACCCGAGAGCAATGGGATCGCACATATGAATATATTTTGGAAGAAAAGATTTATCTACAAATAAAAAAACCGCTATTTTTAAAATGTGGGCTTGAAGGTAATTATGCTTGGAGGATTCTTAAGGTTGGATATCTCAGCAAAAATTGACGTAGAGGGACTAATTAAAAAAAAAACAAAATTGAAGCTAAATAAAGAAGCTAACTGACCTATCTATTGATATAACTGAAAAAAAAATTCCTGAGCTCGTGGAACTTTGAAACGAAACAAAAAAGTTTGGACATTTTTTTCTTGCGCTATTCTCATGAGTGCGCGATGAACGTAGCTCACAAAAAATGTTTGCCGACAGATCTCAAAACTAGAAACTTGAAGCTTCAAAATGCTTTTTTTTCATGTCGATGCGACCATTTTTCACACAGGTACAGCGCTTCAAAAAATACTTTAAAAAATGCAAGAAGCTTTCTGTTCCTTCAATTTTTTGGACTAGTGTATTTCATAATATTCTTTTCGCAACAATATTTTGTTTACATTTCGCGTGAAAAATAATACTATAAAAAAAGTGGGAAACATGTAGAAAGCGAATAAAACTCAAAAAATGAGTTACGTAAATGCAATCAATTATTTAGATAATTGAATCTGTAGTATAAAACTAGATCGAACGAGCGCCCTAATATCTTCATATGAGCGCTGTGGTTCGCAGTGCGTCACCAGCAAAGACTTGCTGAGCGGTGCGAAGCTCATCGCACCTACCGATCACAAACGTGGTCCAGAATAAATGCGGCAATAATTGTTTAAACAATTATTTTTACCGTTTGTTTTTTCAGCGCGTAAGCAGCAATCTATATTTGCTGAGAGGGATAGAAAGTATCATATCTACTGATCATATCTAGGATCGAGAATAAATGCAAAAATGATTGTTTAAATAATTATTTTTTTGTAATTTTTACAACGTTGTTTTTTGCAGCGCGTAAGGAGCAATCTATATTTGCTGAAAGGTACAGAAAGTACCGTATCTATCCATCATACCCGTGATCGAGAATAAATGCAAAAATAATTATTTTTCGAAATTTTTGCCCCCTTGTTTTTTGCAGCGCGTAAGCAGCAATCCATATTTGCTGAGAGGTACAGAAGGTACCGTATCTACCGATCATACCCGTGATCGCGAATAAATGCAAATATTTTTTTTTTAACAATTATTTTTGCGTAATTTTTACCGATGTTTTTTGCAGCGCGTAAGCAGCAATCATATAGGCTGAGAGGTACAGAAAGTACCGTATTTACCGATCATACCCGTGATCGAGAATAAATTCAAAAATAATTGTTTAAATAATTATTTTTGCAAAATTTTTGCACCGTTGTTTCTTGCAGCGCGTAAGCAGCAATTATAATTGCTGAGAGGTATAGAAAGTACCATATCTACCGATCATAGCCGTGATCGAGAATAAATGCAAAAATAATTGTGTAAATAATTATTTTTACGACATGTTTGCAGCGCGTAAGCAGCAAGCTATATTTACTGAGAGGTGCACAAAG
Organism: Ophion ellenae; assembly: GCA_963210295.1. Taxonomy (NCBI): domain Eukaryota; kingdom Metazoa; phylum Arthropoda; class Insecta; order Hymenoptera; family Ichneumonidae; genus Ophion; species Ophion ellenae. The sequence continues at coordinate 11,827,278 of OY723396.1, forward strand.
TACCGTATCTACTGATCATATCTGTGATCGAGAATAAATGCAAAAATAATTATAAATAATTATTTTTTCGTAATTTTTACACCGTTGTTTTTTTGCAGCACGTAAGGAGCAATCTATATTTGCTGAGAGGCGCAGAAAGTACCGTATCTACTGATTATATCTGTGATCGAGAATAAATGCAAAAATAATTATAAATAATTATTTTTGCGCAATTTTTACACCGTTGTTTTTTGCAGCCCGTAAGCAGCAATCTATATTTGCTGACAGGTACAGAAAGTACCGCACATTTGTTAATGGGTTAATTGTTAAAAATAATTAATTCTTAACAATTATCTCGCTCCAGAAAAGCGCGAGCCGCCAGCAAGAACGCTTGCTGCGAAATTGAGATTCTCGATGATTTCGGATTTCGTGGGAAGTCGCCGTTGACGAAGAAACCAAAATTGTTTGTCAACGCTGACCGTGCGTCAGCGTGTGGGTATATAGGTGTATATACCCACGCGAAGTGTGTACTCGCTGCGAAGGGCGAGCATTCGGGAAGAAAACAATCTTTAACCGCGTGCGCCCGACGTAACGAACGCACACAGACACACGCGCACACACACGTTGCGTCGAAGCATACATTGTTATGCCTCGACAGGAGGCCCGCGACCCCGTTGCAGCGTGCGTTCGGAACGAACACGCGTTCGGGATGAACGCACGCTGTGACATCTAGCGGTAGGGAGCAGTAGCTCGTGCGAGCGATGCCCTACCGACTCGAGCCGGGGCTGCGTCGGTGCTACCGACATTAAATGTGCTACACCATTCGGCCGGTAAAACAGAACATAATTACGCGTGCCAAGTGTTCTCGAAAACGGCTCTACAGCATATTACGAAATTTGCTCAGTTGATATCAAATGAATAGAGGAATAACATCTTTCTTCGCGGTTTCCCGATTTGGAAGAAAAAAAAAGTTTCTCTTACCACGCGAGACCCCAAATGAAAGTGAGAGAAAAATAATAATTGGTACACGTAATTATCTAACGAAGGGGAGGCGGTTGTTCCCGGACTCAAAACGAACAGTTTGAGACCTCAACCGTTTTATTCATGTCGGTTACTTTCCCGACGGGTTAAGGATCCAGTTGACCTCAGTTTAGTGTACAACATTTGAAATGTACGGCGTGTAGGATGAGAACGTTCAGGAAATCTTTCAGCGTATAAGTCTCTAGCTCTCACTGCATTTTTCTGACATTCTCCGTAAATTAGAAGCATATCAGTTTTCTCTTCAAAAGAATACATCATTTACATTCGCTTGATTCATTAATACTAGTCTCACCATTCTTACTATCGTTATCTTAGGTTTGTTTGGGCGAAAAATTGTACAATGTTCCGTGTACATTGTAGGTTTGGTGCCGTTGTTTACATACAAGACAATGGCAAGACTTCGGCGATAAGTGCCGAAGTGATAAGAAATTCGTGATGAGGAGATTACAATACTGCATTGATTCCAATGGCAATCACTTTGAACATCTACTGTGAATAAACGTAATTTCACATAAAAATAAAGTTCATGTCACTTTTTGATCTCAAATGACCTCGAACGACTTTGACCCCTAAATGTTTTTTATGCAGTTTTCGATGCTCTACAAGATAGTTGAAAAAAATGTATCGTCCCATTAAAAAAAGTGGAGGTGACCTTTAATGTGCGACAGCGCCTCCACTGAGATAAAAAAAATGGTCGCATTTGATGACCCCTTTCGTACGGTACAACTTTTGTTTCAAACATTTTTTTGTGACGTCGATAATTACAGAGATATTCAAGGTGGCAACAGTTAGTGCCTCACCCTGTATATGTAGAATATTTTTCCAAAGTTTCAAAGCGAACATAGAAAAAATTCGAACGTGGCATCTCGTTAACGCTGTGCCTCACCGCATGGATTTGAAGCGCGCACCGCAGGTAGCAGGGAGAGCGCAGACGGACAGGCAGATATGGGCAAAAAGTAATTCAATTAACAACTCACAATTACAATTACAACTGTAATTAATTACTTAATTATTTCGTAACAGTCATGTAAGTAGTTACCATAAATACCTAGTGCAATTTAACGCAATTTCTATGTAAATTTCAAACGCGTTTTTCTCAAAACTGCACTTTCGAAATTGGTGTGCATGATTATTCAAAAACTATCAAGTCGATTGAGTTTAAACTTGGTAGCAATATTGATAATATTCCACCTCCTACTTGACGAGAATTGTTTTAGAGAACTTCGAAAAAAATACTTCTTAAATCCAAATGTTACAGATATTTCGCGCAAAATGTTGTTCTTTCTCTGTAAATGCCATTCTCTTAAATTTGTTTTCTTCACTTTAGTTACTGCCAGATAGAAACCGGACATGTCCTAACTGAAAAATCGTATGAATTTTTTGCAAATCAAAGTCTACGGGAAGCTAGACTGCACGCCGAATCCCAACTCCCGCGGCAACCTTGCTGTAACACTCTGCCCACAGCTCCGCCATTTTGATGATAAATGAATTTTAGAAAATCGTTTGGTACCTATACTCAAAAATACAATTGAAGCATACCTACAATATGATCAATCTAGAACAATTATTTCCTAGTTTAAAAAATCCCTAGAAATTGCTTGGTTTTTTCCGTCTAAATTGAAGTATTTTTTCAATCTTTTTTCATGACCATCGCTCCAGCTTCTAAGGCCGACTTATGAATTATTAAGATTTTTGTATAATTATTGAAGAAATCCTCGTCGTCTTTTATATCCAATTACAAAAACGCATTAACTGCATGAGATATCTATAGATTCTCCAGTCGGTGTTTTAGATTTACAATGATATTATCTCTACTAAGTATTTATATATAGTAAATGTTGATTTTCACTCAATTGCCAAATTTGAAAATCTCTTTGATGTTCGTAGTGAAGTGGCTACTTTTTATACAAATTACAACAAAGGAAACAGTTCGTTTTATCAAATTATTTCTTTATGCTTGCTTGGGTGAAACTTAAATAAAATTTATGCGATTATTTGAATTCAACTATTGTGGATCTATTTTTTTCTGAAGGGGGTCGCCGGTTCACCGGGCTGGAGGGCCCCGTCGTTGAAAAACGCATTCGACCTTATTTGTCCAAACAGTTTAAAACTGCAAAACTGCGCTGGGTAGCTGTCGTCTAAAAAATAGTTCGGGTCAAATCTGATTGTTCAAACAGTTTAAAGTCGTAAAATTCCACCGCTCATATGTACAGCGAGTCTTTAGCGATCTTTATTGCTAGAAAATTCGACCATTGTAGAACCTCCCGAAAACAAAAGTCGACGGAGAAAAGGAATGCTAAACTGTTAATTGTTTAACCAACAAGTTTCACCATTCTTTTAGCGAGAGAGTCTTGAGCGATTCCGCTCGCTCAAGAATTTGGTCAAAATCGGATTTATTGAGTATAAATAACATCGCAAATATACACGCTGCTTGAACCTATTTGAAAAAAAAATGAATCGCATACTTTACAGCTCTTCTATAGAGCGAGTCTCTAGCGTTTTCTATTGCTAGAGGATTCGATCCTCGCAGAACCTCCCGAAGACAATAGTCGACGGAGAGAGAAATGCTGAATTATTAATTGCTTAAAAAATACATTTCACATTTTACATTATATTCTAGCAAGTGAGTCTGCAGAGATGTCGTTCATTCGAGAATCTGGCCGATATTGAATTCATTGAAGATAAACGGCATCGAAAATAAACATACTCCTCAAATCTATTTGTTTAAACAATTTAAAATCGCGTTACATTACCGCTCGTGTATATAGCGAGTCTCTAGCGATTTCTATTGCTAGAGTATTCGACCGTTGTAGAACCCCCCGAAAACAAAAGTCGACGGAGAACAGAAAAGCTAAACCGTTAATTGTTTAACCAACAAGTTTCACCACTCTTTTAGCGAGTGAGTCTTGAGCAATTCCGCTCGCTCGAGAATTTGGCCGAAATCGGATTTATTGAGTATAAATGACATAAAAAATATACACGCTGCACAAAACTATTTGTTAAAAAAAGTGAATCCCATTATTTTACCGCTCGTGTATAGAGCGAGTCTCTAGCGATTTCTATTGTTAGGGGACTCGATCCTCGTAGAACCTCCCGAAGACATAAGTCGACGTAGATAAGAAATGCTAAATTGTTCATTGCTTAACCAATAAGTATCACGACTCTTTTAGCGAGTGAGTTTCGATCGATTCCGCTCGCTCGACAATTCGGCCGAAATCGATTTTATCGTAGATAAATGACATCGAAAACATACACACTGCGAAAACCTATTTGTTAAAAAAAATTCAATCGCATTACTGTACCAATGTTCCATGGAGCGAGTCTGTAGCGATTTCCATTGCTAGAGGATTCGATCCTCACAAAACCTCCCGCAGACAAAAGTCGACGGAGAGAGAAATGCTGAATGCTTTTAGCGAGTGAGTCTCTTGCGACTCCGATTGCTCGAGACTGCGGCCGATATTGAATTCATCGAAGGCAAACGGCATCGAAAATATACATACTGCTTAAGCCTAATTGTTTAAACAATTTAAAATCGCGTTATTTTACCGCTCTTCTATAGAGCGAGTCTTTGGCGATCTCGATTGCTGGAGAATTCAGATGAAATCAAATCTAGCAATGATACGCGTCGTTCAGAAGATGAGTGTATCGAAAACTCATTTGTTTAAACAATTCAATAAAATTGTTTAATGTCACTACGTTTTGGCAGAGTGCGTTCTCAACGAAAATACTATATAGAAATCCCGATCGAAATCGAATTTCTGAGCGTAGTGAGAAAAACGGTGGAGCTATATTGTTTAAACAATATATTATAAAATATCACTTCTTTTCCGTAGAGCGGGCCTCTAGCAACGTCATTTGCTGAAAATGTTTATAATTCTTGAATCGGGGCAGAATTGCCAGACGTATTTATATATATGTGCATGTGTGTGCGTTAATTGTTCATTTACAAAATGATTTATTAATTGCATCGCCCTTTCACGAGAGCAATGATCGGGCACCCATGTTTGCCGGACTCTGCACGCAGAGCAGATTCACACCTCATGTTTGGTCTCAAGCATAGAAGCATACCACGGTCGTCTAAGACTAAGTGTGTGTATCGACCGACCGATACACACACATCCAGCCAATGTTTTCGTTACCACCGATCCGCGTGCAAAAAGGTCACTTCTTTCTTTCTGCACGTGGCCGGCGTAATGAATACACACACGCACAGGAACTGTCGCCTATCGGGCCTCGACTCTGGGGTGTAGCGCCTGGCATCGAGGCCGAACAGAAAACGTGCGCTGCCCCATCGGGCGGTAGTAAGCGGCGGCTCGTAGCTAAAAACTGCGAGCTCTGCTCTACCGCCGTGACGGTAGGCCGCGTCGAAATTTTCCAGCGTGTGACACATCGCCTTAACGCAAGAACATTTTTCCCGATCGTTTTTCGGAAAAATCCCGTCATACACATGTTGACGAAGTTGAATTCTCAATTATTTCCATTAAATTGCTCATCTATAGAAATGTAAAAATATTCCCGAGCTATTTTGATGCTCAAAAGCACGATTCGAGCCATACACGAATGCTATGCAGTGGCGGACTAAGGGGGGCGGGGCGGACGGGGCGGTCCGCCCCGGGCCTCTGGTCCTGGGGGGCCACCAAACCTCGAGCAATCATTTTTAGTCAAATTTCAACCAAGGCCGAAATATGTTCAGTAAGGGGCAGTTTGGGGTTGGAGGCCCCGTACGGATGCAAAATATAAACATAGATAGGTAGGTACTTTTTTTAGGCGCTCCGCGGCGTGATTTTTAGCATCCAACATTTTTTACCTAGGGCAAAAAACTAAAATTCTCGTTAATCTACATTAGCGTACCTAGAGAAGTACGTACGGAATTTAAAAAATATTGTTTTATTTAAAAGTTGTAGGTATTTGAACGTAAGAAATGAATTTACAGTGAAAAATTTCGTTATAACTGCTCATAAAATGAAAAGTTTTCGATTAATCAGAAATTCCGTATGTACTTCTCTGCGAAATGGAATTAGGAACATAACTTTTAAAATGGAAGTAAATCGAGTGAAAATTGTTACAGTTATTTGTCACGTCAATTGGAAAAAAGCGGTTTCGAGAAATTTCGAGTAGTCGGCCATTTTCTACATCGAAAAAAAAATGTCTAACATCTTGATATTCATACTGAATAGATGTGTAATTAATTTTATGAGTGAATCACTTTTTCATACGAAAAAAATTGTTAAATTGGCACATGATTTTATACCCCTTACTGTGGCCTAAAGCCTTAAACATATAAGTACAATAAAATTTACTTTCTTATTATAGTCTTCATTATTTCTTTGCACTCTACCTGCTAGGTGCTGTGCTGAATGCTGATCCGTATTCTAACTTTTTAAGGGGGAATATTAGTGTGGAAAAAAAATCGATTTTTTTTTGCTTAAATAGATAGTTTTGGCCTTTAAGAATATGCCTACAAATTTCCAAGATAATATTCGTCTTAGAAGTATTCGAAATTGGCGCCATGCGTCGACGCTCTGAGAGCCTTCTATACGGGCCTTTCTATACTTTAAACGCGTTTTTCTCGAAACAATGTTTTTTGACCTGGTTAACAGCATAACTCTGTCAAATTTTGTCCAATCGACTTCATTCAAGAAGGATCCTCTTCGGAAAACTTATCGCTATCGTCGCATCATAGTTTTTTTAAAAATTGTTTACTTGTTTATTAACAATTTACTGCAAAATTTTTCTGTAAAATTCGAATTTTTTTTATGGCTGCCATTTTTTTCTAATCAAAATTTTCAAATTTCCTACGGTGCTGCGATAGCTATACTATTACAATTTAATAATCTTTTCGAACTTTTTATTTCACATGCTTGCTGTGGCACTTATGATGTCAACCATCGGGGAGTATTTTTTTGAGACGCCATTTTGCGACCGCTCCTCTGCTTAATAAAATGTACTAAAAATAAAAAAATCAAATTTCCTTGTATGCTTCATTACTTCAATAATTAATACACAAAATTTCAAATAATTTGATCGAGCCTTTTTTTTTTAATTCCCAAAAAATACCTCATTTTTCAGCCTGTCACACTGATATTCTCCCTTAACCCATATCATAAGTAGAACGTATAGTAAAATTACATATCATCAATAATACATTCATTTTTTAGCAGCCCGGAGGCCTCATTTATATGTCGCCCGAGCCTCCGACGAGCTTACAAGGAGACGGCACGACCGTGGAGTCGGGGATTTAGCCGACTTTTTTTGTGGTGAAAGAGGATCCCTAGCACCTCACGTGGTTAAAGTAGTAGGACGCACTACTCGGAAATCCCGAGAAAAATCGATTCAAAGTTTCTTAGGCGCGTTATGAGTTTAAAATGTCAGGCTCTTTTCGAGCCGCCGTCTAGTCTAGACGGTTAGGGCTCGGTCTTTTGCGCTGGAGGTCTCGGGTTCGATTGCTCCTTCAGATCTTTTTTTACTTTTTTTTTTGTTATCCCAGCAATTATTCAAAACGTTTCTCAGCCCTACATTATTTTTTAAAATTTATTTACATTACTTTTTAAAAATTATTTTCATTTTTTAAAAATCATTTTCTTTTCGTTCCCAATAAAACAATTCACAACGGTGGGTTTTTTATTTCTCATTGTAAAGTATATGAGGAGGGATATTGGGTTTGTAATGAGAATAACAAAGTCGATCAGGAAAAATTAAATTTTCATTCATATAATAATTATATACAAAAACCGCAGTGGTAATTATCGTAGAAACAAACAAAGCAGTAATTTTTGCGACATCTTCCGCAACATATAAAAGCGTTAACATTCATGAAAATGTTTCTAGTAACTGATCATTTTGAGACAAACCAGGCATATTGAATCATGTCTCGGAATATTGGTGACGCAATTGATGGTGAATTATTGAATGGATTTTTATACAATCTTTCCGGGAATTAATTTCACGATTCTGCTCGGACATTTCGCTACAATTTTGCAAGCGCTTTATGAAATTTGTAAATTGTCTGCAAACATTTGTCTTGTCTAGAAACATTTTCATTAATGTTGATGGGACATGTTTCTGTACGGATGTATTGCAAACTCCCTGCGAATGTAAAAAATCCGCTTTTATATGTTGCGCAAGGTGTCGCAAAAATTATTGCTTCGTTTTTTTCTACGATAATTACCACTGCGATTTTTGTATATAATTATTATATGAATAAAAATTGAATTTTTCCTAATCGACATTGTTATTCTCATTAAAAACCCAATGTTCCTCCTCATATACTTTACAATGAAAAATAAAAAACCCACCGTTATGAATTGTTATATTGGAAAATAGAAGGAAAAAAAATACCGACAGAGATGTGCGCGCGGTCGGTGTGCGGGCTCGGCGGTCACTGAAGTTAAGCAGCATTGGAGGCTGCCAATACCTGGAGCGGTGGCCGCTTGCCCGTGCACTGGTTTCCGCGTCAACCTCTAAGTGGTAGGAGGCAGTTTGTCCGAGTTTCTAATGGTAATACAACTGAAACTCAGCCAAATATAGCCGGCTGTATTGGCCCAGTTTTTCACAGTTTCCCTGGGCCCTCGTGGAAATGCGATACAGTAGTGCATTAGGGAAGAGTGGCTGCGGCCAACACTCTGGGGGGGGGGGGGGGGTGGACTGTGGAAGGAATGTAGGAAACTCTGGAAGGATTGTAAATGTCGAAAAGAAATGGAAGGAATAAGAGGAAGGGATGGTAAAAGGGGAAGGACCCCGTACCTCTGAGGAATACATATATATATAAAGAAATATATTTAAAAAAAAGAAAATCGTTTTAAAAAAATAATGTAAATAAATTTTTAAAAATAATGTAGGGATGAGAAACTTTTGAATAATTGTTGGGATAACAAAAAAAAAGATAAGATCCGAAGGAGGAAACCCGAGACCTCCAGCGCAAAAGACCGAGCCCTAACAGTCTAGACTATACGGCGGCTCGACAAGTGCCTGACATTTTAAACTCATCAGGCGCTTAAGAAACTTTGAATCGATTTTTCTCGGAATTTTTCCGCGTAGTGCGTCCAACTACTTTAACCACGTGAGGTGCTAGGGGTCCTCTTTCACCACAAAAAAATTCGGCCAAATCCCCGACCCCACGGCCGTGCCGTCTCCTTGTTAGTCCGCCACTGATGCTATGGAATGCGTTTCCAAATGTTTTTCGTTTCACGTATTTTTTTTCAATACTAACTTCATTCTCGAAACCCAGCGGATTGTGTTACTCCCATGATTCTTCTTTCCATTTTCTGCCGCGTAGATATAACTTTGAACGACGATTTGATTGACAAAAGACCGTCACTGGCATCAAATCGCCGAGGATGATTCTGCTGAACGACAATTCTCGGTTCCACATTGCATTGGTTGTGAATAAACCATTGATGTAACTGGAATGGCAGATTCTCCTTCACCCAGCGTATTCTCTAAACCTTACCAATAAATGCAATCGCGCAGCCATTTTAAATAAAGAAACCCGATGTGAATCTACCATGAAAGAAACGAATGGAATTGTGCTGAAATTCGTCTACTCATGAGTTGGCCATGTCGTTATGATTGAAGGATGCAATACCCGAGTGGTCTATCATCAACAGCGCGAAGAGGTTATACATCGTAGTATTCGTTACAATGTATTTCTCACTGCGCAAGTGAATTGCCTACACGGAGAGAAATACGGCCTCAAATTCTAACACTGGTTGCCAGAATTCGAATATTAAGTGCTAGAATAGTATAGCAGTTTACTGCCAGTTCGGAATTTTAAGACTTGTTATAGAAGTGTAAAAATGATTCTCACACCGTATAGTAAAAATGATGCGTGCATATTACATTTGAAACTATTCTCGCAAAGGCGCGAGTCCTATATGCTGTATAGGACTTTTTGTAAAATACCAACCTTTATTACACGCTATATTTTCATATGGATTTTACTATACGTATAGCATGAATCTTCGTGTATGTATAGATTTCACTATACGCATAGCATAAATCTTCGGCGTATAGCGAAAAATATTACGAAGTTATTAGTAAAATGTGACTCTTTATACCGTACTTTTTGTAGAATACTGGAAACTAATTGTTCCAATAACGTGGGCAAAGTATTTTTTGAATACTACAAAAAATCACAATATGCCGAATAAAATGTACTATTTGTATCAGTTTAAGTGCCATATCGTAGGTTAAAATTCAAATTTCTTCATTATTACTATACCATAATTACAATTTTTATCTTCCATTCAATACTTTTTGATATGTAATGATATTTTGTTTAGAAACATAGTATTAATTCTAAACTTCGAGGCCCCCGTTTTTTTCGTGCACGTAGTCAGAGAAAGAGGGAGAGCCAGACATGGAAGAGAGAGGGAGGATACGTTGTCAATCGTTTTCCGTTCTGCGGCAGTTAAGCCGTTTCACACAGTCTCGAATAGTCTCCAACCGAGCTCCCCCGTCCAACTGTCCTAACTTGTATATTTATTTCTCTCATCTTCAATATGTTAGCTCCTTCTTAGCGTTAATTGTAAATGGAACTCCTGTCTCAAATTGTGTGCATCCAAGGAAGCAACAAGTGCCGATAAAGGTGATCGGGGTTTTTGATTTGATACAATCATCATTTTTCTGCGATTTACACGACTAGAGACAGTGTTTCTGATCGAGTACAGAAAAAAATGGGGTGGCTCAACGGGTTATACTATTCATTGATTGTCATGCTGATTGTTCATGAAAATGCAAACGTCGATGCTGCCAGAATTCTCGGTCTGTTTGCACTACCTGTGAAAAGTCACTTTGTAATGGGCGAAGCACTCATGCGAGGTCTTGCCGCACGAGGACATCAGGTTGACGTGGTCAGTTCTTTTCCCTTGAAAAATCGACCACCCAATTATCGCGACATAAGTCTCGCAGAGGTTCTTCCTCCGTTCATCAACAACCTCACGCTCGAAGGTGCACAACAGTATACCAGTAGCGGCATAAGATCAGTTTTGGGTGCAGGTATGCTGGATGTTTGCGGCGCCCTTGACTTACCGAAAATTCGAGATTTGATTGAACACCCACCAAAGGATCCACCCTACGATCTCATTATCAATGAGGTAACAGCAGAAAGCCAAATAATAAATTGAAGGCTTTTGTCACCGTGGCATGTCCAAATGAACAATTGGGAAAGTCAATCTGAGTTATCAATAAAAAAATTTCAAGCAGTATAATTTCGATGAAAGTTTTGAAAAATCTAAAAAGACATGGACCCATACGTGTTCATTTGTGAATTGGCCTTATGTACGTTTAATATGTATACAACGTATTCTTTAATTTCAATACCATTGCATTTTAATTAAAAGAAGATTTGCTACTCTTGATCCCTGATGCGAAATTGATAACGAGTACTCGCAATTTGTGATATTCACCGTGACAGCGAATGGTATCAGTTTTTATCGCGATGGAATTAACCAACATACATGTACTTGTCGAACCCATTGGATGTACTTGTCGAACCCATTGGGGTTATCGATACATATTATCTCTTGACAATTGGAAGCCAGAACGAGTCAAAAGTATTACGAAAAGTCAGTGGTATATCTCATGAGAAAGCGCCGCGCCGCCCTGCTTAAAGGCCTTAGGCCACTCTAACGGGTATAAAATCATATGCGAATTTAGCCATTTTTTTCGTATGAAAAAGCGATTCATTCATAAAATTAATTACACATCTATTTAGTATGAATATCAAGCTGTTAGAAAATATATATTTTTCGATGTACAAAATAGCCGACTACTCGAAACTTCTCAAAACCGCTTTTTTCCAATTGGCGTGACAAATAACTTCAACAATTTTCACTGGATTTACTTCAAATTAAAAAGTTATGTTCCTAATTGCATTTCGCAGAGAAGTACGCACGGAATTTCTGATTAATCGAAAACTTTGCATTTTATGAGCAGTTATAACAAAATTTTTCACTGAAAATTCATTTCTTAAGTTCAAATACCTCCAACTTGTGAATGTAACAATATTTTTTTAATTCCGCACGTACTTCTCTAGGTGCTCTAATGTCGATTGACGAGAATTTTTGTTTTTTCTTCTAGGTAAAAAATTGTGGATGCTAAATGTCACGCCGCGGAGCGTCTAAAAAACGGATAACAAAAGAAAATATTAGTAGTCGGCCATTTTGTACATCGAAAAAATATATATATATATATTTTCTAACAGCTTGATATTCATACTAAATAGATGTGTAATTATTTTATGAGTGAATCACTTTTTCATACGAAAAAAAATGGTTAAATTCGCTCATGATTTTATACCCGTTACTGTGGCTTTAAGCGACCTGTGGGTCAGGTGGGGGTAGTGGTGCTTGCGGCTCAGTATCGTGGCACCGTAACATTTGGGCCCTGCATTGAACATGTACGTGAAGAGGGTCAAGCGGGCAGCGTGTTAGCTGGGACCTGACCGTACCGGACGAAGTTAAGTTCGAAGCATGTCGTTCTCTCGTTGAACGCAGTATACATTACTTGCGGTCGATCTAATAAACGTGGGGAACATAGAAAACACTTGATACCTAAACAATAATGTATTGTTTGATCAGCGTCGCATAATGACGATAATATCCATTTCCACAGTAATTAGCCTTATTGATCAGTATTCAATTATGTCAATTGTCGAAGATTTCGATTGTTCTCATTCATATTATATCTTTATTAACGAAGTATATTTGTGTCAATTAAATCAATTTCAGCAAATCGTAGCCGACTGTTACATGGCGTTCAGTCGTCACTTCAAGGTACCGATAGTTGGTATCGTGACAAGTAAATTGTACGATTGGATGGCTATGCCGATGGGAAATACCGATAGTCCTGCATTCGTGCCGAGCATTTTTTCATATTTTACGCAGCGCATGAGCTTCATTGAGCGCGTGCAGAACACGATCCTCACTAACTTCATCAAAATAAATTTTTGGGTGTACAATGCACCTCGCCAATTAAACGAAATAGAGAAACACTTTGGAGTAAGGATCCCTACGATTCGTGAATTATGGAAGGACGTTGCTATCCTTTTGATCAATACGCATCCAAGCTTCGATTTTGTGAGACCGCTGGTCCCAGGAATCGTGGAAGTTGGCGGTCTTCATGTCAACGACGGGGATGAGGATTTTGCGCCGGTAATCATCATCAATATTCGTTTGTCAATTAAATATCCACTGTATTACAATAAATTATGTGAGGACATGGATCCAACGGATCTGCAGATTTGTCATCTTAACATTTTTTAGGACCTTTGTGTGCATGTGTGTTTTTTAAATCTATGATCCGCCAGCAGCTTTTTAATGTTTAAAACGAAAGCATATGTATGCAAATTGGAAAAATAACGTTGAATCCTGCCGATGTTCTTGCAGGAGGTGAAAAAATGGCTAGACGATAGTACCAACGGATGTGTTTATTTCTCATTCGGCTCGATGTTACGAACCGAAACTTTTCCGAAAGAATTTGTGCAAGCTTTGTACGGTGCCTTTGAACGTATCGCGCCCGTTCGGGTTCTCATGAAGATCGCCAAGAACGATGAATTACCCCCCGGTGTACCAAAAAATGTGATGATGCGGCCGTGGCTTACTCAGACTAGAGTATTACGTAAGAGATAAACTCCATATTTCTGGGTTATTGTAATCACGCACACGATGACTTACATAACGATACTCTTAGGCCGGGTCCACACTATGCTGTTCTACCGGAGCGTTTTTGCCGGATCTATAGTGTATGCACAGTTCAAGACGGATTTATAACGACAAATTACAGCCTTTGTCATCATATAACCTTTCTTTTCAATCTTGATCAACAAGTTTCGAAGATTGAAAAGAAAGGATATATGTTTACAAAGGCTTTAATTTGGGGTTATAAATTCGTTTACTATATATAATGATCCCACTGATTGGTCCAGACCACTTATTGCTGGTATCTAGCGAAAATAGTTTGCATTGAAAAAGAAAACGTTAATTTATCACGTGTAAATCAAATGGAGAATAAAAAAACCTCATGAGTCACCTGTTAAAATTAACCTATAGGCTGCTCCTTTCCCGAGCGCCTTTGTTTCATTATCGAGTAATATTTCAAGAGGTGACAGCCCGAATCGGGGTTTGTGTTTTTATTTGCCAGTCTAATATATATATATGTATATATACACACAGCCGAACCTCGATATAACGGAGATTTGTCCATTCCCTTGCGATAAACACCCGAAACCTTGATATAACAACACAATAATATACATTATGCTCTAATTGCTAATTGTTTCTAAAAAATTCTCTAATTCAAACGTTTCTTTCTTTAGAAAATATCCCTATGTTTATAGTACCAATATTTTTTTTTTAATGAACATTTTAAGGAACATGACTTCAATATAACGAAAACTCGATATAACGAACTTCCCTAAAGATTCGTTATATCGATGTTCAAGTGTATAGGTTATGTTTGAAAAATCTATTACTGTTATTCGATAAAAGTCTCTAATTATCACAATGATATTAACTAATTGATATAGTTTATGTGATACCAAAAATAATTATAGGAATTCATTTGGTCTCTTATGCCATGTCTGCGACCAAGATCTTACATACTCTCGGTAACATAGCGGCAGCGAGCGTTGCTGTGAGTAAGTCGGTTTTAGGTTCTATTCCATGTAGGTGAAGTATGTTCTTTAAAAAAAATCATTTTAGAAGGTCAGGGAATGCCAAATTACGATACAAAATCGTTGTGGTTAAACGCTCAATTAAGTTTTCCATTTTGTTTGTATTTATGAAATATTTTTTGCATATAGTACACTTAGATTTACAGTGCACATCGTAAACAAATAAATATTTGGTAATTATGCATAATCGGGGCACCACCCTAATTTCGATGGCAACATTTTTTTTTTTGGCTTGACCTGCTGTAATTGGTCACCGTTAATGATATTTTGGCGGGGGAGCCTGACATTTTTCATTAATTACATAAGTTATGGGGATTTTTAAGTTTCCGGAAACACGTGGTGTTCGGATTTCCATTACGCGTCGGAAGATATGACCACGAATAGAGGGTTTTTGGGTTTGTTTGGATTCTGTGTGCTGCGTGTGTGTGTGTGTTTGGGTTTGGGGATTGGGTTTGGGGATTGGGTTTGGGGATTTCACACACAGCATTTTTTGTGTTCGTTTTGATTCTGTGTGCTGTGTGTGTGTGTGTGTGTTTGGGTTATGTGTGCTGTGTGTGTGTTTGGGTATTCGGGAAGGCTTTTTCTATGAAGCCCCAACCCCCACCCCCAACATAGGCGTTGAAATGTGGAAAAATGCCCTATCTCATCACGTTTTTTCCGGGAACTTCAAAACTCCATAACTTATGGAATTCATAGAAAATGTCAGCCTCCCCCAACGTAATATCACTTACTATAATGGAATCGACAACTTCATGGCGAAAAAAAAATGTTACCATCGAAATTAGGGTGGTGCCCCGATCATGCATAATTACCAAATATTTATTTGCGTCGAATCTTTATTTATTCAACTTGAATATGTTAAATATTTTAAATGAATAGCTGAAACAAATGAAAAAATCTTTAAAACAAATACGATCGTAGTAGGCCGTGAGACAAGGGAAACCCCTATTTTATTTAGATAGATCCTATTTGAATTAAATATTTATTTCAGTGTATAGTGATATAGATCTGTGTATAGATCTGGCGAAAATTCTCCGGTAGAACCGCATAGCATTCTACAGGTCATAAAATCGTCAAGTTATTTGTGACCCATCGTCTTACAGGTCATAAAAACGTCAAGTTATTTGTGACCCATTGTGGGCTGATGTCAATCCAGGAAGCAATTACGTATGGGGTACCCATGGTCGGCGTTCCAATATTTGCCGATTAATATTTAAACGCACTACTATGCCAAGGAAAAAACGTCATGATCGCACTGGAGTATAGAAATTTTACCGTCGAATCCTTCACGGAAGCGCTCAATGGGGTTTTAAAAAATGCCTCGTACATGTAAGTTCTTTTTAATGAAGTTGTAAATATTAATCGATGATTGACCGTGACTATTATCATTAATTTGTGCAGGGAAAATGCAAAACATTTGGCTAAATTGTTTACCGACCGTCCAATGAAGCCACTGGATACGGCAATTTTCTGGGTTGAGTACGTAATCAGAAATGGCAATGTACTGAGATCCCCAGCTGATTACTTGGCCTGGTGGCAAATCGAATTGTTCGACATCTACGCTTTTATCATTGCGCTGCTTTCACTCGCGCTCTTCGTAATCAAGAAGGTGATCTGTATGTTTGTCCGACAATTGCTTTCAATGACTGCTGCGATAAAAGGCCCATCGCAATCCCATGCCGCATTGCGCTCCAAGAAGAACAAGTGACCGAAGACATTGTCGAGGGGTGAGAATAATTTTCATTACAAGAATTGTTATCGATGGACCTTTTGCCATTTCTTTATTGATTAAAAAACACGGTGTCTTTATTTACAGTTATTTTTTAGGCTCAGGGTCGAATTGTAAGTTGTGGACGCCCCTGGGCAACGGAAAAGTGGGGGACCCACCATTATTTTTAAACGGGACAAATTTTTCGTAGTACTTAAACAATTTGTTGCAAAAAAAACAAGATCTTTCAAACAACGTACGTTGTTTGAAGTTAAGGAAGGAGACGTTTCTTGACATCAACTAAATTCGATTACAATCATAATGTTTTTTTTTTCATATGAATTTATGAATTATTTTAGTGTGTAATGGTATACTTTATATTGTAATATAGTGTAATTATAGACTATACACTACATATGCGTTGCACTTGCCAATTAAAAAGATTTCTCTCTTTTCATTCGTACAGTTTTAAAGAAAACTATTTTTAGATAAATAGCGTATACTGGCCGGTGTGAATGTCTGGCACTAAGTACTAAAACTTTCATAGGCGTTTTTCAGCAGTTGTAAAAACAATATGAGTAAACAAACTTTACTCTTTTCCAGATACAGCGCCAATTTAAAATAAAGTAAAAGGCTTTCTCAATCCGCATGACATTTTTAAAATTATTATCGCTTCGAAAACCTATTTAAGGTAACCCTATCGCCCGGCTTCAATCCATAGGATTTTCTTTTTTCTTAGCTGTACTAAATATATTAATAATCGTCTCTGTAAAATTTCAGGACTGGTTATCGACCTAATTACAGAGAAAAAAAATATTAAAGGAATTCCGAAACGACATACAAAAACCCAATTTTCGGTCGCTAGAAAAGTATATATAATAGTGGGAATCCGACAGATTCTTAAAAATAATCAGATTTACATACTTAACACTTGTATTAATCCAATGCTTTCAGAAAAATGACGCTCATTGACCTAATTTTTATGTATTATCGGTTTAATTTGAACTTCCGATATTGGATTTATTACCACTTGCTACGACAAAGAGGCGTGACAGCAAGGCAACAGCTGACTGTAATCCTAACCTCATCTCACTCATTCGAATTTCCACATATATTTCATTTTTAACCGACATATTTCGCCTACACAAATTTTCCACGCTTTTGCCAGTCGTGGCCGGAATACAATGATTTGTACCCGAGTAGCAATTGTTCTAGCCTCTCTGAGTTACGACCTAGTAACTGGCTCGCCCAATTGAGCTCATACGAACTGACCAATGGTTGGCTCGCTATGGGCTAGTAATATTATGAATGTTTTGTTATCTAGCCCTTGTCTACTCACTGCCCAGCTGATCTTGGTCACAAATGACAAAGTATAAGGTTATGTGACTACGTGTAGTTCCATCGAGCGAATGACTCATGGCTGGCTAGCTTACGTGAGTTTTAGATGGCTTTGCAAAAGAAAAAAATTCTCAAGTGGGCATGACGCCATGACCTAGCCAACACTAGCTAACTGCGGCTGTGCGCCCCTTGGCTAGTCACTGCCCAGCCGATCCTAGTGACAAATTACAAAGTGTGGTTATGTGACTACATGTAGTTCCATCGAGCGATTGGTTCATGGCTGACTAAGTAACTTGAGTTACAGATGGCGTTGCAAATGCAAAAATTCTCAAGTAGGTATCTCGCCATGACCTAGCCAGCTAACTGCTGCTGTGCACCCCTGGGCTAGTCACTGCCCAGCCGATCTTGTTCACAAATGACAAAGTGTGGTTATGTGAATACGTGTAGTTCCATCGAGCGACTGGCTCATGGTTGATTAAGCAACTTGAGTTACAGATCACGTTGCGAATAAATAAAATCCTCAAGTCGGTATCTAGTGATGATCGAGCCAACACTTCCCAACTGCGGCCGCAGTGGCCGGAATAAATGATCGGGCAAATACAATTTAAGGTTATGTAATTGTATGCGATTATCGCTCTCAATGCGAACGCAATTGAGTCGTTGATTCGATAATGTTATTTACATTTGTTAATCCACCCATTTTTCAATAATCTGACATTGTGTAGTGTAACATATGTAGACGGTTAGAAAATTCAGAAATTAAACAAGTAGAATTGGCTCAGCGGACAACGTCACAACTCATCACCCAAAGGTCCCGGGATCGAAACCACGTTACGGCGTACGCGTTTGTCTGAGATAATTTAAAATTGAACCATTAATATATTTACAGCGCAAATATCATAAGCCAAATTAATGAACAACGAAGAATATCGTAAAAGGGTCCAATGATGTAAATAATGTGAAAAAAATCACGAAAATATAAATATATAGCCGCAAATTTTTTTTTATCTAATCGGTACCTAATTTTTTGTTCCCAGTCGCTGGCTGAAAAAATTATGTCATGGCTAGGTCAGAAATATAATCCAGCCCTGGGATATTTCTTTCTATCTAGTCACCATCTAATTTTCTCTATTGAGTTACTAGAGGACCAAAGCGTTACAAGGCTGGGTAGTCAATCGCTAAGACGGCTAGCCAATGGCGATTCGAAACATCACTTTACTAGCTTGTGGCTAGGCGGTGATGAGTTACATTTTCCACTCGGGGTATTTACCGCACCTGACATTGTTTTGACAGATCGACGTTGAAAAGCATGGAGGTTAAGCTCGCCTGGTTGAGTAAAAAGAAACGGAGATCGAACCAATGTTGCCAAATAGCAAACCTAGAAATTCTGCGCGAATCATTGGAATAACTATTTTTTCATTTTTCTAATTAAATGTGAACATTCATTAAGGGGAGGTACCTGAGTAAACGGCGAGAAAAACAGGTAAACTTCCGGAATTTTTATCTCAAAAACTAATGTTTCGATTGGATACGGTTTTTTTTATTGGAAAATATGTACATTGAGGTATGGTTAGGATTTTTTTTAAATGAATTCGTTGACTGGAATCGATTCAAACGCGATTAGCTCGAAACATAGTTTTCAAAGTCGGTGCCAGATGTATCTCGAAAACGGCTTGCCCGATTCCGTCCAAGTTTGGATACAATATTCTTCGATAGTTTTTCTCGTTCGCCACGTAGGATTTTTTTGAAATTTTCATTTTTGACGGAATTGCGACCGTTTTAATTTAACATTCTTTTTTCGTTCGCAATTTCCGACGATTTTGGATTCCATACACATTGCATGAAAAAGCAATGGTTCAATCAGATGAAAAACCCCTACATGGCGAACGGGAAAAACTATCGAAAAATATTGTATCCGAATTTGGACAAAATCGGACAAGCCGTTTTCGAGATACATCTGGCACCGGCTTTGAAAACTATGTTTCGAGATAATCGCATTTCAATCGCTTCCAGTCAACGAATTCATTTTAAAAAATTCCTAAACGTACCTCAATGTACATATTTGCCAATAAAAAAATCCGGATCCAATCAAAACGTTAGTTTTTGAGATAAAAATTCCTGAAGCTTACCTGTTTTTTTCGCCGTTCACTGAGGTACCTCCCCTTGAAGAGTTTACACATGAAAATTTTTCGTTATTGCAAATTATTTTTTTTTGCATATGTTAAAATTACATATGGTACAAGTCGCAAGTATGATCAGTGGTATGACTAGTGTGAAGCGATAGGATTACCTTAAAAAGTGATCCATAAAACCTGTAACGACTTTTAAAAATCTTTCTCAGATGTCTGGAGTGATCTTTTTTTCCTAAGTATTGCATACCATTCGTTACCAAATTTTGCAAAAAAAAGTTGTCGCGATCCTGGGTCTCCTGTGCTCCTCCTCCTAAATCCGGCGCTGGTAAGGCTGCTTATGTAATAAAAATATCGCTTATATCATACCACTACTGGCCTATGACTTTGGATTTCTCTCAACGTGTTAATTATATTGGCAAGTAGGAAAATTTGTATATCTATCGACCATACGAGTTGAAATCTTCAAGACGAGTTCATAGTTGCGGCTGCTGATAAAGCTATTTTCTTCAGTGATAACATCTCCGAGCGACGACTCAGTGGTCAGCAAAGAAACCGATCCATTCGACTTTGCTATACTTCCGTGCCGTTGCCGAGCCCGATAAATCGTCGAGTCTTCAGAAGTTTTATATTCGCGAAACGTCATAGCTGGTACTGTTCCTGAATATCAACGCAAATTCACATCTCGCGCATATCCCCTCCTACCGAGCAGGCTCGGTAGCCCCTCTGCTCTTCCGAATCGTTTCACTTAGATTGCGACAACAGGGACGAGTATTCGCGCACGTCTATCATCAAAAGGATGATGGCTGCGTGACGGGAGAATTACGCGTAGAAGCTGACACGTATAGTGATTCCACCGCTGTGGCCCAAACAGCAGTATAAAATATCGGCCGTGATATCAAGTCCGGCCAGTGGCCAGTCGACAGTGTTCTCGATAATAATCCCAAGTGTTGCTCTCGAGATAACGACTTCCCGTTACACCGCAATATACCGAACACCAAATGAAACGATAATTCAATCGCGTATTCAACAAGTTGCCGCAAACTAGCTAACTGACATTTACTCCGAGCTCAATGAAGAGTGAACGAAAAATGTCCTGGATCAAAAAGTTATCGTTGATCGTTCTTTTTGCGCTGGTGATTCATCAAAAGGGAGAGTGCGATGCCGCGAGAATTCTCGGATTATTCCCTTTGCCGGGAAAAAGTCACTATGTAATGTGCGAAACTCTGATGAGAGGCCTTGCCGCGCGAGGTCATCAAGTGGACGTAATCAGTCACTTTCCCTTGAAGAATCCACCGCCCAATTGGCGCGACATCAGCTTGCACGGAACAATTCCTACGCCTGTTAACAATGTGACACTCAAGGAGGCAGAAGGTTTTACTGGCGGCTCTATGGAAAAGCTGATGTACATGGGCGGCATACAAGTTTGCAGTCTTCTAAAAAATCCGAAAATCCGAGATATCATCGAAAATCCTCCAACCGACCCACCCTACGATCTCGTCATCAACGAGGTAAGAAAAAAAAACGAACAAAACGAAGGTTTGATGCTGAATGTATGTGTGCATGATGGCACATGTAAATTATTATGAAGATATATGTGTGTGTAGAAAATATCAACGTCATTTGTCATACTAATGTCACTGCGAATAAGGTATAGTGGTGAATGAATTTCTTGCAATGATCTTGAAGCCCGGTAACGACTCTGGCATTCCCAAGAATCGGGATCTATTATGTCAATTATGGCAGAAACCGGTTTCCATGCACAAACTGGGATGCTCGTCCATCAGCGTCAGCTGTGCAGTCGGAGAGCTGCTCGTTGCGAGTACGCGCAGTTCAAGGCCTTTTCGACCAAACGAAAGACAAGAGCTTAAGGCGTGAAGAGAAATCGGCAGATTGCCGGAGATGGATCGATTTAGCCAGTATGACATTTCGATCGATGTGCTTTCATCCTTAGAACGACTTGTGGAGTCCCTAGGACCATCATTATGTCCATACGTTCATTACATATTTATCAAAGTTTTTATGGATCAAGCGGCAATACCTCGAGGGCACTGCCCGGGTTAACCTTTTTCAACCAACCGATAACGATAAACTATCTCATTGTGTTCATTACTTTGTTCATTTTTATTTTTCTTCCTCACAGCTATTCGTGTCTGATTGTTTTCTGGCGTTTGCCCGTCATCTCAAAGTACCGATGGTCGGAATGGTGACGAATAAATTGTTCGATTGGATGAATCTACCTCTGGGTAATCCAGGAAACACGGCCTACGTTCCAAGCCTCTTTTCGGGCTTACCGCAACGTATGAGTTTCCTCCAACGTCTACAGAACACCCTGCTAAGCGGTGCGATAAAGGCTCAATATTGGTATTACGTTTCATCACAATTGACGATTGTCGAGGAACAATTTGGCATCAAGGTCTCGAGCATGAGCGAGCTGTACAAAGACATTTCCATCATGTTGGTCAATACCCATCCGAGCTTCGATTTTGTTAGACCAATGACTCCGGGTATCGTCGAGGTCGGTGGCCTTCACGTTACCGACGGCCATACCGATTTCTCACCGGTAATTATGCAACATTTCTCTCTCTGGAACATTTAAAACGGCCCACGATACGGCATACTGCATGTACCGAATGACTATCAAGATATGCTGTATTCTGCGATAAGCTATCAGTTTTTTTCGTCTACACTATCAAGATATCTTCACTTGAGACTTTTTTTGCGATTCGCACACTTCAGTTACGTTATCGATTCATTCTGTATACCCGAAAAATGTATTCAACAGGAAGTGAAGAAGTGGTTGGATGGCAGTAAGGACGGTTGCGTTTATGTTTCGTTCGGTTCGATGGTGAAAATCGAATCGTTCCCAAAAGAAACGCTCAGAGCGTTCTACAGTGCCTTTGAACGTATCGCGCCTGTTCGCATTCTCATGAAAATCGCCAAACCGGACGAACTGCCCGCAGGATTGCCCAAAAATGTCATGACCTCGCCCTGGCTTCCGCAGACTCGTGTGTTACGTAAGTTTGCACCTCGAGTATTTTACACACGCGTTAGGCAGAGCACTAGAAGTTTATCGGCTGCTATGCACCGATAAAATCGCGTGGGCTGCTGATTTTCCAAGATTTACGTCAGCGAAAGCGCCTCCGTACTGACGATCGCGTTGGAAGATCAAGAGTAAACGTAGGCGCATGGAGAATCTATTTTTGCCGGTCAGCTGCACCGGGCCACGTTACACTAGGGAAACTATCGTTAAGGGGTTTTCTCACTTTAGACGCTAAAAAAGTCTATTTTCATGAATTTTTTGATAGGTTTATATTATAGATCTTGACGCAAAAGTTGTTACACTTAATAAATACATTAATTTTTTTTTATTTAAGGTAGTTCTGTAGTTTCGGCCAAATCTTAGGAATTGGATGAAATCTAAGTATGGTGTAGATATGACCTTCATGGACT
The DNA here is from genome assembly GCA_963210295.1 of Ophion ellenae. Classification (NCBI taxonomy): domain Eukaryota; kingdom Metazoa; phylum Arthropoda; class Insecta; order Hymenoptera; family Ichneumonidae; genus Ophion; species Ophion ellenae. Next base: position 11,850,598 of record OY723396.1, read on the forward strand.
GATACCCAAAAATTCAATTCGACTCACCGTTTAGTTCATGAGATAATTGCAATTGAATGTGGGTATTTTTGTACGCGATCCCTATACCTAACACGCAAACCGATAGCAGTTTGCTCGCATTTTTGTCGCTGATCGTTGAGGTTATGGTTATTCTCGTCGCGTTTAGCCGCATTTGCTTGACACATGGCTGCCACAGCTTTCGGTCTTTTAGCAAGCGCCTTTTTTCTTGTAAACTTTTCTTCGTTTGGGTTTGTTTGGATTTGACATATCCACGCTTTTTTAAAAATTTATATGCAATATTTCGCGAAAGACGGATCGTAGGAAGCTCAACGCTGTGACTTCGGGAAAATCGCGCTGTTGCCACGATTACAGCGCCGCTCTCTATACGAGTATGAGACCTATCTATGCATGAGGTGGGAATGTGTGGGACATATAGAGGGTACAAGCTCTGTCAAATTTACAACCAACAGCATCGTATAGGCATCGGATGTTACTATACGCTTCGACCGAAATTTTTGGCTCATACGTGTACCTACAGAACTTTAGTCACTATTTATAGACGAAAATGGTAATTAAAAAAATGTCCTAAAAAATTGTAGGTCTGCGCTGTTGGTGACATCTCAGAGACGGATCAGCCGAAACGAAAATCAAACGGTTTTAGATTCAGTATGGTAATTGCTATAGCGCATATCATACGATTTTTGATTCATGCAAAAATAACAAAATGGCGGACATTTTTCGAAAAAAAAACAAAAAAGTGTTTTTTAACCGTTTTTGGCAAAATAAAAGTAAATATCAAAATTGTTAAAAATTTCATAAGGATTGGTTCAATAGTTTCGAAGATTTTGTCAACAAGCCGTCGAAAAACATTGTTTCGAAAAAAACGCGTTTAAAGTTTTTTGTTTGGTTTACATAAATATCTATTTTTTTTTTAATTATGTATTTCGAAAGTGTATTTATTAAGTGTAACAACTTTTATATCAATATCTATAATATAAGCCTATAAAAAAATGTCATGAAAATAGCCTTTTTTAGGATCTAAAGTGAGAAGGCCCCTTTAACTTTGTATTCGCGACGTAGCGGAGGCGGAGGTTCAATTTATTTTTCTCCCAACAGAACACAAAAACGTTAAGATATTCGTGACTCATGGAGGTCTCATGTCGACTCAAGAGGCGATCACGTTTGGCAAGCCGATCATCGCTTTTCCGATATTTGGTGATCAATACCTGAATGCACAACTGTGCGAACAGAGAAAACTTGCGATCTCCATGAACTATCGCGAAGTTACTGCTGACTCATTCGCGAAGAGTCTCAATGAGATCCTCAAGACACCGTCGTACAGGTACTATTGCTGCTCAATTTGACCGCTTTGATTGGTATCACGAGTCCACTTGGTGTACCCGATGGTTTAAATTTTTCTCTCTGTCCCCTGCAGCGAGAACGCGAAGGCTTTGTCGAAATTATGGATCGATCGTCCTGCGAGGGTGATCGATACCGCGATCTTCTGGGTTGAGTACACGATTAGGAATGGAAACGTCTTCAGGTCACCGGCAGGTGATTTAACCTGGTGGCAAGTCGAACTGTTGGACGTCTACGCCTTTCTCATTTTCACGAGTTTGCTTGCCCTCTACATAATCTATCGAGTAACCAGACTCATGCTCCGTCTTGCGTGTTCAAAGCTATGCAAAAATCAACATTCTCGTGTCTCTGCAGCAAAGTCCAAAAAGAACAAGTAACGACTGCAACGAATAACCTTGCAACTATTTTTACGTAACGTTGCCGATATACTCAGAGCGTCATAAGGAGGCTTAGACTAGATGAGCATGAACATTCCACCTGTCTAGGTGAAGAATATTCCCTATTTTCGTCACATTTGATACATCTGTAGAATCAATGATCTTCTTGACGTCGTCTTTTGGGAACGTGACGAGCAGATTAGAGTTTCATTGAAACGCCACTGGTTATTTTTCTCATAGCTATCAGGTAATTCGGGCGTATCAATAATAATGCTCTTGTACAAATGCTGCATTGTATTTTTTTTTATTGCGGTTATCCTCCATCTCCTTTTCTATTTCCGGTGGTAGGAAAATGGTCATACGAGCTTTGTACATTAAATGTAAAGGTAGCCAAATATACGAATTACGAAACATCATGAAGAACAAAGTGGACATTCATACGAGCGTCTTTGAAATAGACCAATAAAGACAGACACTGACCTGATGGTGGAGTCGAGTTTTGGGCAAGTTGGTCCATGCATTCTTGTTCTCGTTCCAGCAGGATTCGTCGTTGCTCCTCTTCCTGCAGCGTGCTCCCGATCGTTGTTGTATTGTGCCCTGGCATCTGCGCAACCATACAAGATAGTTGAACTTTTGGTAACTGTTACAATTGCATATATATACTTGAAGTTTTTATGATCTTTTGGCAATGTCCCAACGCTCAAGTGCCGTTGCGAATATGCAAAAAGTCTTTTTTTTTTACATAAAAATAATAGGTCAAAAACAATAGCGATAACGAAATGAAAAACGAAAAAAAGACGTTACCGTGTCGATCTGAAGGCATGAACCTTTCCTGGCCTCTTAGATTGCAATCATATATCACTGCAAGTAAAAAACAAAGTATGGAAAATAAAAACGTTTGTTATTACAAGTGATTGTACTGAAGATTATTAAACTAAAGAGTATAAAAAAAAACAATGGTTTTGACTCCTAGATTTCTAGATGGCCATCTTTTCTAGCTGTATTGAGTTTGCCGCCATTGAAGATTGTAGTCGGGATGTATGCGTATCGATAATCAATGTGGGTTTTTTGAGGTCGAAGAGATTTGTTTGTTGGAAGATGGCGATATGTACACCGGACACGTAAATAACTTCAGATTGGAATAAAACTGGGCTTCTATTCGTGTCATCCAATCTCATGTTATACATGAGTTCGTGTATGACGTCAATTTGATTAACAATTCACATGTGTGGACCCGTAAATTTTCGGGGCCATCTATTCATAGGCGCCTCGAGTGCAGCTTATGTAAGAGAGAATATGTTTGAAAACTACGGACACGTTCAAGCAACATCGCGATGGACGGTCCACGGTTGTATCAACTGAGGTGGAAGGCGCTGCCTTTTATCGACGTGAATAGATAGCCAGTATTGCCGGGAATCAGAGAAATGGACAGCAGTGCACGGGATAATGCATTGTTGAAGAAAGCGAATAATGTCAGCGCTGTATAATTCCTCATTATCGGGTTATGCCTAGTTATAACCGTCGAAAATGGCTTACTTTTGGATTTTTTTTTGACACGTGATGATAAATTTGTACAAAAAATAGGTACTTGAAAAAGTATCATCTGAAAATTCGAGAAGAACACTGTAATTTTACTTGTGTAAAAATATTTATTTGTGATCGATATGTCGGTATCTTGAAAACATCTTTTGCGGTGAGAAACGCCCTTCTGAACTAAGTTATCTAATGTTTAAAAAATCGAACAGGTTTCGTTAATATAATATTTTATCCCATGATAAATCGACGGATTTTAGGAATATCAAATTAAAAAAAAATTACTCGTATTCCAAGAGTCTTGACTTTTGCGAACAATAGGCCGTTTTTTATCGGAGCGTACATCGGAAAAAAATCCTTCGATCGAATACTATATTTGTACATCTACAAAGAGGCCAAAAAATTTCGGAAAAATCGCTGAAGTACCTTTTGAGATATTTTGCCCACCGACTTTCAAAACGTACTTTCGAGAAAAAAAGCGTCTGAGGTCTCGAACGACGCCCCGAGCGTTCCAACGCGCGTCCAACATAACAGCCTATAAGTTCGTCAATTTTAATCCGATTACCTTAACATTTTTAGGGCGCATTTGTTGGAAGATATACTGTCAAAATATACTGATTTTAAAAAAAGTGATTTTTCGTCTTTTACAACTAGGCATAACCGCTTGAACTGTCAAATTTGACTTCAGACCACTATTCCCTGAGTTCCAATCACCCTTGCCGGCAATTTGAAGTAGGACGAAGAGTGCACAGAGATACGCAATTTTGCGCCCGATATCGTGTACGCACGAGCAATGTTGGACGACAACTAACGGTGCATCGAAGGGCCCTGGTGGCGATATTGTGTCCGTACGGCAATAAGTTTACTTTATTACGTATGATACAAAGTTCGCACCGGCCGTGGTCATCGGTTGGTGATGAAAAAAAATAACGTTTTAAAAAAGAGCACCAACATGACGTCATACACTGTGCCTGCCGCACAAAATGAACAAGGACTACAAAGTCAGCACATCTGCATAGCCATATATCATGCAACAATGAGTAAGCACATGCTGACAAAAAAAAAGTATATTGTATCTATAAGTATGCCGCACTTCTACTGAGGCTGCACCTTCACCTGGACGTCGACCAGACCAACGGGCAAAAAATAACACTAACGAGAAATAAATAAGCGTCATCAACGAAAGAGAGAGAGAGAGAGAGAGAGAGAGAGAGAGAGAGAGAGAGAGAGAGAGAGAGAGAGAGAGAGAGAGAGAGAGAGATTTATACAAATTGAGGGTTTTAAGAAAAATAAATGGTGAATTTGTGTTCAGGGGATGAAAATACGTCGATATGTCATATCGATTCAAGAAATAATAATTAAAAATTCGAATTTGTTTCGCAATTTGGCCGAAAAAAAATGTCTTCATTCAATAACCGCTCATTTATTATCCACTACCATTTGGAACCCCGCTCTGCCCGCGTCTACTTCGCAATCGTTTGCCCCAAAAATTGCCGCCCGATTTATGGAGCTCCGATTATTTTTCAAATTTTGGCAAAATTTCTAAATCGCACCAAAGATTTTCGCAATTTTTTCCATGCATACTCCATACCTCGAAGTTCTTTAGGGGGTGTACGCAAATTACGTAACGCATTTGGGGGGGGGGGTCCTGCTAGGCGTTACTGTCCATTGACGTGGGGGGGGGGGGGGGGTCAAGGTTTGCGTTACGTCACGATTTTAGAACTGCCAGAAATAGCAAAATTTCTGCATGTTTAAGTTTTTAAATTACAAGTCGCGCGCAATTTCACCGCGAAAAGTTGACAGCTTTCCACATGAAGTGTCAGTTGAGGGGGGAAGTCGCTGTGTAAGAACTTGCACAGTAGCTTTCCCACTTTCCCAAGAAAAATTTGAAAAACATTTTTTTGTTTTTTGAAATTCTTGAAAGTACATACATTGAAAAATACGTTGGCAACATTTTTATCCACAAGTACAAAAATTGACGGAGTTACAGTCACTTGAGTGCGAAGAGGTAGCGCGACCGGTTAGTGCTCTCATTCCCTACAGGTGTGGCATCGTTCGCAATAGATTAAGTGCAGGCTCTTATTATTTTGTGCAACATAATGAAGATGAAGAAGCGTCATATCGCCCGCGACTAGATACTTCAATGTAAGTATCAATATTCAAGAAAAAACATAACTTTATGTCAAGAAAAAGGGAACGAAAACTTTGAACGCGTTTTCCTCGAAATTACTTTTTTTTACCTTGTCCAATGCAAATACTCAAAAACTTATGAAACCAATGTATTTTTTTTTGCATTTTTAAAATTGCAGTGGCTAAGGTTATATGTAGCCGATTTTTTAAATGTTGATAATTACTATTTTTAAAGTCAGCTTGAATATTGAAAAAAAAGACCTTGAAAATAGATAAAAATGTCCAAACTGTCCGCATTTTGTAAAAAAAACCATAATAAAAAAACGGCTACGCTCAACGATAGCTACATTTATATAGATAACGATGAATTGTTGACTTTTTATTGACAGATAAGCTTCCATAAAGATATCGATGGGACAATAAAGAGAATTTTTTTTCGTTGTCAAATCCAGGCATATATCTCGGTTAATTTTAAAGTTATTGTCATAAAAATTGGTATAAAACTAGATGAATAAATACTTCATTAAATGAGTATAAACCCGATCCTTTTTTAATTAGTTATGTCTATGAAAAAAAAATCGCAATTATTGACGCCAAAGCACCCGTTACGTAACGGAATAGGGGGGGGGGGTATTGAGGCCAGGCGTTATGGTCCTGTGACGTGGAGGGGGGAGGGGGGAGTAAAAATAGGGAAATTTGGCGTTACGTAATTTGTGTACGCCCCCTTATTAACCCTAGAAGGAGCATGCGGGGGCCATATGGACCCCACGCCCATTTCAAAGTACGCTCCTGAAATAAACGGCTTTTTCGGGTTCGGACCCCCGCCATAACTCAATTTAAGGAGGTACGGTGATGACCACGCTAGTAAACTTAGAGTCTATTTTGCGCCTTATCAGCGCCACGTTTTAGATATATGTGTATGGCTTATTTTTCGAGAAATATTTTTAAAGTATTGCATTTCGAGCTACCCATTATTTTTAAAATATGGGAACAAACGAAATAATCTACTACTCGACTTCAGTAGTACGCCACATCGTTGACGTTTAGCATCGTCGCATTTTCGATGGCTGTCATCGGTCCTACGCGCCCGGCTTATTATTTTTTGTAGCCGGTAAACATGAAGAATGAAAATATTGTTGAAATTTATCAAGAGAGTAACGGGATTGTACCTGAAGTCCAGTTTAGAAACACAGGTAGATTCTGTCGGACAAGAATTCGAAAATGAAAAGATAATATTGCAATTGCAAATAAAAAACGTCGCATTGAGGTTAACCTCAATGTCCAATGTCCAAAGTCAAAACATGTTTCATCGATTGTTATGTTGTTTTTCCCTTTCCAAACGTTCACAATATTTGCGGATATAAAAAGGAACGTTTATTTTATATGACGGTTCGTCCATGCTGAATTTATACTTATATAGATGCGTTGTGTACATGTTGCTAGAAAAATTGAGATGCTTTGGCTATACATAAAAGAACTTTTAGTAAATTTCGACGAAAGGCCCTTTATAATCCATTAAAAAATGTACGACTTCGCACAATCATATTTTTAATTCGCGTTAAAAATATCCGATAGCCGAATCAAATTTTCGCGGGTATCCGGCGATGCCACACCTCGAGCAAGATGGCTGCTATTTCCGGTTTTTCGTGACTTTATTTCTAAATTTATTGTTTATTTCTGTGGTGAGTTTTCCAATTCAAGGTGCCTTATTGAACACAAAGATTCAACGAACGCAACCGTCAGTTTTTTCACGTGTGTCTTGGCTCCAAGTAGCACAAAAAAAATCGATATGTGAGAGGACAGGCACATTTTGTGCTAATCTACGTGTAGCACATCTACGAGTGACTAATTCACCAACTTTAACGATTAATAATTTGGAAACTGCACGGTAAATCTTGTGACAACTCCGCATACGCATGGACGAAAGTCTCTACAATGCTATTTAAAAAAATCGGGTTTTTATCTTGGACTCGCTTCAATCGCCGAACCTCCTTAACTCTCTGGCCATCGAGCCTACTCGGTACGAGTGCTCAGCAGCCATCAGTTTCGACGCAATGCCCGTAATAAGAAGGTCTGGTGGCCAAGCGGACCCCACGTGGACCCCGCTTAATAATAAAGTATACGCTCAATAATAGATATATAATAAAGTATACGCCGTGAAAACTATTTTTTTCCTCCCGTTTTCGATAACTTTGTTTCTCACGAGTGTGAAAAAAAATGAAATACAAGGGTTTCTCACGTTCGTTCAATTTTTCAATAAATACGAATAAATCTTTATCGATATTGCTTGCAAATTTTTTTTAACTTCATTATCCTTGACTTTTCCCATTTCCGAATCTTCAGAAATTGGCCACATTCATATGCTCAGAAAACCATACTTTTTGAGAAAGCGCAACGATGATGTTTTTTTTCTGATAGTATATTCTGTCTAATTCAAAACCGCGTTTGATTTTTTTTCAATTGGTTGATTAGAAAAAAAAATAGATTATTTTTCTTTGAAAAAGTCATTGCAAATTTTTTCGTTCAAAGCACCTTTTCGGGACTTTTGGGTTTTTGAAAATTCACTTTAATACACACCATTTTCTACCTTATCAAAGAACGAAGAGATTAATTCTATATAAACCCAATTTCCTTTCACAGGAAGCGATCTAAACCAAGAAGGCTCGTGGGGGCCACACGGACCCCACATGCCCATGTAGAGATTGACCGTTGGCCCTGGGACGGGCTTTCACAGTTAGCCTTTCTAGAATATTGGGCCGTGAGTATTTACCAATGAGGTGCCTTTGTAGAAATGATAAGAACGGCCCGATATCGGCCAACAGAGCCAACAATTATTGGGCCAATGATTTGATTCATTGTAGCGCCAATGTTGGTGATTGCACTTGGCCCTATGTAGGCCCTCTTAAAGGGCCTATGTAGAAATTGACCACTGGCTCTATGATGGGCCTCCACAGTTGGTCTATCTAGAAGTTAGTCTATCTAGAATATTGGGCCGTGAGTTTGTTTGGGTTTGTTTGGGTGCGTGATAAATATTCAACCTATATCGGGCCAAGATTGGCCCGGAATTGGTGCTTATGGATACATATTTCATGGATTAACCTTAAAATCAATTTTGATTTGCGTATATGACAGGTTTCAAAATTGGCATATTTTACTTAATTATGTTGGTTATTTACAAATGCCAATAATAGGCCACGACTTGATTACAAAAACTGAACTACAAAATATAGACGATTAATATATGACGTGCCAGTTATTTGCCTATTCTGGCACAATATACAGATAGTGAATAACCCAAGGCTTAAATAAAATAAAAGCAGGTATGGTCTGACCCACTTAGCCAATAAAGGGCTTAGATTAATTAAATGTAATTTCCAGTATTTTAGCATTGCCAGTTTTAAAATTGGCAAATTTCGATGAACTATCACGGCTGTTTATTGGTTTTGAAAGATGGGCCAGGATAATCTTTAGTAATGGACCGATATTGTGCCGGTTCTCAATTTATGACGGGACAATAATGGGCCAATGGAATTATCAGTATTTTAGTATCCCTAGTTTTTAAATTGGCAAATTTAGTTTAACTATCACGGCTATTTATTAGTTTTTAAAGATGGGCCAGGACAGGCTTTTGGGATGGGCCGATATTTTGCCAGTTTTCAGTTTGGAGCGGAACAGTAATGGGCCAATATTATTTCTCTTTTGTTGGCTTATACGATGGTCCCAATATTGGCCTGATCGTAACATTGGGCAACTCATGGCAACCTCTACATGGGATGCTCCGTAGAAGGCACCAGAAATGGGATGCCTCGTCTAGGGTCAAAAGTGGCGACCTTCTTTGAGCTTAAACTACCGAGGAATCGATTCAGTCTTTGTAGCTACGAAAGGATGCCTTCCGCAATAATAAAGTCGGCGGCGTGTACGAAAAAAATGGTGAAGTGTCTACATTCTCTGCCGCTCAATTGAACGAAGAACGTTTGAACCGAAATCATCTCTAAGTGATATTTCGTTAAGCGAAGTTATGGGACTGGGATGAAGAAATATGCCATGGACTTAGGGATTCGCAAGAAAATAGCTGTGGACAAAGAAGAGCGTCAAATAAAAAAGGGTAAAAGAAATATCGTCGGGATCACAAAGAAATAAATAACCCCGTGTCGTCACCCAAGCTCGTCGAACGGTCATTCGTTTTATTTTAAATAAATTAGGAACAGTACTGCCATTGGAAATGATCAAAAAGATACTTAACGGGGTATCCCTCTCTGGAAGCCCAATTTGAAGGACCAGAATGATACATTTTTTTCTAGTAACACATTGGTTGGAATAAATTTATTTTTCCCCAGCATGTTATACACATATTTGTGGTTACAATATAATTTTTTCGCAAGAAAATCTTTCAAAGTGTTCGTAGTGCTGCAGTTGGCGTTGCAGTCCTCCAGCGGCGCGGCCCGAAAACGCGGAATTTCTACCAGGCTTAAATGTAATCTGAAACGAAAACAAAAAATGATTTCTTCAAATGTTTCCAACTGACTATGGATTCAGGGTCCACTTTTCGAAATTTCGAAAAATACGACAAAGACAGCTTCTGCAAAGAAAACCTCATTTTTGTCTTGAAAAACAGTATGCTGGAGCCATTGTTATTAAAAAACAGTTCATCCAATTGAAAAATACGATCATGAACCGAAGATGACTACTGTTTGCCAACTGTGCAAACTCAAGTCAGTAGTGTGAAAGTTACTCAAGATATCAATCCCGCCGTGTCAATATGTGTAGTTTCGAGATAATCGCGTTCAAAGTTTTGGTATATATTTTACACGATCTTGTGAAACATTGTCCTCTTACCGCTAGTGAGCAATTCCGGCACCATATAAGTGTCCTTCCTCGTCATCGAGATCATGTTTGCACACCTACTCTATGCAATCAGCGGGCAGTTCAGGCCTCTTTTGAGTGTTATTGTGCTTTAACGACCGCTTTCGTTACACGCGAATCATTCATAAACCGACGCAGGCTGTTGGACAAAAATAGGTGAAACTTTGTCAATTTTTAGAACTTCTGGGTCCGGTCAGTGTTAAAATATTCTTGAAAGTTCACACTATAACAATATGCAAAAAAACGATTTTTTTATGTTTCCAGAGAGGGATGGCCCCTTAAATGCCACACTTCTTAACTACGAACAAGAAAAAAAGTAGAGTCGTTTCGAGATGTCCCTTGCTCGTACTTTTACGCAGCTAGTAAGAAACTGAAAGACGGTAAGGTTGAAAGGAGGAAATTCATCTCTTTATCCTTCCCTAGTATGAGAGCGATGGCCTCCGGACCCAACGGAAGTCTTTTACTGTTTCAAGACTCTCGTATAAAAGATCTATTATTCCGCTGGTCCCTCTCTCTCTCTCTCTCTCTCTCTCTCTCTCTCTCTCTCTCTTTCTTATTTGCATAGCTTCATGCAATGCCTCTTGCTACGCTATACGCACAAGAAAATTTATTACAAATTTTCCAGCTCCTCGTTCCTTGACCATGGAAATGATTGACAAATCTCACATTTCTCGAGACCTTTTGACAGTCAACAGCTGTAAAATGTAACATCATCTTATCTTTTATCTTCACTTTCTTGGGCTCTTTGAAACCCTTACTCCATGGGAGCGATCAATGTTCCACTGTCACTGCTCACGCGCACTTACGCCCAAAAATTTGGAACCCCATTGCGGAAGGGTTAAATTATGGGAAATAGTTAATTATGAATGAACAATTTAAACCCCCAGTCTGCTCGTGAGAATATCCACTGTATGAGAAATCCACCCTATCGCCTTCTTACCACAAGCATACACATTGGAACAATCCTCCATCACTGTTGCAGCGTTCTGGTCGCTCATATCTTATTCTACTTGTTTTACAATTTGCGACAACTGTCAGAAAAGCATCGTCTCAGAGATTGGTATTTGAAAAAAAAAACCAATTAGGGTCGTTGCGAGCATGGCAAAATGGATTGTATGACTTTACGTAGACAACGTTTAGACCCCTGTACAAGGGGTTATTTTCGTAGTTGAAGAAAAATAGGACGTAGGCAATAAAGACCACAAATTTCCATTACACCGGTAGTTTGATTCTCCGACATTTGTACCCTCGAGCGCCACACAAATCTTTTGTGATACTTGAATCGAAGCCAAGTTTTTAAAGGCATCTGTACCGCTCTTTTCTGAATGAAAGGGGAAACGGCAATATCACTACGCAAGAGGTCGAGAGGGCGTGCCACCGGGAAACAGGGAGCCGCGTCCTTCCCTATTCAATCAAGATTTCCTCACACGTATATAAACCCACCCAGCCTGCCCCGCCATCGTTTTCAAGATTCCGCCAGGCTAGGAGAATGTACACTTTGCTGGAGGGTCCAGAACTATCATAGCTAAAACTGAAGATGGATCGAATATCGTTGAAGTAAAATACAAAGGATTGAAGATATGCACTTCGAGTCTAATGATGCTCGCCACTCTGGAGAGTATCAATCAGTCCACGTTTAGGATGAAGACAGAGGGTAGTCCATGCGTAGCAACTGGAACGTAACATAGTGACTCACCAGGTGTATGCATATATGCTTTGCAGAGCTGATTGATCGAAATGATCAAAGTCCTTTAATGTACATGGCACGTTAGAGAGCGAAAGGATCGAACGGATGCAGTGCGTTTGATAACTCAGATTTATTGATCCAAATCTTCCTTCGGTCGTAGATGAACGATTCTTGATAACCCTTTTGCCTTGCAGTAAAAGGACAGTCATTACTTACCACTTTTTGTACAATGGAGACTATAAAGGTGAAAATCTTTTTGCAGGTTCGCTAAACTCTGACGATTCAACTTTGATTTTCGGCTGGCAAATTACACCAATCTATTCTAGTTACATTTTGCTGCTTTTCGGATCACCTGGATCCATTCAATGGTGAAAGTGAGAATGGTTAATTTTCGCCATACGTAGTTCAGCCATCTACACTATTATGCTGATATCCGTATCCAATAGAGAACAAAATATTCGGCCAGCATCTCGTAATAAGCCAAAAGTCGATTTGATCTTGCAGGTAAATATTTAAGTTATCAAGGGCCTCTTTGAGATGAGGCTGCAACGTAGAAGGACAAACGAACAAAGCGGACAGGAGCTCAACTCAAGTATCCTACTTCACCCTCGTCTTCCAGACTCCAGAATATGTTCAATGTAACAAAAATCTCCAAAAGCTCCAATTTCACCCCAAGTGCTTTCACATTAGGAGAAACGTGCGCTGACTTTTTTTTCCTTTTTCGTTACTGCGTTTTCTCGTTCCATGCCACCCTTAAGGGGTTATGCCCAATTGTAAAAGTTGAAAAATCACTTTTTTCCAAAACCAATATATTTCTACAGTATATCATATCATAAATTTTCCCTGAAAACTCCCAGGCGATCAGATCGAAGATGACAGATTTATAGGCTGTTACGTTGACGCCCGTCGGAACGCTCGGAACGTCGTTCGATACTTTAAACACTTGTTTCTCAAAAGTACGTTTCCAAAGTCGGTGAACAAAATATCTCAAAAACTACTGCATGTATCTTACTGAAATTTTAAGGCTTTTTCTAGGTGTAAAAATTTAGTATTTGATCGAAGGATTTTTTTCCGATGTATAACTTCGATTTGATGAACAAAAATTCTCATTTTTCGGCAAAGACTCTCACTTTGAACACGCGCCATTTTCTTTACTTTGATATTTTGGAAATTCCTTCGATAAATCAATGGATATAATGCTAACGAACTGTGCTTGATTTTTTGACATTACGTTTCCTAGTTCAAAAGGGTATTGCTCACCGTAAAATACGTTTTCGAGAGGTGCTCGATTATAATTAAATGTTTTTACACAAAAACTTACAAAGTGATCTCCAGATGATACTTTTTCGAATACCTAATTTTTCTAGAAATTTATCATTACGATTTTATTTATTTTCAATCCCAAAAATGAGCTGTTTTCGACTGTTACAACTGTTACACCCGTTAAGACGGAATGACACCTCATCGCGGTCGGTATGGTAGAACAATTAAACATACCCAAAAATCTCTGAAACGGCTCTTCAGATCCCGCCGAAACTTTGCCAAACGACGTCAAATAGATAGACGAACAGCTGTCTGCCCCTCAAATTTTATGAATTTCAGAAAAAAAAACGTAGATTGTCTTATCATAAGCCAATCTACGTTTTTTTTTCTTAAATTTCGAAAATTTAAGGAGCAGACAGCTGTTCGTCTATCTATTTGACGTCGTTTGGCAAAGTGTCGACAGGATCTGAAGAGCCGTTTCAGAGATTTTTGGGTATCTATAATTGTTCTACCATACCGACCGCGATGAGATGTCATTCCGTCTTAATAAAAATCACCGACGCGCTAGTTATTCCCGCGGCGATGGTAAATCATGTTATGAGAAGGAAGATATACGATCTCACTTGATGACCGAATCACATACTTGAATGGATTCCTATACAAATGTATCCCACAATACACCATTGATATTAAGAAATTCATAAAATTGAGTCTGCAAAAAGTTAATCACAGTTTTGCGACTTACTTATGATAGCGCCTGCCAAATGATTGGCAGTAGTCAAACCATCAAGAATTTAAAGGGTCAATGCCTGATGAAGATGTTCCTACCTCAATGCACGCTATATCATTTTCGACGCTACCGTACAACCGAGAACTGCCGTATGGCGCAAGTACAAACAACCTGTCATTTGAATCTATGCTGCGGTTACCAAAGTTTCGTGAAGGGTTGTACGGTGGTGGCGTTTACCTCGAGCACACGTTCTTTACGTATCGCTGGCTCAAAAGCGATATAGAAAGGACCCCAAAAGCCTATAGAGAACTCCAAGGAAACGGTTGCGGTGTCTGTGTGGTGCGGGGGTTGTTGCGCGCTCAAGCGCGTAAATTCGCTTTACGAAAGCCTCGTATTCCAATGCGCCGGAAGATGGATTCTTCTACGCCCAAAGATCTCCAAGCTTATCCACTTTTGCAGGCTCTGTTATAGAACCCTGAAAATAATATAGTGAGAGAAAGAGAAGAATACCGCAAATCCTACAAAACCCACCCCGATCCTAAATCATTACCTACTGTACTCAACAGAAATTACTTTCATTTTCATTGGAAACTGTCTATCTGAAAACGAAATTTTGACTCGACCTCTCCGACAAGAATGCAAAAGAAGAATGTTTCAAATGGATCATATGTACTTGTTTTGTACGGAGACTGAAGAACCACATGCTGGAAGCTTGTGGTGGATTGTGAAGCCAGATTCGTTGTCAGCATAAAACAGAAGGAACTGAGCTATTTTACATGTGACATATGTGGAAGATCTTCCCCTGTTTGAGTTCGTGGCCTTATTTGCGTATTTGATTCATTGTTCTCTACAGGTTGTCTCATGTACATGTTTTGCCCCATAATTATCCGTTGGCCATCAGTGCTCAAAGAACACCAGAGTTTGTCCAGGAAAAGTTGCCGAACAATTACTCCTGGACTGGCAAAAAGTTAAATGCTAAATCCCTCTGCAGGAAGAAGATGTGAATATTCAAAACTTTTAAATAGTCCGGCTCTCGGGCGCAACTCTTCAACCTTTCTTCGAGGCTTTTCTCCGCAGCAAAGTCAAGGAAGCCGTTTGAATAGTGAACAAAAGTGAAGCAAACGTATATGGGTCTTCCGTTATATGGATACCAAACTTTGTGAATCATAAAGCCTGCATTCGCCAACTAAAGGCAACACATTTAAAAAAATTGTATGGACGATAGAGGCTTAGATATATGAAGACTTTGACCCAATCGCTTTGCGCAGTGAAAATGGCTACATTCGAAGAGCACTGGAAGTTATTTATAAGAGACTATTATGGAACATTCACGAATGGCAAAATTGCTTATAACTTGCAATATAGTCACATTCGAAGAACCAGTTAGAACCTCCAACCAGGATCACAATATATCTTCGTTGTGTATACATTTAATCACAACGGACACATATGCCATAAAACTGTGCTAGCAAGTACAGCGCGCATTTGAAAAATATCAAACTGCTTGGAACAAAGCTTCGGAGGTCTCGACCCTCGCCTAAAACCAATCTAAACTGCTAAGAAACACGATAAATCAAGTGGAGCGACAAGTTGATGAAGTGGATAGCAGAAAACGCAGATGGAGCTGACGTTGGGTATGCCAGCTGCTTCAGTCCTCCGGCCCCCAACCGAATTCTAGAGTACCTTGGCCCATCACCCTCTTTTGCTGTTACCGAAACCCTTTAGTGTTGATCCACGTGTATGCTTTCTCGGTCCCTTCTCAAAGATTGTTAATTTCCGCTCGCCCTCAATGACTTCAGATCATACGTCTCCTCCTTCCATTCGTTTGTATATATACACTGACGAATGACATCCTCTACA
The DNA here is from genome assembly GCA_963210295.1 of Ophion ellenae. Lineage (NCBI taxonomy): Eukaryota > Metazoa > Arthropoda > Insecta > Hymenoptera > Ichneumonidae > Ophion > Ophion ellenae. Next base: position 11,866,400 of record OY723396.1, read on the forward strand.
ATGTGAAAACGCTTGTACGTAATCGTATTTTTTGCAACCTACACTGAATTGCGTCTGCGTTGAGGGGGCCTCCGTTAGGATAGTACATGCCCAGAAATTTACTATGAAAGTATTCAGATATCACTGTTTTGGTACCAAAGAAGCCTCAATATGCTAAACTGTCATTGCTCGTGGATAAAATCGCTCGATGCTTTGCAATCTGCTATACATCGACACATGACAAATTTTGTAAAAATATGGCATCCGCGGTTGACGTAGCTTCTAAAATACTAATTTGCTGCTGCCGGCGGAGCATTTTAGCATCACGGTTGTTTGCCTGCCTCCAGCGGTCGGCTGTCGTGATGCGGACAGTCTTCGCTGGCATATTCGTGGGCTGTTGACCCGCTATGCACCCTTGTGGCCTGGTACATTTGTAACAGTGCCCAGCAACCTTCATTGAAGGTGCAGCATTTGCGCAGCAAGTTCCACGGTGATCGCTCCACTGGGAATAACTTGTGGAGCGGTTTTCCGAATCATTAAATTATAGCTCTCGTTGCTGCTTTGATTGAGTCCGACAAGGCTTCCGGCGGTTTTTTTTCAAACAGATCATCATAAATGGATTCGATGGCATCCAAAAAATGTTGAAGTAGAGTACTTCGGTCGGGTTGAGTACACTTCGGAGCTCCATAATTTCTCCAATTTTCATCGAATCAACTCAAAGTTTGAATAGTAAGTATATTCTCTACATGTGCTCCAAGAAATCGATGGCTCGAAAGTTGCAACGAGACATGACCCCTGAGATTCGCGGCGGCGAATCGTGCCGAGTATATTTTCCGCTGTACCGGCATATCGATCGCCCCTAACTGGAGAGCCGCCACGAATATAAATAGGCCAAGATATTTGATCTAGCCACTTTTTCAAAGCACCGACATTAAGATGTAATCAATGATATCGACTTCGAGAAATGGACTGGGTACTTGTGACTTTTTTCGATAAAAAATAAATGCTGCACGCGTTGCGAAGATATAATGTTAATGCACCACGGGGCTTCTAAAAGCTTCGACCTCATCGCTATCAGTAAAATTCGCAATTTTATTTTTAAATCACTTTTTTGTTTCACATTTTATTTTCAATGTCCTATTTTCTGTCGTTCTAATTCTTTTATGAGGATCATCTCATGTCATCACAGCCATTTTTTCGCTTTTTTGGGAATTTTTTTATGAACAATTAAAACACACTATCTTTGAATTTTCACCACACATGTATTAAGGGGTTTCGTGGGTTTTAAAATTTCAAAAAATCAAGGCAGGAATAAAAAAAATGCCCTGGTCATCAAAGCTGCAGCAGGATCTTTGCATTATGCAGCTGGAATCGACGATTATATGTAAGTTTCAAAAAAGTTCTTCGTTTTATATCTACTTAAAACTTTAATTGCATTTTTCTCAAAACACTATTTTCGAAGTCGGTGGACAGGATTTCTCAAAAACTAATGTACCGATCTTATTGAAATTGTGCACACTTCTTCAAAATAGCATTGACTAATGATTGAACGACAGTTTTTTTTTCGATTACAAATAATTTTACAAGGCAATACGTAGTGTAAATTTTACCAAAAATTGAACTATTTTGCATGCGACTCTGCCAAACATTCAAATTTCATTCTTTTTAAATCCTTCGTTCAATCATGAGGTATACTTATCATTAACAGAAAAAAAATGGTTTTTTAATTTCAGATGAAGCTATCATGAGTTATCCTGACCACCACGAGGACACTTTTTTAGGGGTCTCCGGAAACCAGGTCACAACGTCTGAATTTCCCAAATTTCGGAATGAATTTTTTTTAAACATTGTTGCAATGTTGCTCTTTTATGTGCTTAACATTTTGAATAAAATAATTTATATATTATTTTTTTTTAATAGAGAAAATATGCTTTTTTTGGCTTCGAAACCCACGTAGCCCCTAAACATTTGACAGTCCCTCAGAATGTTATCAAACAAAAATAACTTCACACCGTTCGGAAGACACTCAGGTGTGAAAAAAAGTTGGCTGCCATGACTCCGGAGGTTTTGCTCATCGGCAATAAAAAAATCATACGGCATTTTAATTTGTAGACTTGAGGCTATCGCCGCAGCTGAAGTAAAGTAAAAATATCGAAAATTGAATTTCTGGTACGGTTTCAAACGTAAAGTTTCTCAGTTTTGTTATGTTTTTCTACTTATTCAGTTAAAAAAAAACTATGGCAGATATCAGAAATATCCTAGTTCGGGTATGATCTATAGATGTGCTGACTATACCATAAAAATTTCAGCGAAATCCGTTCAATAGTTTTTGAGATAGCATTGAAGCCCATTTGAAGAAAAAAAACGCTTCTAAAAGTACAAGTACGATTTACACAAAGAAAATGTTGACTCAAGAAAATGTCTACTATTCCGGGGCCCATATAACTCGTACCATTTTTTTTGCAATGTGAGCCAAAAAAATGTCAATTTTGTTTACCTGTCACATGGGATAACCGCCTAAATACCAAGGTTTGTTTTATTTCAGCCACCGAAGAAATTAATTTCTCAAACAGCACCAATGGCAAATGTATTTTTCTAGCTTGAAACCTCGCCATGTATAACGAGGTAACCGAGTTTTGGATGATTGTATTTTCTATTTTGACCGAGTTTCGGATGATTCTGTTTTGTAGGGCTGAGCATCGCAACGTACGAAAGTGTACTTTCTTCAACTTTTTTTTATATAGCCCTCATGATATTCTTACGAGGAGTTTTATGCACACGGAAGCATTCTTCCACTCCCTTGAAGAGCCCTTGTATCCATTCCAATATTTGGGAGGATTCCGGCAATTCGAGAGTCCTCACGACCTGAAAGAGGCGGAGAACCGAGGGACTAGGTCAAGCAGCCGCAGCACATTTTTGCGGGGTTCAATAAGGGATGGAATAAAAGAAAGTGGTCTAACAAGAACCTTGAGTTTTGATCATCATTCGGGACTTCTTGTCTTGTTAGCTCATACGTTCGTGCAGTCGCTGGAGGGTTTTCACGCAAGTAAGGCAGAAAGACTAGTCTCGGGTCATTGAGTATGTACGTGTGCCGATGTGTACCCGGCACGCAACCTCTCATGTTACTAAGCTCGGAACCGTCGACGATTTTCTGACCACAAGTCATTGGCCTTACACACGCTATGCGCCCTAGAGCGCTCCCACAAGTACAATGCCAACAATTTCCCATGGTGATTTTTTTTCCCCGGGTCTGCGCCCTGTTGGACCCTCCATGTTGGTCCCTCGGTTGGTTCCATTTCACAATAGAAGATAAATGGAAAGAAAATATGATACGTCTACCTTTTTCGCGCGAACCGATGAAAAGAAAGTCTTGGTGAAATGAAAAATAAGTTAAAAATCGCTGCTTAGAAGGCTGATACATATGAGGCTTTCCACGTCACTTCAGCCAGTAAAAAAAAATCCAATAATTTTGAAAAATCGAGTTACTTTATTGAAAAATATTCACCGAGTGTCGACATTTTTTTTAAATTTCTGACGTTTTTTCTCGTTGATTATCATTTTTTTATATTTTTCCATTCAAATGGCTGTATCTTTGGCAGGATTTGACGTATTTGCATTCGTAAAAAGTGAAAATGTGCGTCGTTTCTAGCTTTCCAGGAAAAAAAATTATTTAGATTTTATTGAGCAAGTCGAACGTCCGTTTCAGGGCAAAATATGCAAAAATATTTTTGTTTTCAAGGAAAGACACTCGTTATTTTATTTTTTTTAATTTCCCCGAATTGTGAATACGAAAAACGGTTTTTTGGTATTTTTATATTATGGGATTCCTGAACACCGTGAAGTAACAGCTTTAAAAATTTTTTTTATTAATATTCGATTGAAAAGTGTGGAGCACTCACTGTATGTTTACCAGGTTTTTGAAATACATATGACATATATGTCATATATATTGGAGCCTTGGAGTGCTCCACAATCTTTAATCGAATATTAATAAAGAAATGTAAAAAAATAAAATTAGCTGTTACTTCACGATGTTTAGGAAGCCCATAATATGAAAAATACCAAAAATCCGTTTTTCGTATTCACAATTCGGGGAAATTTAAAAAAATAAGATAACAAGTGCCTTTCCTTCAGAATAAAACATTTTTGCATATTTTGCCCTAAAACGGACCTTCGACTTGCTCAATAAAATCTAAATTAATTTTTTTCTCGAGGACTAGAAAAAGACGCACATTTTCGTTTTTTACGAATGCAAATACGTCAAATTCTGCCAAAGATACAGCCATTTGAATGGAAAAATGTTAAAAAATGGTAATCAACGAAAAAAAACGTCAGAAATTTTTTAAAAATTTCAATACTCGGTGAATATTTTTCAATAAAGTAACTCGATTTTTCAAAATTATTTCTGGTTTTTTTTTTACTGGCTGAAGTGACGTTGAATGCCTCATATTCGGATACTCGCATCGCTTCATGTTTTTCCCCGTGTAGCTTAAACTAAAAATTTAAAAAAATCCGATTGGTGCGGAGATTATCTCAACTCCCGGAAAATTTCTCCACCGACTATTGGTCACAATTACGGATTGCAGTACGCAGAATCTGCGATATCGATAACCCGATATAATAGCTGAATGCCAGGTGTGTCCAGACTCCCGATATTCAGGTTAAGCGCATAGCGGTTGTATATATACATGTTAGTTTAAAAAAAGAACAGGTGCGGGTTCGATCCGAAGCTCGGATTAATTATGCACACCCTTCGTAATTTCCAGTGCCCTAATAACAGCAGCGAACATAAATAACAATGACAATTCAGCGGAGTACCATCCAGCGAGGACGTTCTCGGTTATCGAGCGTAGCAAAAGTGACAGAAATTGGTACGAAGCACCAATAACCGACTCGATACATTAAGGCATTACCCCCCTTGTAACGCAAAAAAAAGGCCTTTTTCATGAATTTTTTTAAAGAAAACTACAAAACTTTTTTAATCGATCAATATACCATCTTAAAGAACACATCTTGAAGAACTTTCAGTAATTTTTTTATTGAAAAATATTACATTGTTTAGTGGCAAATGGCCGTCAATGAAATAATGTTTTTATATACACGGTTTGCGGTGACCAACATTGCGGCGAAGTGGATCATCTGTAAAAAAATTGCGGATGGATTTAGTCAAAGATAAGTATAAACTAGTCTTTAATCAAAGGATTTTAAAAAATATTCTTTTTTTACAAAATGGCGGACAGTCAAAGTTAATGGTTCGATTTTAACGAAAAAAAACGGCCGTTTTTTTTTCGAAAAAAAAAAAATCGAACGATTAAAGACTACATTTTTATGTATTAAATAAGCCTGAAAAATTTCAAGAAGATCGGTCCATTAGTGTTCGAGTAATCTTGGTCACCGACTTCAGAAATGCCATTTTGAGAAAAACGCGTTTAAAGTTTCTCTTTCAACGCTCTTTCAACGCGGATTCTTCTCTTTCAACGCTCATATCTCAGTCAATTTTGTTTGGATCGACTTGAAATTTTCAGGACATATTCTCAGATACTTATACTTCAAAAAAATGCAATAAGAAAAATCGATTTTTTCAAAATCGCAAGTGGGGGTAACCCCTTAATGAATATACGCTGAGTACAGATTTTCTAGTGCAATGAAAAGAGGCAGAGGCAGTCGAACATCTGCGAGCTTCGGTCGTATGGCAAGCATCGTCAACTCTGGCGAAGTGTTTGTACGTGAAGACAAGAGCATGGGCAAATTGGGAAATGCCATTCGGTTGTCGATGAAAAATTGCCCCGAGCCAATCTCCGGTGTGGCACGTAATTACAACCACCCAAAGCAAACCACCGGTACAAGAGCTAATTCGGCTGTACCGTTGTGTACACGACCTGGTAATTTGTGTTCTTATTTATTTGCGTGATTAGCGTGGTTCACTTCGACTACAAATGACCGAAGCCAGAGGCGCTCTTATTTTAATTACAGCTATGGTAATCGGCGCGAGTAAACCTTTTGAATCGATTGAACCGCAAAACCATGAGCCAATAGAACGACATTCGTGATGATGAGAATGAAGGGCTGCATGGCGATGATTCGCTTAGCATATATCATTTGTTTGATTTCATTTGTTTAATTTGATTTAAGTTTAATTTGATTAGAAGTCGAAGGGAATAGTGCAGACATTTGTTTGGGAATGCCAAGATCCACATTTCTGTAGGGATTTGTTGGGGACGCCGCACGTAGGGCGTACTCATTAGGATGCAATTGGATTTTGCACTGTTCCCCGATGTACGCCGTTTGATCATTCTTACCACGTTCGAATCGAAAATATGTGAAGAATCACGAGAGAAAAACTCGGTGTGTTGAAACATAACCTGCGCGCTTCATGTGCGTGTACGTGTGTGCCGATATTATGTCGAGGTGCAGTAAAATAAATAACAAACATCAATTAAAGTATATTTTCAGTGATGTCATTCAAATCGATTTTGAAGATATACTTTTTAAAACGATTTATACTTTTTGAAGATAAGATTTAGGAGAAGCGCTGTACCTTGATACATTTTGCGTTCAATAATACACTCATTACAAAAACGAAGGGAACAGTAAAAGTTTTAAAAAAATTCATTGTTTTTTGAATAGCTGTAACTTTGTTAAAAATGGTCGTACCGTAAAAAAAATGGGGTTTCGAAGCTTGAAATCTCTAGTTTACGAATCTCACCGGTAACATCTTTTAAGGGGTTACCCCCACTTGCGATTTTGAAAAAAACGTTTTTTTTTATTGCATTTTTTTGAAGTATAAGTATCTGAGAATATGTCCTGAAAATTTCAAGTCGATCCGAACAAAATTGACTGAGATATGAGCGTTGAAAGAGAAGAATCCGCGTTGAAAGAGAAACTTTAAACGCGTTTTTCTCATAATGGCCTTTCTGAAGTCGGTGACCAAGATTACTCGAACACTAATGAACCGATCTTCTTGAAATTTTGCAGGCTTATTTAATACATAAAAATGTAGTCTTTAGTCGTTCGATTTTTTTTTTCGAAAAAAATGGCCTTTTTATAGCCAAAAAACGGCCATTTTTCTTCGTTAAAATCGAACCATTAACTTTGACTGTCCGCCATTTTGTGAAAAATGGATATTTTTTTAAATCCTTCGATTAAAGACTAGTTTATACTTATATTTGACTAAATCCATCCGCATTTTTTTTTCAGATGATCCACTTTGCCGCAATGTTGGTCACCGCAAACCGTGTATATAAAAACATTATTTCATTGACGGCCATTTGCCACTAAACAATGTAATATTTTTCAATAAAAAAATTACTGAAAGTTCTTCAAGATGTGTTCTTTAAGATGGTATATTGATCGATTAAAAAAGTTTTGTAGTTTTCTTTGAAAAGATTCATGAAAAAGGCCTTTTTGCGCTACAAGTGGGGGTAACGCCTTAAGCTACACGCTCGGCGTGAATCTAAGAAATAGCACGAGGCAAACATTTTCGATGTTTTTTTTTTGTAAAAATCGTCCACGGGCTCAAAAAAATTGTTTGAGCTTGATCAATACTGGGGTCATTCAGCCTGATTCTTCAGCTTCAAAACAGTAGGATTTGACCTCTGTACGACCATTTTTCGCTGAGATATCGGCGTTTAAAAAGACAAAAAGGAGGTTTTTTCGTATATTATCAATATTTCATGAACAAATGATCGTACAGCGAGTTAAAGGTGGGTTTCGTAAACCGAAATAAATTCTCTAAAAGCACCTTTTGGTACTTTAAAAAAAAAAAATTTCAACCTCATTATTGATTTGAAAAAGTACGAAAAAATGACCTTTTTCCCGTTTTGGAAAATCCACGTCAACTTTGCAAATATTGCGAAAATGACTCATGTTTCTAGGTTTTTTTTAGTTCAATACATGCCCCCCACAATTTAAAATTGATCGGCTGAACCCCTTAAACTAATTATTGTTCTTAGAGGTTTCTTACTCGATAGATATGCTCCCAATATCTGTTCATTTCAGGAACGGAATAAAATTCCCCCTTAGAAATTGTTCTTTAAGCTTTTTTATTTTCTTTTCAATGTCTGACCAAGGATACAAGTTTTAAACTTTTTTTCTGGCCACCTAGAACGAATTTAATGATACCATCATGTTTAAAGGTACAAAAATACCAATATACGTTAAGATTTCCCTCGTTTCGCGCAAACACCAAAGCGTTATGACGAAATCCCAAATATTTGTACAACTCCGATCAGAAAATTATCTCTAAAGATATATGCTGTAACTTGACCACGACCAAGGTACAACGGGTTTGCCAGGATCAAGGTACAACACCCCCACCTGTTGATGTTGTCTCACACATAAAAATATTGCGGTTGTGTCTAGCTAAAATCAGCCTGATACGTCTTAAACGCTAATAAAGCACCTCCCTAAAACAGCAAGTCATGAATAATTATGTAGCTAATATGGCAAGTTATGAAAAAAGTTAAAAAATATAAAAATCTTACTTTTCGGCACCAAAATGTGTTCCACGCATCACCTCCTCCGTGTTTGTGCCTTATATCAAAATAAAAATATTCGTACTTTTCACATAAATAATACGTTTCATGGAGGGGTTAGGCCATAGTAACGGGTATAAAATCATGTGCGAATTTAACAATTTTTTTTCGTATGAAATAGTGATTCACTCATAAAATTTATTACACATCTATTTAGTATGAATATCAAGCTGTTAGAAAATATATATATTTTTTCGATATACAAATGGCCGACTACTCGAAACTTTCCGAAACAGCTTTCTTCCAATTGGCGTGAAAAATAACTTTTTTAAAAATAAAAAAAAATAAAAATAAAATTTTATTTTTTAAATTAAAATAACTTTAAATAAATACTTTAAAAATAAAAATAACAATTTTCACTCGATTTACTTCAAATTTAAAAGTTATGTTCATAATTGCATTTCGCAGAGAAGTACGTGCGGAATTTCTGATTAATCGAAAACTTTTCATTTGATAAGCAGTTTATGAACAGTTATAACGAAATTTTTCACTGAAAATTCATTTTTTAAGTTCAAATACCTACAACTTTTGAATAAAACGATATTTTTTAAATTCCGTACGTACTTCTCTAGGTATTCCAATGTATATTAACGAGAATTTTTATTTTTTGTTCTAGGTAAAAAATTGTGGATGCTAAATGTCACGCCGCGGAGCGCCTAAAAAAAGATAACAAAAGGAAATGTTAATAATCGGCCATTTTGTACATGATTTTTTTTTCTAACAACTTGATATTCATACTAAATAGATGTGTAATTAATTTTATGAGTCAATCACTTTTTCATACGAAACAAAAATTGTTAAATTCGCACATGATTCTATACCCGTTATTGTGGCCTAACCCCTTAATAAATTTAAATGTCATGTAATTTTGAGGCACCTTATATCTTGATTCGAGAATTCTACGTACAGAATGCGACGGGATTCATCACGAATCGTATCGGATTCTGCTCGATAACCCGAGTAGAAATTTCTTAGGGTTAGCCTGACCAGGATCAGGCCCCGATCGGGCCTGAAGTGTTTAGGCCCTAAATCAGGCTGTACTAAAATGGCCCTACTAAGGCCGTCCCTGATAAGATCCTACCCTGATAGGGCCCTACCAAGGCTTGCCATGATAGGCCCTACTAAGGCATTCCATGATAGGGCCTTACTAAGGCTGTCCCTAATTTGGCCCTACTAAGGCTTTCCCCGATAGGGCCCTACCAAGGCTTGCCCTGATAGGCCCACTATGGCTTTCCCTGATGAGGCCATAAATAGGCTTGCCCTATAACTGCCTCAGCAGTAGACAGATGCACATAACTTCTTATTTTCCCCATGGACACTTCGATTTTACAGCATCGTAGCTTCGGAGTTTCGATGCATTCCTGAATTATATTTAAAAAAGGTGCTATGGACTGTCACGACAAAAAACGTTATGCAACTCAGATGCGTGTTAGAAGATTTCGGCAGCTTTGTAAGGCGAAGAGAGAGAGAGGAATATATATATATATATATATATATATATATATATATATATATATATATATATATATATATATATATATATATATATATATATAAGGTTAAGTTTCAATAATCTATAGCATGTTATTCGATAAACCTCTTCAATTGTCACAATGATGTTAACTAATTGATATACTTTATGTGATACAACAAATAATTATAGGAATTCACTTGGTCACTTATGCCATATCTGGGACCAAGATGTTACAAGCACTCGGTAGCATAGGGGCAGCGTGCGTAGCTTTGGGTAGGTGGGTACGAGGTTCGATTCCCATATAGGCGAAATATTTTCTTCGAACAAAAACATTTCAGCAGGCCAGGGAATGACGAATTATGATACAAAATCATTGTAGTGGAACTCTAAATTAAGTAGTTCATTCCATTTTGGATTTTTGAAATATTATATGCATTTCTTCCTGATCAGGCAACCTGATAGGGGCCTGATCAGGCAACCAGGTCAGGCCCATATGTGACCCAACGTTACATTTTCTGGTAGGGCCCTTTCAGGCTGCCTTATTAGTGCCCTACCAGGGCAGTCAGGCAACCTGAACGGGCCCTGATTCGGGCCCCATCAAAATTTCTACGCGGCAATGTGGCAATCCTCAAGGATTCAAATCCGATTCGTACATTTGATTCCAATGGGGGATCCCGATTAGAATCCAATGTACGAGCGTGACGTTTCAGTATAGCGATCCAATGCGAAGATCCATTGGATCCCTATCAGGAAGTAGAGACAAGCATGCACTGAGAAAAAAAACCAACTGAATCAAAAAAATATGTTGGTTGATCCAAATAAATGTGCTGCTGCGGAGTGCCACCGATATATGAGATTGTTTCAATACTATAAAATATTATAAAATGTGGTTGATTTAAATACCATATTATTTTATTTGAAAAAGCTCTTCTGTTCTCTGAATATCTACATTATCCTTCAAATAAAATTATATTCAATTGAAATTATTCTATATACAATCCGTAGATGTATTGGATGAAATAATAAAGCGGTTGCTACAATCATTTTTTATTTCGTACACAAATATAATCAATAGAATTAATTATTTCTTTACTATATCGAAACGAATATGCCATGGGACGTAAGATTTTCAATATGTTTTAAATCTTCAATAAAAAGTGAGCATCAGAATGATCATCCACGATAATAGAGGAGAGAACATCAGATATCCAATGAAATATCCATGGAGAGAATATCAGATATTCAACTGAAGAGAACAGATACTACACTTTGATCTTACCCACAGGCCAAGAAATGGGGGTGGTATTTGTCGTAAAAGCAAGCAAAACACAAGACCAAAGAGCAACGCGCACATTGTATAAAAGCTATGGCCTTGCAGGCGCACGGAGTTTTGAGCAGCGTTATTGGAAAGCATACTTGATTGACATTTAAAAACAGCGGTCTTTCCTCAATTAACTTCGATGCAAACCACGCATATTTAATCATCGGCGCTGATCAAACGCTTTACGATCACATCTTTATAGACGAGAAGAAGGCATGTACATGCAGTATTAAAGTTATACCGCCCAAGTGCACGCCGATTTGCCAAGCGTGCGATGTATATTTTTACCGGCAAGTGAACATTTTCACAAAACAAATACAAAATGCTCCCGATTTGTTAAAAAATAACAGAGAAATTGCGTCAAGGGAAGACTCCATACAAATTCATTCTTTGATTCTTCATCAATTAAGCGCACCTGCTTTCGCGTGAAGTGACAAATCCGTGAGTGACAGCCTGTAAGGTCCCCTTGTTAGAGTTTCTCCAGCGTTTAAGTAGATTTTCGGTTCGCGCTACGCTTACGAGAAACGAGCGCGCGTGCGGCCTTTAGCGGTTACTCCGAGAACTACGGATTTCCTCGCACCTATAATTTCGGTGGCGCTCGGCCATGATTTGGTTGAATTTTTTCAACCAAATGTGCAAGAAACAAATTTTACTTTCATATAATTTTTTTAACCAATTCAGACATTTGCTTAATATTTTCGAATCAAAATAAAATATTAACATTTTAACGAATAATGTACTTAAGGGAGATTTTGTCCTTGAAATCGGCGGGAGATGTTAGCGGCTCAACATGAGCAGCTAGAAGAAGAGGAGGGATGCCTCTATGGACCAGGCATTGCCGATTAGCGGTAATTATAAACACATTTGTGTAAACACATTACAAAACTTTAAACGCGTTTTTCTCGAAAACACGTTTTTAAAAATGGCTGACATTCTCCTGACCGCTGTAATTAACATATAGACCTGAAATTTGGAGAGCATACTCAGAAAATATGTCTTCACGGAATGACGGATCGTTTTCTCGATAGATACATTTTTGCATGTATTATTTATCTTTTTATGCGAAAAAAACGCGAAAATTCGATTTTTTTTAATTGCCGCCATTTTCCGAAATTTGTACTAAACGAAAAACCCATCCGTCATTCCATGACCAAAGGGTCACAAATTGATAATATGCTTTGAATTTGTGTTTCAGATCAACAAAGAGGGGGCAGTGATGTCAGCCTTTACCTCTCGCGATTTGAGGACCTGTTTTCGCGGAGCTGCAGCGGCCGCCATTTTCGTTTTTTTTTTTTTCAAAAAAAAATTTTTTTAACGTTCTGTATATCATGAATAAAAGCAAGAAAAAAAACCGCACTCAAAAAGCTTTACTCGTTTCCTTTAAAAAAAATAAAATGTAAACACCTGAAATATGGCCCTCCAAGGACAAAGTTTTCGTTAAAATCAATATCGAATATAGTGAAAACAATAAAATAACATATTTAGTCGATAGAAATTTTATTTGAATCAAACGAGCGAAATCCAATTTTTCTTGTGTACTCGAATTAACAATATTCATGTTACAAATTGAAACGCTTTTTTCGTTCGTTGCAGACATTGCATTCAAAACTATATAATTTGTTCACAATAATTTTTTAGATAGTTTCAATAATATATTGTTCTCCGCTAACAATATATCTGTTGAATGAAAAAAAACTTTCAATTTTATCATGTTATTGAAGTCAATAGCGTTTTGTTTGGACTAATAAATCCGATTATTTACACCAACAATTTTGCAATTGCATCAACGAAATTTCATTCAACAACACCAATGATATTGGATCAATGATTTTTTTTCTCAGTGTGGAAGTCCAATTGGATACCTACGACGAGCTTCATTCCAATTTAATCAGAACGGATTACAATCTTAATAAAATGAAATCAAGATCGCAAAGACTGATCGCTTATGCGACAGGATTCCCCAATGTCCACTTATAACATCGTGCTTGCCTTTTTATCGAAGCTACTGTGGAATTGAGATCATCCGAATAACCAGACGCGAGGCTCGCGGGACGTTTTGTTTTTTGTTCGCGGTGTCGGTATTTCCGGTATACCAACGAATTTTGCTGGCAGTAACGAATTTGAAGTGTGACAGGACGTTCGTCACTGACCACATCGTCCACAACCGGTCGTCAACATCATTTTCAGAGACGTGCAGAGCAGGTGGATGTCCAACGGCCACAGAGTCAAACGACAAACGTGTAGCTCCCACGAGACTCGTGATAACCGCTACTTTTACAGGCTTGACGTTTATTTCCTATACATAAACTATGCTACACAAGAGACATTTATGCCGGACGAAAATTATTCATCCCTCAATTAACGATGACAAAAGAAAATAACTTACTCAAAAAATTCTGCTGCGGCAAATTGCACCTCCTCGATGTGTTTAAAACAATATACGCTCGACATCGACTTAAAGAACTTTTTGTTACATATTAAGGGGTTACCCCCACTTGCGATTTTGAAAAAATCGATTTTTTTTATTGCATTTTTTTGAAGTATAAGTATCTGAGAATCTGTCCTGAAAATGTCAAGTCGATCCGAACAAAATTGACTGAGATATGAGCGTTGAAAGAGAAGAATCCGCGTTGAAAGAGCGCTGAAAGAGAAACTTTAAACGCGTTTTTCTCAAAATGGCATTTCTGAAGTCGGTGACCAAGATTACTCGAACACTAATGAACCGATCTTCTTGAAATTTTGCAGGCTTATTTAATACATAAAAATGTAGTCTTTAATCGTTCGATTTTTTTTTTCGAAAAAAAAATGGCCGTTTTATAGCCAAAAAACGGCCGTTTTTTTTTCGTTAAAATCGAACCATTACCTTTGACTGTCCGCCATTTTGTGAAAAATGAATATTTTTTAAAATCCTTCGATTAAAGGCTAGTTTATACTTATATTTGACTAAATCCAACCGCATTTTTTTTTCAGGTGATCCACTTCGCCGCAATGTTGGTCACCGCAAACCGTGTATATAAAAACATTATTTCATTGACGGCTATTTGCCACTAAACAATGTAATATTTTCCAATAAAAAAATTACTGAAAGTTCTTCAAGATGTGTTCTTTAAGGTGGTATATTGATCGATTAAAAAAGTTTTGTAGTTTTCTTTAAAAAAATTCACGAAAAAGGCCTTTTTTGCGCTACAAGTGGGGGTAACGCCTTAACGGAAATTAACGACCCGGCGTATCAGAGAATGCGTGAAGGGGGGTGCATGAAAATGTTTCCTCGATCTACCGTCAACTCGTTAGAAGCCTTCGGAGAATCCTGCTCATCAACGATGGGGTAAAAGGTTGAAAAAATAATGAAGAACAAAAAAATAAGGTCAGCAGTTCCGTCACTCTTCCTCTCTTTAGTTTTTTTTTTACGAGCTTGAGTTCTATATACATCGCGTAGTTCGTCCGCACGGTTATATCGATCACCAGTCTGATTTATATAAAGGTCTGACGAGAAAGAGAGAGGCGATCGTCCGGGTTACGGGCCAATGAAACCTTACATATCATCAAATGATAATTCACTGCTCTACTTAAATAAAATCCGTTGATCCGGATGGCAATAACATTTTTCGTTTCGTCTTTAACGACGTAGTCATTACCCCGAAAGAGATCGCAAGTTTCACGTCCACCAGAGCTTTTCCTTCGTGTTCCGTAGAGCGTCGTTTATCGTCCGGTTTATCTTCTCTGATTGCGATTCCAGCTGACGATGGAAAGCCATTTCACACCTTTGTACTTATTTTAATATACGCACCCCCTGTGGCCCGGCATAAAGTCTTCCGTGATGAGAGAAAAGCATTGATTGTAAGCTGGTTGGCGGTGAGGCTTCGAATTTTTTTAACAGACAGGAAGCTGCTTGCACGGGTACGAGGAATAATTAAACCGCGGTTTTCACCCTCCGCCGGCATCGTTTTTACGAACACCGATAAAGAGGAGAGAAACATTGATGCAGGAATCCCGGGATATTCGTTTTTCAGGACAAGGAAAATAGCGATGGAAAAAAATGGTATAGCCGGTAGCCAGTGTGGCTTGCGTGTCTTGCGGCGACAAATTACGAAGCCGTTTCAAATTCTTGGCGCAACTTTTTTTTTAATGAAACACGAGAACATACGAGCAAAAATGTCGACGGCTTTTTTTTTTCAAATATAATGGGCAAAAAATAATGAAACGTAGATCGAAAGAGTGGAAGCTGAGGAGAACTCGGAGAAATTATCATTTTTTATACATACTCCACGCAATATCGTCGGCCAAGTTTGCTATTCAGAGGTATTCGTCGAGATTACTTGGCCGAAAATTATTTGGCACGTATATAGGTGGGTTTATGCTTCCACCATATGAGCTGTCGGCCTGCATGAGTAGCCTACCGTGAAGGGGCATTTTGCCGAATGGAGGTCAGTATGATTACGGCTGAATGAGTGAACACAAGTAATTATTTATTTGAGGAATTATGCATATTTAAGAGCTGATGCGGGCTTCTCCAATATCTCCATTAAGGGGCAAGTCCACTTTGGAGCCACGAAAAAAAGCTATTTTCGCTATTTTTTTTGAGGATTTCATAAAAGATATGAATATAAAAGTTGTTGGGCTTGATAAATAAAGTCTTGAAATACATTTAAACAAAATTTATTTATTTTTAAGTACAAAAACTATAGTTTAACGTAACGCCTCAAAAAAGGTGGGCTAGGTAGCTCCATCACAACTCGCTAACGGCTTGTCTGAAACAAAGAATCAAAGTCCATTAGATTCAATATGACACCAGCTACAAAATGCCCCTCGGATATAAAGCTTTATCAAAAAATTAATAAATGGCAGGTTAAAAACGAAAAAATTAAAAAAAAACCGTTTTTCGCAGTTTTTCGCAAAAAAAAGAGTAAAAATAAATTTTTTTAAACCATCGAGGGTCATCTTGTTGCGAATCATGTTTACAGTTCAAATTTCAAGAGAAGCGGTTTATTAGTTTCCGAGATACGATGGAGCTAGATTTTGAATACGTTGTTTTGAGAAAAACGCGTTTGAAGTTTATACTATGAGAAACTCTTACCTAAACTGAATCGGCAATTCCTGCACCGTACAAAATCCCTTTTGATTGCTCATCATCGTCGATTTTTTCAAGTCTTGCTTGCTCACGATTTTTTTAAATTTTCAAAGTGGACTAGCCCCTTAATAGTTCTGTTTCGATCGCAATCTGAAGGTGCGAGCGAAATATGTGGCGTCTATAGATGTTATTCAGATTCGAAAAAAAGTTGCTGCAATTGAAAAAATATATAGGATGTCCCAGAACCGATGGTAGTCCCTGAAATGGGGGTTTGGGGGTGAAATTTTGAGTCGATTGATATGAGTATCTATGGGTCTCAGACCAATCCATGAATTATTATTCATTTTTAAAGGCGGGCGCAGCTGATTGGACCGCCTTTAAAAATTAATAATAATTCAGGGGTTGATCTGAGACCCAAACATACTCATATCAATCGATTCAAAATTTCACCCCCAACCCCCCCATTTCAGGGACTACCATCAGTTTTGGGACACCCTGTATACTTATATTTCTCCAGTTCCACCGTATTTCCCTAGCATCCCTAGGCCAACACATCTCCCTAGCATTTCTGTTGCACGGTTTTAAATATTCGGATGCTTGAGAAATACTAAGGATGGTAAGGATTTTACGTGTTGTTTTCTAAATGAAATATATAGATACACAAAATGAGTGGATCTTAAAAAAAGTATAAATCACTTAGAAAAGTATACCTTAAAAATCAATTTGAATCACATCACTAAAAATCCAATGTAATTGAGGAGCTGGCAAACGTAACCGGGCGTGCCTACATTACGTCACATTTTTTTCGTGCTCTTCAAGCACCCCTTTATTAGCTCCCACAATATTTTACATCATATCCGGCTCTAAACACCTTAAAATTTGGTAAAAACTGCCTTTTCAAGCAGAAACGGGCTTGTCCATGGGTGGCTGGATGAAAAATAAGTAACAGATGACCATAGTGATGAAGATGATGAAATTGAATGCGATTCTTGTAAGCCTGACATGGAAGAGTTTGTGTAGGATTATTAAATTGATAATAAAAAACGAATTTATATTCAATTATAAGAATGTTTTATTTCATAACCAGATATGTCCATAAGATTTTCATTCAAACGCGAAGTTGTCCACCATTCTCATTCAAACCCGGACTTGTCCAAAATAAAAATAAAGGTCCAGGCTTGCATTTTAACAAAGCCTTCATATATTAAAGCTGAAGGGGGTCGTCTAGTGTGTCAGATCAAAAGAAGAAAAAACGGCCTTGCATGACTTCTTTGAAGAAGAGGAAGGTGGACTGTATGGTCCAGGCATAGCAGATTGATGGTGAGACCATTTTTTTATTATGTTTTATAAACAACAACTTTCAAACACGATTTTTTCAAATTGCTGCCATGATATCTCCAAAATTATTTGATTGATTCTGCTCAAATTAATATAGCATCTTTAGTTCATGTATAATTACAAGTTGAACTAAAATAATTAAGATTGCTTCGTTAATTTCCTTTTTATCGGCTATATAGACCCAAAAAAATAGATTTTTTTTTAAGCGTAAAAAAAATTATTTTTTTGGAATTCTAACTTTCTTTTAATTCCATGTAGAACCTCAAGTCTCACGATTGAAATTGCGTTTGGCTTTTGATTTCTGATAAGCAGAACGGCCGGAATCATGGCAGCAGTGGAGCCCCTCGTTTATATATGTGTTGCTGTTGGGCGGTGTATCTTCGACTATATTCTATATAATGACTTTAAAAAATTCACAAAGTTTGTTCAAATGTTAATGGAGATGATATACGATTTATAAATTATTTTATTTTAATGGTTTGTCAAAAAAAAAAATTCCCCAAAAACGTGTTAAAAAACGGCCTTCACACTAGACGACCCCGTGAAAAATTCTAATTCATCTCTATTCGATTATTTCGGTTTTTTACTTTTCCTGTCAAAAAGTAATTCATGGACAAGTCCGGTTCTGGGCGCCAGCTCCTCAATTATCATTTATTTATTTTACTGCCCTTTGACATAATGTCACAACACACGTACACACTCACGAAGCGTGCTGGTTATGTTTCAACACACCGAGTTTTCTCTCGTGACTTTTCACGTGTTTCCGATTCGAACGTGGTAAGAATTCTAAAAGGGCGTTTATCGGAAACCGTGCGAAATCCATTTGAATCACACTTTGGACTCCCCAACAAAGTTGCGCATGGAATCAAGAAAGGATATTTTTTGAGAAACCCAACGAAATCTGGTTGAAATTTCAAATACAAAATTCTAAATAGTGCGGTATCCACTTAAATTCTAATGGGTAGTCTACGTGTGGCGTCTCTATCAAATCCCTATAGGAATGTGGTAGGACTAGGGACGCCTCAAGAAATTTCAGCACGAGTATATCGAACGCCCCATCGCATTTCACGTTCTAGTTTATTTTTATCCCAACTGTAAAATTGACTAGGGAACCCTTCGACTGCACACTTCCGCGACGAACCTCTGACCGCATATGGGGTCAATCCGACCCCAGACGTTTTTCAGATCATTGTATTTCGGTAAATATGCATTTTTTTGTACAGACGCTTTTTGTAGTCAATGATCCTTATTTTATGGCCCAACATTTATTTTTTAAGAAAATAAAAAATTTGGTGCCCAAACATTCGTTCAAAGTGGGAGATGCGTTGAAAAATACGTACTTGCACGAAAAAGATCATAACTTTTTTTTCAAAATATGAAAAAGTCCTTTGAGGTTTTTGAAGAGGAAGGTTTGTTGATACGAAAAAAAACAGTATCGAACGCCTTTCCAAAAAGTAGATTTATTCGAAGATTTGAAGTTGGGCATTTTCGCGATAGTGGAATTGTAAAAAAATCTACTCTTTCGGAAGGTTAAGGGGTTACCCCCACTTGCGATTTTGAAAAAATCGATTTTTTATTGCATTTTTTTGGAGTATAAGTATCTGAGAATATGTCCAGAAAATTTCAAGTCGATCCGAAGAAAAATGGACTGAGATATGAGCGTTGAAAGAGAAGAATCCGCATTGAAAGAGAAACTTTAAACGCGTTTTTCTCAAAATGGCATTTCTGAAGTCGGTGACCAAGATTACTCGAACACTAATGAACCGATCTTCTTGAAATTTTGCAGGCTTATTTAATACATAAAAATGTAGTCTTTAATCGTTCGATTTTTTTTCGAAAAAAAAATGGCCCTTTTATAGCCAAAAAACGGCCGTTTTTTTTTCGTTCAAATCGAACCCTTAACTTTGACTGTCCGCCATTTTGTGAAAAATGAATATTTTTTAAAATCCTTCGATTAAAGACTAGTTTATACTTATATTTGACTAAATCCATCCGCATTTTTTTTTTCAGATGATCCACTTCGCCGCAATGTTGGTCACCGCAAACCGTGTATATAAAAACATTATTTCATTGACGGCCATTTGCCACTAAACAATGTAATATTTTTCAATAAAAAAATTACTGAAAGTTCTTCAAGATGTGTTCTTTAAGATGGTATATTGATCGATTAAAAAAGTTTTGTAGTTTTCTTTTAAAAAATTCATGAAAAGGGCTTTTTTGCGCTACAAGTGGGGGTAACGCCTTAATTGTTGAAAAAGTATATTTTCCGAATTTTTTTACTTCAATGACTCATTATTATTCACATTTGCCGCAATCGACGCATAAGTACATTCGGTGCTCGTTGCACATGGCCCTCATGCATATCGGACACTTGCGTTTATTTTTATGACCGGCATTCTAAATGCACAATTTACCATAGTTGCGCAAAATAAAAAAATATCTATGAGCATTTTCTATCGTAACTCACTTACATGTAGTCATAAAACACCAAATTTCACAACAACAAAAAATGTTTTCATTAGTACCGCACTACTTCATAAACGGGGTCGATTCGACCCCACCGATTCGACCCCACACCGACGTGTCCACCTATAGAGTAGGAGTAGCGGAACATTCGACCGCCGCACTACGGCCGAACAGTTACCCCCTTTTGCGATACAGTCAGTTGATAAAAAGATGGGGTCAAATCGACCCCGTATGCAGTCGAAGGGTTAATCCCGAAGATGCGCAATGGAAAAAATATTCGCCATCTGTAGGTAGGTCTCCTCTATCTCTTATAATGAAGTCCCAGAATATTTCACTCAATTCACCATCGATTACTATTTTATTCCTGAGTTTCACCGTGTACCATTGCGGCTTTTAAGGGGCCAGTCCACTTTGAAAATTTCAAAAAATCGAAAGAAAGCAAGACTTGAAGAAATCGACGATGATGCGCAATCAGAAGGGATTTTGTACGGTGCAGGAATTGCCGATTGAGTTTAGGTAAGAGTTTTTCATAGTATAAACTTCAAACGCGTTTTTCTTGAAACTACGTTTTCAAAATCTAGCTCCATCGTGTCTCTAAAACTAATAACCCGATTCTCTTGAAATTTGAACCACATATTGTAAACATGATTCGCAACAAGATGACCTTCGATGGTTTTAAAATTTTGAATTTTACTCTTCTTTTTGCGAAAAACTGCGAAAAAAACGCGTTTTTTTTTACTTTTTGCGTTTTTCATCTGCCATTTTTTTATTTTTTGATCAAACTTTATATCCGAGGGTCATTTTGTAGCTCGTGTCATACTGGATCTAATTGACTTTGATTTTTTTGTTTCAGACGAGCCGTTGCCGAGTTGTGATGGAGCTACCTAGCCCACCTATTTTTGAGGCATTACGTCAAACTATAGTTTTTGTACTTAAAAATGAATACATTTTTTTTAAATGTATTTCAAGACTTTATTTATCAAGCCCAACAACTTTTATATTCATATCTTTTATAAAACCCTCAAAAAATCGCGAAAATAGCCTTTTTTCGTTGCTCCAAAGTGGACTGGCCCCTTAACGCATTGCCCTTCCCAATTGAACCCTTTCCTATCCACCAGTGTGGGTATGAAAAAAATCATATTGCCAATAGGGGGCGTACGCGAATAACGTAACGCAATTGGGGGGGGGGGGGGGGGAGGGGCGGTAGGCGCTACGGTCTACATACGTGGGGGGAGGGGTGGGGGGTAAGGTTTTCGTTACGTCACGGTTGTAGAACTGTCAGAAATAACAAAATTTCTGCATGTTCAAGTTTTTAATTTAAAACTCGCGCGCCATTTTACCGCGGAAAGCTGACAGCTATCCATACAAAGTGTCGTTAAGGGGGGAAGTCACCGTGCAAAAACTTGCACAGTAGCTTTCCCACTTTCGCTGTGTTGGCAACATTTTTATTTACAAGTCCGAAAATTGACGGAGTTACAGTCACTCTAGTGAGAACAGGCAGCGCGACCGGTTAGTGTCCTCAGTCCCTACAGGTGTGGCATCGTTCACAATAAATATAGTGCAGATCATTATATTTTGTGAAATAAAATGAAAATGAAGAACCGTCATATCGCCCACGAGTTGATAGTTTAACGGGTCACACGCAGTTCGAAATAAAAAAAAATCGATTTTTTTAAATAGCATTTCCGGAATGTACAAATATGTGAGTATATTCCCTGAAAATTTCAAATCGATACAGCGAATATTCTCGGGAATACGCACATATTTGTAAGGACGCTCAGAGCGCTACAAATTTGACTCTTGAAACTTCAAACGCGTTTTCCTCAAAACGGTGTTCTCAAAGTCGGTGAGCACGATTTCTCAAAAACGACTCAACCGATCGGTCTACAATTTTAACACAACCTTGTCAGATGTATTCTTCAGGTATTGATCGAAGGAATAAGATTTCCGATAATTATTTCTATTTTTTTTTCAACGACTTAACGAAAAAAAATCGGTCGAAAATCGAAATTGTTTCGTTCCGGACCCACCATTTTGTCAAAAATTAAAATTTCGACTATTCCTTCGATCAATACCTGGATTCATCTATCCCCTAAAAGAATCTTGTTGGTTTTTTCATTTTAGATAATCCAAACCGGAGATACTTTGCTCACCGCCGGAAAACTGTTTTTCGGGGACCTCCAGGAGACTTCCTACAAGGGCAATGTTAATGAATATTTTTGAAAATAAAAGATGCCAATCTAAAGCTAAAAGATGCCACTACACTGCCTAATACTTTTCGTTCTGCCCAAATGAAATCCTTTTCCAGAAAAAAATCGTGAAAAAACGACTTTTTGGCCTTGCAAATGCGTTCATTTGTAAGTATCAATATTCGAGAAAATAGCATATCTTTATATAAAGAAAAACGAAACGAAACATTTGAACGCGTTTTTCTCGAAACTACTTTTTTCGACCTTGTCCCAGCGAATACTCAAACATTTATCAACCGATTATCAATTTTTTTTGTTGACATTCTTGTAATCGCAATGACTAAGGTTATACGTAGCCGAATTGAACATTTTCGATAATTACTATTTTTAAACACTGCTTAAATACAAAAAGGGCCTTGAAAATAGAAAAAAATGTCCAAAGTGTTGGCATATTGTAAAAAATGCCAAAATATAAAAACGGCTTCACATAACGATAGCTACACTTGCATAGATATCGATAAATTGTTGAATTTTTATTTACAGATAACCTTTTATAAAGATATCGATGGGACAATGAAGATAATTTTTTTTCGTCGTTGAATCAAAGCATATATCTTGATTAATTTTAAACATTTATCAATCAAAATTGGTATAAAACTAGATGAATAAATACTTCATAAAATAAGTATAAACCCGATCCTTTCATTATTAGTTATGTCGATGAAGAAAATTGCAATTATTGACGACAAAGCACCCGTTACGTAACGGAATAGAGGAGGGGGGTCCGGCCAGGCGTCCGGCCTAGTACGCGAGGGGAGGGGGGGATGTCAAAAATGATAAAATTTGGCGTTATATAATTTGTGTACGCCCCCATATATGGTGAACCACAAATTGTTCCCATGGGGTTCTCGGTCCCCTGTTTGTTTATTCGCGATTTGTGGGTTAACCGTTTCACATAGAGTACGTGGTCTTACTGTTCTATACCGCTGTCGGTGCCTTCCACGTCGTCTAGATCGGACTGAGCGCTATAAACGCTATTAAATAACGTGCAGGTACGTTTATTATATCATTCGAGATATTTATACCTGCGTACATCTTTATATAGGTATCTACTATCTTGGTATACAGCAACGTCGAGCAATACTGGTTGAGTACTTTACCCGTTCATTTCATCACGTCACATTTCGTATCTCTCCAGTTTATCTTTCTTCGGTCGGCCCCTCGTAGCTGTCTTCTGCTTCGTCTATTTTTGCGCGGTGACGCGGAATTTTTCTCGTCTCTTTCCGGTTTGTTTTTTTAAAATGAATCTCTCTCTGAAATATGACGTTGAAAACTTGGAATGGAACGGACACTTTCGTGAAAGTCATAGATCAAATCAAAT
Organism: Ophion ellenae; assembly: GCA_963210295.1. Taxonomy (NCBI): domain Eukaryota; kingdom Metazoa; phylum Arthropoda; class Insecta; order Hymenoptera; family Ichneumonidae; genus Ophion; species Ophion ellenae. The sequence continues at coordinate 11,890,150 of OY723396.1, forward strand.
TTCAGTTTACTTTCGAGGAGAGCTCGTGTTTTTTTAATCATACGATTTAAACCAAAAAAATGTCTACTTTCCAAACGTGAGAGGGCCAGAAATGTATGTTCTGATTGCTCAGCTCGCGATCCCTTTGGTGGTATCATAATCCGCGTCTCGGAAATGCGTAGAGCACTAAACTTTGATTACAAGCCATTCATATCGTTCTCCCATTTCGCAAAGTTGTAAACATTCAACGCAGTGGAGTTTGCACTTCCGCGTGTGATGTATTTCCTCTTTCGCGTTTACACTCGATCCTGTCGGCGCGTCTTTTGTGTCAGTATAACTTGAGTTACGACTCAGCTCCGCCAATTTGCCGGATATGTCTACGAATTGTTCGCAATAATAAAAATGATGACGAATGATTCTTTTTATTTCATACGATCAAACTTCACGACGTATGTTTGCTTGTTATATTATTACCAGCTGGAAAAACATTGTTTTTCCTTCGAGATAAAGTGCGCATTGTGTCAAAAGTCAAAGATTTTCGATTGATAATTTAATGTGTCACCAATAAACCTCAAGAGGTTTTGAGGTTAATCGCTTTGAGAATAATTGCTTGGGCAAAAAATTCTCGACATTTTACTAATTTAAGGATAATTTAATTTAATTCGATTTAACTATTAATTTCATTTTATTTCATTTCAATTTTATCAAATTTAATATTAATTTCATTTTAATTTCATTTTAATTCAATTGCAATTTACTTCCATGATAATAATTCACGGATAATTGCTCGAGCAATAAATTCTTAACATTTTAATAGTACATCTGCTGCCCTGCATCTTTTATTTGACTTTATCGTCATCTTATGGTGTCTCCACAATCGATTTTGCCCGGATCGATGAGGACTTTTGCTCTACCTTAGTCCGCCCTACTCGTATCTCTTCGTTATTTTTGAGCAAACGAAGTAACGGATGGACAGGAAAAAGAAGGAAGATCTTCCACCCTGCGAGGTTTATTCAATTCAAGCTAGATATCACTGCACATACAAAAGCGGTGAACTAAATGAACTTCTCGCTATGGGACTTAAGAAAATCGATACGCGACACACCAAGTGGAGAGCACACAGTGAGTCTTATATTTTTTATCCCCCCCGCCCCCCTTCTCCTCAGCTTTTTCCTACGCTGAACCGTTTGCGTGCCAGTTAAATAAGTCTGAAGAAAATCATGTTTCACCTCCGAGTCGTTGAGACACGAAACACGAAGGATCCATCATTTACCCACGTGGAATCGTCTATGTGTTACGATACTGGCAAAACACACACTGCTTTCGCCTTGAGCAACATTATGAAAGTCCGCACAAATGAAAAGAACTTCGAATCGAACTTTGACCTTTTAAGGGGTTACGTGGGTTCGAAAGCCAAAAAAGGTTAATTTCTCTATTAAAAAAATTGAATGTATTATACATTATTTTATTAAAAATGTTAAGTGTATAAAAGAGCAACAATTCAACAATATTTTTTTTAATTCATCCAAATATCTGGGAAATTTAGCCCGGTTAACTGGTTTCCGGTGACCCCTAAAAAAGCGTCCTCGTGGTGGTCAAAATAACTCATGATAGCTTTATCTGAAATTAAAAAACCAAATTTTTTCTGCTCGCAGATAAGTATAGCTAGTGATTGAACGAAGGATTTTTTGTTTAATTGATATTTGAAATTTTGGCAGAGTTGTATGCAAAATAGTCCAATTTTTGGTACAATTTACACTACGTATAGCCTTGTAAAATTAGATGTGATCGAAAAAAAATCTTTCGATCGCTAGTCTATTTTGAAGAAGTATGCAAAATATCAATAAGATCGGTGCATTCATTTTTGAGAAATCGTGTCCACCGACTTCAAAAATAGTGTTTTGAGAAAAGTGCGATATACCTGCGTCGCTCCCGGCCGGTCTTTCCCAACGGAGGGAATAGACTGTTACTCCGATTGACTTACAACTTGGGGAGAATATTCTAGACATATTGTACCATTAGATAATACAATTTTAAAAAAAATGGATTGATACCATTTTTCAAACCTACATAACCCCTTAAGGCCACAAAGCGAAAAACTGAACGTTCGTTAGTTTCACGAATCCGAAATGTCACAAGTGACTGATTTGAAACAAAAAAATATTAAAACATATTTTCTCAGGAAATGCTTCATAGAAAAATATTATTCGACTCAAATTTTTATATAAGAAAATCGTTAAATTTCGACAGAGGAACGCTTCGCCTTTTACTGTGTTAATATTTTATTCCTGTAACGCTAGCTCTCTAAAAAAATGACTATGTGTCGACGTGAAAATTGGTATACAATAGTTATTAAAAGACATAGTAAACATTACTAAAAGTACAGGTTAATATTTCGTCGAAAAAATTTTCCGTGTAGTGACCTCACGTTTGAAAAGAGTCTAGACACAAAGTGTCAAAATTTTCCGACTGCTTAAAAGACATCAATCTTATTTTGTCCACGGCTACAAGACTTTCTGGTGGCACTTGAGAGGGCTACATCAACTATCGGGCAACCCCGCAAAATCGTCCCTCCAAGGCTTCGAGATCCACTATTAAAATACATAAGAGCAATCCATATATATATATATATATATATATATATATATATATCTTATTGGTCATATCATAGCTCTCTTAAAAAATTGAAATGATTACCGAGTTCAGGAATTGTTTTTATATATATATATATATATAGTTTTTTTAAATATATAGAGTTTTAGAAACTATATATATATATATATATATATATATATATTTATACATATATAAACACACACAGAGGCATGCAAAAGTTTTGGGCCACCCGATTTTTTTTAGTAAAGTGATAAAATATTTGATTCCTGAACTCGGTAATCATTTCAATTTTTTAAGAGAGCTATGATATGACCAATAGCGTGATATTTATTTTTCCCCACTATCGTATTTCAATGCAATATGCCTGAAAAACAGGATGGCCCAAAATATTTGCACGCAACTGTATATGTAAGTGCCAAAGCGATTCTTTTTTTATCATTAAAATCATTATATCATGATTTTCTTCATTACGCTTAGGCACTACATAAATGTAAGTGCCAAAGCGTTAATTTGTTTTATAATGTTTTATAATTTTTATATAATTCATCCAGCTCCTAACTATATTACCCAATCGTGAACATCGGAAAACCTTAATGATCCTAAAAAGTGATTGTCCGTTTCGTGATTGACATTTGTCGTTGACGAAATGGATACACGATTAGCGAAAAGGGCATGGGCATAATATAATCGAGATTCATTTCAGAGATTTGCCAAGCTGGAATTCACCAAAACGTTATTCTATGAAATCTCCGGAGAATCGAGAAAATTCTCTCCAGTTCTGAAGGCAGGTAGGGGTGAGCCATACGTTCTGGTTTGTGCATGCACGACCGAACGAAGTATGGATCTACGCACATATGCGCGTGTATATTGGCAGGGTCAATATATAGGTAAAACGCGAATGACTTTTCACCAACTGCGTCGACATTGCCTGTGTCATAACGCTCTATGGTATATTGGACCACATACATTGGCCTATCGATGCAATCTGGATGAAATATTTTCCGAATCCCAATAGCAATCATTTTTATTCATTCTGCACGCCGCTCTGTACGCATCGGGCTAGATAAAAACAAATGACATTGAATTGAACGCACGTCTCGATAGAGCTGCGAAACCACAGCAGGAATAACATGCCGTTCCATAGGTGTTTGATTTTTTGCCGCAATCATTATCAATACCCTGTAGTTGACCTCCCAGTGATGAAGTCGCGATGATAAATCTGATGATTGTCTTTGGTGAATTCCATCACCAGGATGACATAGGGTGGCTATTATCATTTGATTTTAATCCCGTCGTCTTTCCTCTCTTTCTATTGCACTTTGCCGATTTATTTCGTACCGGAATGAATACGCCACCAAATATAAGCTGGATCTCAAGCAAATCTAGGATCAGTTTTCAACTAAATCACAGGATGACAGTCGCACAGAGGCATTTCAGAAATGTTCCATGGATTGCTTCATGGAATACATATGAGACGATCTTTGATGTCCATGACCTACACATTCAGGCATACTTTGACTTGTACAATTCTCAGTGGCTTTTCACTAACCTCTGTCTGCGTCTCCATGCTTCTCGAAATTCGGAAGGTCGTGGTAAAGTTGCGCCTAGCTTTCCGGGGCTATCGAGAAAATCTTCAAAGCCTGTGAGCAGCGGCAACGAATTGGAGGTCTGGAGATTCGGCTGAAATGGACTCCATGGGCGCCAACAAGCCAGTCCGACAGACCGAAGAATCTATTGCTGTAAAAATCAAGGAAGATTAGGTTTACGCCATCACGAGTCAAGGAAGATTAGTTACGCTATAAGAGGCGCTTTCCATGCCATTCACATAGTTCCCAGATTGCATCTGTACTGAGGTACACGCTAGAATATTTTCGTTGGATTTTGCGCTAGATGAGTATGCATTCGGCCATGTTGTATATCATCAACGAAGACCACTCCGCTGTATGAAATATTTGTGGGAATTGGCCCTCGAGGTCAGCTGGTGTATATAAATGAAGGACAATGGGGAAGCATACATGGGGGAATAAAACAGTGATGAGTGGGACCTCATGACATTGTAAGCCGGCTCTCTTGTCAATCATGTGTCCGAGCTTTATCCTCGGCTTCGCCCGCGTTGAAGTCCGATTGATAACAAGTTAGCCCTCGATTTAGAAAACATTGCTTTTTGCGAAGGGATTATGGGAAATTCTATATGACATTGAGGAGGGTCGGCATTTCCCGTCCGAGGGCGTTGGTCTCGCTTTGTCAGAGGCTAATCGTACCTCACGCTTAGCTTGCGACTCACACGAACATCACAAATGTCCGCCTTCGATTTTGTTGAAACTGATGTACCTATATGGTATAGCATTAAAAGCTATTCGATACGTATTTTTCGGTTTTTTATCGGCGATTTCAGTGAAACGAAAATTCGGTTAATGCAAAACGATCAGGAATCCCCTATAGGTACATAAGGAAAAAAACAAGGATTAAGGGATGAACCATCCCTCAAAAGTTTCTTTCTCTCACCCCTCATTTGAAAGGGGTGCATGAAATAGAATGAAACGGCTAACACTTCGAAGGGAGCGGGGGGGGGGGGAGGCGTTGAAGATTCGGATTTTTGCATTTTTGGTGGATAGCAAACTTAAGGGGCCAGTCCACTTTGAAAATTTCGAAAAATCGAAAGCAAGCAAGCCTCGAAGAAGTCGACGATGATGAGAAATAAGAAGGGATTTTGTACGGTGCAGGAATTGCCGATTGAGTTTAGGTAAGAGTTTTTCATAGTATAAACTTCAAATGCGTTTTTCTCGAAACAACGTTTTCAAAATCTAGCTCCATCGTATCTCTTAAACTAATAAATCGATTCTTTTGAAATTTCAACCACATATTGTAAACATGATTCGCAACAAGATGACCCTCAATGGTTTTAAAATTTTGATTTTTACTCTTTTTTTGCGAAACACTGCGGAATAAACGCGTTTTTTTACTTTTTTCGTTTTTCATAGGCCATTTTTTAATTTTTTGATAAAACTTTATATCCGAGGGTTATTTTGTAGCTGGTGTCATATTGAATCTAATGGACTTTGATTTTTTTGTTTCAGACAAGCCGTTGCCGAGTTGTGATGGAGCTACCTAGCCCACCTATTTTTAAGGCGTTACATTAAACTATAGTTTTTGTACTTAAAAATAAATAAAAATGAATTAAACATTTTTTTTAAATGTACTTCGCGACTTTATTTATCAAGCCCAACAACTTTTATATTCATGTCTTTTATAAAATCCTCCAAAGAAATCGCGAAAATAGCCTTTTTCGTGGCTCCGAAGTGGACTGGCCCCTTAAACCATATTCCATGCATTTTCGACGGTTTTTAATGGATGTTGAAAGTTTTAGGGGAAAACAATAGTAAATTCGTATTCAGAGTGTAAAATACATCGATACGGAGTTATAACAAAAAAATATTAAAAATCCAATTTTTTCCCCCATCTCAGCCGAAAATAAGTGGTTTCTATTTGGAACTTATTGGAACTCAACTCTATACTCATTCCCTTAGTTATCGTCTGCTCTCAAAAATTCCGTTTGATTCATGGAGTTCCAACGATTGTTCGAGTTTTAGTAGAACGTCAAAGTCGGGCCATCGATTTTTGGGAATTTTTCGATACGTTGCCCTTTGGCACTTTTTCGGCCATTTTTTTAGAGCTTTTTCCGGGAAAACTAATTAAGATATCGAAATGAATGAAGCGGCATTTTCTTAGTCTACCAAAATCTTTTTTACATCCGCCCCCCCCCCCCCCCCCCCAATAAGTTTAGGTCACTCAAATAAAAACGACACTACGGTTGTTTAAAATTTCTCGGTTTTGGTCATGCAGAGAAAAGTAGCCAAATAGGGCCAAAAAATGTCGACCTTTATATCATTTAAAGGGTCTATCCGATGAATAATTTTCCGTCAGTTGCAAATATCGGGGACTTTTTATAAAAATTTCGTAATTGTGCCGACTAGACGCGAAAAACGTGCTTCCAAGCACATTCGACGATTTTTAATAGACATTGAGAGTTTTGGAGGAAATGAATGGTGAATTCGTATTCAGGAAGCAACAATACTTCGGTAGGGATTTGAAAAAATATATATATATTAAATCGCCATTTGATCCAGAAGCCCCAAAGCTATTTTCATCTTCGGTTGAGAATTTTTTTGAGGAGTCCCCAGATCGTAGCACATCCCTATAGGGATTTCACAGAGACGCCGCACGTAAGGAATCCACATTGACATCGTTGGAGAAATTAGTTTGAGTTACGAATCCCAAGAAAAAATCTCTTTTGGTGATCCCGTGCATAAATTTGTTCGGGAGTCCAAGATGCACCCCTATCTCTATAGGGATTTGTTAGGGACCCCGCACATAGCGAGTACTCATTGGGAGCCAATTGGATTCTGCACTGTTCCGCGACCAACGCCGTTTGAAAATTCGGTAAAACTATAGAATCACGGCTCCAGCCCAAAATCGGTTCAACATTTTTTTGGGGTATTGTTATGGATAAAAAACGATGTTATATGTTGAATTAAGGTGGCGCTAATATGGAAACAAAACGTTGAAAAGTGTAATTACGGGTGCCAAAACCAAGTTTGCCTAAAAATCGGGGTGTAGGGCTTTTTTAAGGGTTGGGGGTGGATTAATGCCAACCTACAATCCCCACGAGGTCGGCGCCGGGAGACAAAAAGTTTAGAAAAATCCGGGTTTTATTTGTGTCCATAGCACTGAAGTCGTGGAAGTTCATTTTGAGGGTGAAAAAGTGAGGTGAAAATTTGGAAAATCAGTTTTCATTCGATAACTCTTTAGGACAAATTCATACAATTTTTGTTGAAATGGAAACGTTGTAGCCCTTGAAAAGACGCGTCAATCGAGTATTCGATCAACCCTCTCCAATAATATCTCCACTCCCAAAAGAATGGTTGAAGAATTAACAAAAAAAATTGTTTATTGAATAACTCAAAAACAATCGATTTTTCGGGAATGGTTTAAATGTACGAAATGTAGAGAATAATTTTCTCTATATTTTCGTTCCTATGGACAACCCTTGAATTTTGCTTTTTCGAACCCCTCTCAGGGGTTGAAAATTCAAAATGAAATTCTGGGAAAACTATTGACCGAAACTAAAGAGATACGAGTTTTGCGCTTTGGACAAAAGTGTAGCTGAGGGTTCAAGCTACAAATTCTCCCACGGCGGCGAATTCGTGCGGTCAATAGTTTTCCCAGAATTTCATTTTAAATTTTCAACCCCCGAGAGGTGTGGGAAAATCACCATTGTAGGGTGGTCCATAGGAACGAAAATATAGCGAAAATGATTCTCTATATTTCGTACGTTTGAACCATACGCGAAAAACCGATTGTTTTTGAGTTATTCAATAAACTTTTTTTTTGGTTTTTAAACCATTTCTTTGGGGGTGAAGATATTATCGAAGAGTGATGCTCAAATACTCGATCGACGCGTCTTTTCAAGGGCTACAACGATCTCATTTCAACAAAAAGTGTACGATTTTTTTCTAAAGAGTTATTGAATTAAAACTGATTTTCCAAAATTTCACCCCACTTTTTCACCCCCAAAATGAACTTCCACAACTTCGGCGCTATGAACAAAACTAAAGCCCGGATTTTTCTAAACATTTTGTCTCACTGCGCCGACCTCGTAGGGGTTGTAGTTTGGCATTAATCCACCCCCTTCTCCTTTCATCCCCTAAAAAAGAACCCTACACCCTGATTTTTGGGCAAACTTGGATTTAGCACCCGCGGCACCTACAAAGTAAAAAAACTAGCCTTCTTCTAATTTTCTCCGATTCCGGGCTTTTTCAGCGACAGCACGACTGTACTAATAATTTATGGAATTAATAAAAAAATCTCGGCCTCCCTCAACTGAATATCAATAGTGATGACATCATAAAAGTGTTTATGGCAAAAAAATGTTGGCGTTGAAATTGGTCTGGAGCCGTGATTCTATAGTCTCACCGAAAATTCTTACCACGTTTGAATCGAAAAAATGAGATTAGTCAGTAGAAAGAACTCGGCTTATTGAAACATAACCTACACGCGACGTCAGCGTGTACGTTAGCGGTGATATTATGTGAAAGTGCAGTAAAATAAATAACAAACGATCATCTCAGTGGATTTTAAGTGCTGTGATCCAAATCGATTTTTAGGATAGATATTTGTTAAGCGATTAACTAAAGGAGTAAACTAAATAACAAACGACAATCACAATGGATTTTCACTGACGAATCCTTCAGGATTGAAATTAGGTTCGTACATTCCAGCGGAGAATTCCGATGAGAATCCAGTGTGCGAGCGTGACGTTTTGATATAGGAATCTAATGCGATGACCCATTGGATACCCATCAGGAAGTAGGGACAAGTATGGGAATCCAATTGGATCCCTACGACAATTTCTGCACAGGCTATCCCCATGGATTTCGGTCAAACTCATCTATCTTCGCGCTTTTCGACCTGTCACGTGTTTGCTCGTTGCGGACACTGTGAGTTGCGAAGACCTCGTAGTGCCACTACGTAACAAAGAAAGGAGAACGTAAAGATGAGCATTGAACGTTTGCACGGAACGTTCAACTCCCATACCACATTTGTTTGTCACGCGGTGGCTTTGGCGTTTCGCCTGGTTGGATTTGCTGTTTTTCAGCAGGCGATTTGATCGGCTATCGCACCTGTCTCACTGTTCGAAACGCTCAGTTTGACCACGAACCACAACTTTCCGATACCAATCTCTGACACTCGGAAGAGCATGCCTGACCAAAGTCTGCTCACACAGCACATAGACAGATGATCGGACAAAGAGTGAGAACACGTGCGCGGGTTTAGGTTCGATTTGTATCAGAAAAAAGCCCTGATAATTTCATCACGGCGATACAGGCATTTAAAAAATGTAACTTCCGGTATTTTTGAGTGTCTTCGCATAGCTGCCTTCCGGTAGTTGGCGTCGAGACACTGCCACGTCTCTCCATCCAGCATTTCGCTCACATGGATTCCCATAGACATTCACGAGGTGCATCAGCAATGAGACGGACGACGTAAGTGTTGATGGTGTGTGTCGGGGAGTTTTGAGGGCGAGGAAGACAACGTCGTAACTGAATCATTGATCATTTAGACTACCGCCTGTCCGTCGAGGAGAGCGGATCACACATGGCGCCATGATGATGAAACATGTACACGTACAAATACTCGGCTCGTCAATGAATTGTTGAGGAAGGACGTCGTACGACTGTTGCTTTGTTCGCAAAAAATGTCATGCCCATCGGGCAAATACCTCAAGTCGGCCATCGCGGCTTTTTTCATTCGAAAATGTTCTTTATTTCTTTAAGGAGAGATATACACCTAGATGGTCGAGGTCGAGGATTTAGATGCTATGAACATTCCGTCGACCGTAGAAGACCTACTCTATGGGCCTGGTATCGATGATTCCATGTGAGTTGACAAATTTCATGATTTATTCGTTCCCAAATTTTCGAACGCGTTTTTCTCAAAACCACGTTTTTCAAATGGGTACCCAAAATTTCTCGAAAACCAATGAACCGATTGCCTTGAGGTTTTTTGTGGTTATTCTATACACCATTATCTAGTACTTGTCATGGGATTTTTTTCCGTTTCTTAGTTTTTGTTTAAGGGGTCACCCCCACTTGCTATTTTGGAAAAATCGATTTTTTATTGCATTTTTTTGAAGTATAAGTATCTGAGAATATGTCCTGAAAATTTCAAGTCGATCCGAACAAAATTGACTGAGATATGAGCGTTGAAAGAGAAGAATCTGCGTTGAAAGAGCGTGGGAAGAGAAACTTTAAACGCGTTTTTCTCAAAATGGCATTTCTGAAGTCGGTCTCCAAGATTACTCGAACACTAATGAACCGATCTTCGTGACATTTTGCAGGCTTATTTAATACATAAAAATGTAGTCTTTAATCGTTCGACTTTTTTTCCTTAAAAAATTCACAAAAATGACCTTTTTCCGGCTCCTAGGTGTATATCTCCCCTTAAGGCCTTAGGCCACTCTAGAGGCCGAAAAATAGGCTTTTTGGGGATTTTTTTCAGAAAAATTACTAAATAAATCGAGATTACGAAAAAGTGACTGTATACAATAATTTTTTTGAGGCGATCTATTTCAAAATGGCGGCTGCGCAGCGTTTATCTCAAAACTGCATTTTTTAAGTTGGCCGAAAACATAACTCAGACTATTTTCAACCGATTCACTTGAAATGTTGAATATATCTTGAAAAATACATTGTCCATGGAAGTACGTAGGATTTTTTTTTAATTGCATAGGTCATTTATTATTAACGATTTTTTAGGCAAATTTTTGGAAAGTGAAAAATTTGCCTAAAAATCATCAGATAATTGTTAATAACGAATGAACTATGCAACATAAAAAAAATCCTACGTACTTCCCTAGACAATGTATTTTTCAAGATATATTCAACATTTCAAGTGAATCGGTTGAAAATTGTCTGAGTTATGTTTCCGGCCAATTAAAAAAAATGCAGTTTTAAGATAAAAGCTGCACAGCCGCCATTTTGAAATAAATCGCTTCAAAAAAATTATTGCATACAGTCAATGATATGTATGATAAACGCCCTTTTTGTAATCTCGATTTATTTTGTAGTTTTTCTGAAAAAAAATCCCCAAAACGCTTTTTTTCGGCCTCTAGAGTGGCCTAATCCTTTAAGAATGGTATTGAAGCTTGCATCGTTGGAGTGCAACAAAAATGCATATTCGCATTTATATCTTCTTATTTACTAAATAATACGAAATCTTTTTTGCAAATTCCAATTGCAGATCTTACAATGAGCATCTTAGAAAACGGTTCAGCGATTTTGGTCGCGGAAATCTGTTAAAATAAATTCGGGAAAGTAAAAAAAAAAATCTTCATTGCACTCTAACGATGCAAACTTCAACCCCATATTTAAGAAGCTGGTCAAATATCATCGACACATTTGTACTTTCGAGGCTTTATTCACGAAAACAACAACCGACATTTCAATGGAAGTGTTTTCAGGACCAAAACGTCGAAAAATAAAATTTCAAAAGAAGTCTGAATGTGTTTGTGAATGGGTTATTTTGAACACGCAGAAACTTGTTTTCGAAGGCAGATATCTGGCTGAAAGTGACGTACGTTTGCAAAGTTGAATTGAAACTTAAATTGGTCTTGCCTCGGCGCCAAATACGTTTTCTTATTTTTCAACCTCGATTTCAGTGCGTGACTTTGTTCTCCGTATTTGGATACGTCAATGCCTTTGACATAGAAAAAGAAAAAAACGTGCCACTGTACAGCAAACTTAAGGGTTCTTCTCACTTTGGACGCTAAAAAGGCTATTTTTATTATTTTTTTTTTGATAAGTTTATATTATAGACATTGATATAAAAGTTGTTACACTTAATAAATACACTTTCGAAATACATTTACAACATTTTTTAAATTTATTTTCCTCTTTATCTATAGACAAAATGGTAGTTAAAAAAATATCCTCAACAAAATGTAGGCCTGCACTGTTGATGAAATTTCGGAGATGGATCATCCGAAAAAAAACCAAACAATTCAGTATGTTAATGGCTACATTCGATGGCATTTTTCGAAAAAACAACAATGTTTTTTCACCGTTTTTGGCAAAAAAAACAGTGAGTATCAAAATTTAAAAAAATCCTTCATATGCGCTATAGCTATAGTTGTAAAAAATATGTGGTTAAATTTCACAAGGATCGGTTCAGTAGTTTCGAAGATTTTATCAACAAGCCATCGAAAAACGTTTTTTTCGGGAAAAACTCGTTTAAAGTTTGTTTGGGTTAGATAAATACATTAAAGAAACATTTTTTTATGCATTTCGAAAGTGTATTTATTAAGTGTAACAACTTTTATATCACCATCTATAATTTAAGGCGTTACCCCCACTTGTAGCTAAAAAAAGGCCTTTTTCATGAATTTTTTTAAAGAAAACTACAAAACTTTTTTAATCGATCAATATACCATCTTAGAGAACACATCTTGAAGAACTTTCAGTAATTTTTTTATTGAAAAATATTACATTGTTTAGTGGCAAATGGCCGTCAATGAAATAATGTTTTTATATACACGGTTTGCGGTGACCAACATTGCGGCGAAGTGGATCATCTGAAAAAAAAAATGCGGATGAATTTAGTCAAATATAAGTATAAACTAGTCTTTAATCAAAGGATTTTAAAAAATATTCATTTTTCACAAAATGGCGGACAGTCAAAGTTAATGGTTGGATTTTAACGAAAAAAACGGCCGTTTTTTGGCTATAAAACGGCCATTTTTTTTCGAAAAAGAAAAATCGAACGATTAAAGACTACATTTTTATGTATTAAGTAAGCCTGCAAAATTTCAAGAAGATCGGTTCATTAGTGTTCGAGTAATCTTGGTCACCGACTTCAGAAATGCCATTTTGAGAAAAACGCGTTTAAAGTTTCTCTTTCAACGCTCTTTCAACGCGGATTCTTCTCTTTCAACGCTCATATCTCAGTCAATTTTGTTCGGATCGACTTGAAATTTTCAGGGCATATTCTCAGATACTTATACTTCAAAATGCAATTTAAAAAAATCGATTTTTTCCAAATCGCAAGTGGGGGTAACCCCTTAAACCTATGAAAAAAAATCATGAAAAAGCCTTTTTTAGCGTCTAAAGTGAGAAAACTCCTCAACTCGTTTGATTCAGTATGCGCGAGAAAAATCAGGAGAAATATTCAGACTAGCGTGATTAATTTTAGCGTGAGAAAACGCGATGTCCTACAATATACGAAGGCAAGAAATCTTATTCCGTGCCGAGTTTACCTATCGTGTGAGAAAGTAACGGGAAACGTGCCTCGGTGCTTTTCTAGTTCTTGTCTTGTACTTCTTTGTTAACTTTAGTGACGTGGGTTACGATACTACGGAAGGTAAAAGTTCGCGTTACTTTTGTAGACACTTTGGCAAGGCCACCATTTTTATGTTCCCAAAAAACTTAATCAAATATGAATATAATAAAGTGAAAAATAAAAGATCACAAGAAATAAAATAGTAAAAAAAATATAAAAAACCACAAATGCAATAAAAAGTTATTGGAAATCAAAGATGTCCCTTCAAACCTGTACGAAAGATTTAACGTAGATTCGCTCGATCAAGGTAATTCCTCTGCGAAAATCTCAACCAAAAGTTTATATACCATGTTCATGCTTAAAATATTGATAATTGGTTTAATTAGTAATGAATAAAATTAAAAACTACGCAATATTGACTCGGTACTAGTAGATAATACGATGGATATCATTTATTGCCGTAAAATATATTTTGTATTGTGTTTTTGATCGACCATTGCCAGTAAACTTTTTGCCGGGACTGTCCAGGCTTTGCCCCAATTGTTTTTTTTCCAGGCTTCGCCAGGCTTTGCACCAAAATTGTGAAGGTTTCTCATGGTTATATCTTGGAAACTAGATGGTGAATCATTCTCATTTTTTTTCACATCATTCGTGATATCTTACTGTAGGTTATCCTCGTTTTTGATCAATTTCTTAATTTTAGTTTTGACGGTAGAATTAATGATGCTCTGTTTGCCCATCGTAACGCATTTGTTACGTGTAAACCAAGCCAACTTTAAGTGTAAATATCTCAGGTTTGGGGTGGTCAAACTTATTCAAATTGCACAGATGTTTGGATAATGTATTAAATAACCTATATGTCGAATTTCAACCATTTCTTAATTCAACTCTTCTGTGGAGGCACTACCTTAAAGAATGCTCATGTTATACAAACCAAGTTATCTTGAAACGCATTATCTTCGATAAGATAATAACAGTTGAGAAAATGATCAACCCCGTCTAATCCGTTGGTTCGTGCGCTCAGCCAATTGTACAAACTATCCGAACCTTTTTCAGCAGTTTAATCGCGTAGAGTAGAACCGATTCGAGTCAAAATCGATAAGTGTTCCTTAGCGTTAAAGCCTCGGGTGCTGTTCCTTCTCCAGCCCGGCCAATGCGATCAAAGATATTGAAACCGGATAAAACGTTAATCGAAAACTGATAAATCTAGAAGATCCGCGGACTTATCGAAACTTGGTAAATATTCGACAAATTCGTCATCTCGATAATTTCGATGATCGAAACGTGATACAGAAGATTTCGTGATTATCGAAAAGGCTGTATCTGATGGCAATTGGGTTGCGGATGATGTTTGGGTGACTTTTTTTTTTAGATTGAGGTCAATAACGAATGCATCAGTGACCTCGACGGATCCGTTCTCCCTCTTGCGAATTTCCAATAGCGACTATATCGTCGCAAGCACACGAGCGAACTTGTTCATTTTCTCTTTTCTCCGAGAGATACGCTTGGTTCCCGCGAGACTGAGTAAATATTTACGGCATTGGTGGCCGGAACGGGGAGAGGGCTGGAGTATGAATCTTGCATCAAAGAACGCCTCCGTACAGTTTGGGTACGAGACGAACAAGTTTTCATCTCGAGATTCGGGTGAGAATCAAATTTGCGGCTCGGGCTTGGTGTTCTCGCTTTTCTGGAGCTGAAAGCATTGTAGATGCGTGGACCTTCGGAGCCGACGATAATTCAATGCGTCCTGAATCAGGGACGATATCCTCCAAGGCTTTACACATGAGGAAGACAGTTTCAGGGAGGATACCACTGTGACGGGCCGAAAAAGGTCGTTTTTGCCAATTTTTGTTGTCTAATAGATTATTCATTTGGGATTTGGAAAAAACGCTATATTATCAAGCATACATTGAACTTATTTCTAGTAAATTTGCATTTAAAAAAATAAAAAATTAACAACGTAAAAAAAATGCGGACCAACGAGCGGGTCGATAACTTGACGACGATTGGTGTGGAAAATTAGAATTAAAAAGTTTTCTGATCTATATAAATGTAGTTCCTCGTTGTTCGTAACCGTTTTTTCGAGAAAAAAATCATAAAACGGCGGATGATCAAAAGTGCAATTTTGACTAAATTGTTCCTTATATTCGGGGGCCTAATAAATACAACATTTTTTTTAACGGCTACGTAGAACAATAGCTATAGCAATTACGGAAATTTTGGTTTTTAAACATTGGAAAATCCGCAATTATAGCTGGAATTATGATTCCGGTCATGTCGAGAAAAGTCGTTTCGAGGAAAACGTGATTGAGAGTTTTAGTATACGTAGATCGTTGCGCTACCTGCTCCACTACATTGTTTATAATGTGGTCACAGTAACGGCCACAGTAACGGCTATAAAATCATGTGCGGAATTAACAATTTTTTTTCCTTTGAAAAAGTGATTCGCTGATAAAATTAAGGGGCCAGTCCACTTCGAAAATTTAAAAAAATCGAAAGCAAGCAAGACTTGACAAAATCGACGATGATGAGCAATCATAAGGGATTTTTTACGGTGCAGGAATTGCCGATTGAGTTAAGGTAAGAGTTTTTTATAGTATAAACTTCAAACGCGTTTTTCTCGAAACAACGTTTTCAAAATCTAGCTCCATCGTATCTCTAAAACTAATAAAGCGATTCTCTTGAAATTTGAACCACATATTATAAACATGATTCGCAACAAGATGACCCTCGATGGTTTTGAAATTTTGATTTTTACTCTTTTTTCGCGAAAAACTGCGAAAAAACGCGTTTTTAAAATAAATTTTTCGTTTTTCATCTGCCATTTTTTTAATTTTTTGATAAAACTTTACATCCGAGGGTCATTTTGTAGCTGGTGTCATACTGAATCTAATGGACTTTGATTTTTTTGTTTCAGACAAGCCGTTGCCGAGTTGTGATAGAGCTACCTAGCCCACCTATTTTTGAGGTGTTACGTTAAACTATAGTCTTTGTACTTAAGAATGAATAAAAATGAATTAAATTTTTTTTAATGTATTTCAAGACTTCATTCATCAAGCCCAACAACTTTTATATTCATATCTTTCATAAAATCCTCGAAAAAATTGCGAAAATAGCCTTTTTCGTGGCTCCAAAGTGGATTGGCCCCTTAATTACACATCTCTTCAGTATAAATATCAAGCTGTTGGAATTTTTTTTCGATGTACAAAATGGCCGACTATTCGAAACTTCTCGAAACCGCTTTTTCCAATTGGCGTGACAAATAACTTCAACAATTTTCACTCAATTTACTTCAAATTTAAACGTCATGTTCCTAATTGCATTTCGCAGAGAAGTACGTACGGAATTTCTGATTAATCGAAAACTTTTCACTTTATGAGCAATTATAACGAAACTTTTTACTGACAATTCATTTCTCAAGTTCAAATACCTACAACTTTTGAATAAAACAATATTTTTAAAATTCCGTACGTACTTCTCTAGGTATTCCAATGTAGATTGACGAGAATTTTTGTTTTTTGATCTTGGTAAAAAATTGTGGGTGCTACATGGCACGCCGCGGAGCGCCTAAAAAAAGCTAACAAAAGAAAATATTAGTATTCAGCCACTTTGTACATCGAAACAAAAAAATATATATTTTCTAACAGCTTGATATTCATACTAAATAGACGTGTAATTAATTTTATAAGTGAATCACTTTTTCATACGAAAAAAATTTGTTAAACTCGCACATGATTTTATACCCGTTGCTGTGGCCTAAAGCCTTCAACATTTTTCGCATATCCTTGAATATGTGTACTTTGCAAAATTGCAAAAAAAACGATTTTGTCAGCCGTATAATTAACCGATTAATTCGTTTTTTTTTTTCTTCAATTTGCTGAATGGTGGAAAAATCTGATAAATCTCTCCAAACATTTTCTCTCCATTGAACATAGCAATTGTAATTTTTTTTGCAAACAGTGTGCAAACGGCTTGGCAAATAATAAATTAACAACGTAAGCTAGGCATATTAGATGAAAACGGTCTCGATACAATTAGGCCTGAAAGTTCAAGGATAAAACGAACATGAAGAGGGTTTTTTTGTATACTTTTGCTTTTCGATTCAAGTGGTCCACGGTATGCTCGCTCTCTGTACGGCGATTTACATTACGATTAAGCTTCGTTTATTGGATCAGCCTTGCAACGCAAGCCAGACCGATGAAATAGTCCAACACGAGAGCGAACAGCAATAGTAAAATGGAACAAGCAACAGCTTCAGAAGGAGAGACGACGAGAGTGAGTGAAAAATAGAGATATAGAGACCCAAAGAGCGGGGGGGGTTCGATAGTAATGCAGTAACAAGAGCAGGTTTTATGTTGTATCGTTATCGCCCGTCGCATTTTATTGTTTTGAGACTGCCATGACGTCGTCGGATGTGTATATTTTCCAGCCGTTATTCGTGTCGATCGAGCGAATGGCACAGCGGTATTTTTTCTGCAGCATCTCACTAGCTCACTGTTCATCGTATCATGCAAAAACTGCAAACCTACGAAATAAATAAAACTCATGACTGAGACACTACTGTGACGGGTCAAAAAATCGATTTTTTGCATTTTTTTCAAAGTATACATATTCAAGAAAATGTGAAAAAATGTGCGAGTTGAAGAATTAGAAATTGACCAAGTTACAAACGATTTAGTGAGAACAAGTAGCTTAACGATTTACGTAAACTGAAACTTTCAGTCGCGGGGGCCGGCTTGAAATTCCGAACTTTGAATGATCCGAACGCTCAAAACTCCGAAAGAATACTACCCCGGAAGATCGAAAATCTGAGCACCGTCAAAATAATTCGGCTGTGAAAGTTTTAAGAGTTTCAAAATTTTCAATAAAACGACGAATTATTTAAACAATTTTTTTTTATTAAGAAGCGATCTTACGTCAATTTTAAAAATTGTCTAGACAATGTCATACGTTCTACATAATTTACAGCCGACTGTGTAGACTTTCGCTGGCATGATCTTGACGAACCTTATAATTTTGGAACATTAAAATTAGGAATTTTAAACCGTCGGCGTATTCAAAATTCGGAATTTCAATCCAGCCCCCATGTCAAGATCATGCCAGCAAAAGTCTACACAGTTGACTGTAAATGATGTAGAAAGTGTAACATCGTCTAGACAAATTTCAAAATTGACGCAAAATCATTTCTTAATTAAAAACAAATTCTTGCAATAATCCGTCAATTTATTGAAAATTTTGAAATTTTTAACACTTCCATAGCTGAATTACTTTGACGGTGTTCAGATTTTCGAAGTTTTCGTCTTTCGTGTAAAATTCTTTCGGAGTTTTGGTCTGTCGGCGTAGTATTCTTTCGGAGTTTGAGCCTTCAGATCATTCAAAGTTGGGACTTTCAAACCGGCCCCATCTTGAATTTCGGAAAATTGAAGTTCGGAATTTTAAACCGTCGGAGCATTCAAAGTACGGAATTTCAACTCGGCCCCCAATCACGCTCTTCTCGACCTGGCCCGAATTATAACTCTAGTTATTGTCTGATTTGCAATTTTTGAAAACCAGAGATTCCGTAATTGCAGTAGCTATCGTTGTACCCAGTCATTTTTTTATTTGGTATTTTTTAAGGCCCCGAATGAAGTTTTGTGATTTTGTAATTTTTTTTTCTAAACCGCTACAACAGTACAACGTGAACTACATTTATATATTTAGATTATAGAACACTTCGATTTTTATCTCTCAGACCAGCCACTGTCAAGTAATCGATCTGGTCGTTGGACATTTTTTTATACAAAGGCTTCATTAAACCTCAATAACGTTGTAAATTTTTCATTTATGTGAATAAAAATTTACACGAAATTAGTTCAATACATGTTTGATAACATACCTTTCGTCCAAATCCCAAATAAATAATCTAGTAAACCAAAAAAATCGGACAAAACGACCTTTTTCGGCCCCTCACAATGGTATCCCCCCTAAGAGCGCAAGAAATCTGCACTCAGGCAATAATAACACAGGCCAACAGTTATTTCGGTGCCGGGAGATTTGGAGCCGATTTCATGTGAATTTAAGGGAGACTTTGTCCTTGAAAGAGCAGCGGGAGATGTTAGCGGCTCAATATGAGCAGCTGGAAGAAGAGGAGGGAGCCTCTATGGACCAGGCATTGCCGATTAGCGGTAATTATAAACACATTACAAAACTTTAAACGCGTTTTTCTCGAAAACACGTTTTTAAAAATGGCTGACATTCTCCTGACCGCTGTAATTAACATATCGACCGGAAATTTGGAGAGCATACTCAGAAAATATGTCATCACGGAATGACGGATCGTTTTTTCGATAGATACATTTTTGCATTTATTATTTATCTTTTTATGCGAAAAAAAAGCGAAAATTCGATTTTTTTTTTAATTGCCGCCATTTTCCGAAATTTGTACTAAACGAAAAACCCATCCGTCATTCCATGACCAAAGGGTCACAGATTGATAATATGCTTTGAATTTGTGTTTCAGATCAACAAAAAGGGGGCAGTGATGTCAGCCGTTTACCTCCCGCGATTTGAGGACCTGTTTTCGCGGAGCTGCAACGGCCGCCATTTTGGTTTTTTTTTCAAAAAAAAAATTGTTAACGTTCTGTATATCATGAATAAAAGCAAGAAAAAAACCGCACTCAAAAAGCTTTACTCGTTTCCTTTAAAAAAAATAAAATGTAAACACCTGAAATATGGCACTCCAAGGACAAAGTCTCCCTTAATGCCCCGAATTCAATTATGGCATTAGTTTTTGCCTAGGAGCTCAAATTTATAAAACATAACATTTTAGTGGAATATAGGTTACACTATTTAAAGTTAAATCCACGGATCAAATAAAAAAAAACTAAACGCGGCATTTTCATTATTATATGTAGGTTAACTTTATACAAACTCTTTCCTAAACACAAATATGCCCGGCGAGAACTCACAAACTAACCTCAACTCTAGTTGAAGCGTTGAAGGTCACTGAAGTTACCGGATGCTTACTCCATCTGATGGATTTTCTTGGAACTAACTGGATGACAGACCGACAATAGGGCAAGTATACAAGAACTAATCCTTGTATATGTCATTTAGTGCACATTTCGTGTAGAATTGCATGGTAAAAAAGCACGGATCCAAAAAAGTAGAGCAGATAAAGCATATTTATCTGGCAAAATATGGCAAATCTGGCAAAAAAAATTTACAAAGGCAGAGAAAGCCTGATTTCATATTTAGATTCAGCGCCCCATATACAGCTCAAATCAGGTCTAAAATCCTAGGCACCAAAAAAATATTATTTTTAAATAGTAAACGGCAAGAAAAGCAGGTAAACTTCGGGAGTTTTTATCTCAAAAACTAATGTTTCCATTGGATCCGGGTTTTTTTTAAATGGAAAATATGTACATTGAGGTATGTTTAGGAATTTTTAAAAACAAATTCGTTAACTGGAAGCGATTCAAACGCGATTATCTCGAAACATAGTTTTCAAAGTCGGTGCCAGATGTATCTCGAAAATGGCTTGTTCGATTTTGTCCAAATTTAGATACAATATTCTTCGACAGTTTTTCTCGTTCGCCACGTAGGGTTTTTGTATTTGATTGAACCATAGCTTTTTTATGCAATGTGTATGCAATCCAAAATCGTCGGAAATTGCGAACGAAAAACGAATGTTGAATTAAAACGGTCGCAATTCCGTCAAAAATGAAAATTTCAAAAAAGTTCTACGTGGCGAACGAGAAAAACTATCGAAGAATATTGTATCCAACTTATGTATCCCTTATCCAATCCTTATTTATTATGATAACAGCTAGGGCCTGTACAAAGGATTTTGAATTTGGTTGAAAAAATAATTTGTAACAAAATAATCGAAAATTTAGCGCTCCAAAAATGATTTTTTTGTTAAAATTATCGTCATTTTGTTAAAAATCAAATTTTTCACAAATCCTTCGTCCAGGCCCAAGCCCATGCAATATACTAATGAAATCTTTTTCAAGTTCTGATTTCAAATGAACCGTTCTCGAGTTATCATGTCCACCGCAACTGACGCTCAAAAAAAGGCGCTCCTGGAAGACAGCTGGAGTTCCGCCATTTTGAAATATTGTTGAATAAAAAAAATTCTACAAGTACATGAAAATATGTGCTAATCGATGTTGTTAACAGTTTTTCAGTTAACATTTATTGTCCCGTCGAAAAAAAATTGAGTCACGAATTAGCCAAGGCAGGAGTATATTTCCAATGTGCATTTCGAAGGGCTCATCGAAATAGTCTTTCCCTACTAAAACAAACATTACCTCCGCACCCGATCCTGAATTCTCAATTTCCAAATTTCATTGGGGAACATTTCGGACCATCTGGCAGGACCTAATGGAGCGGGGAAAAAAGTCGATCAAGTAACATCGATATTAGCTCACGCGGCTCTTGTCAAGGAAGGAAATCTCTCGTACTTTGAGAGTTATTTATGTAGGGTACGGAATCCTCCAAGGTGTGAACGCGATGAGTAAAAAAAATTCCATTCATCGGTATGTGCTTGCCCAATATCGCCGAGGGAAATAGCCAAACGCGATGAAAATCGTGAGCGCCCTCCGAAAAGCTTGCAACACGTGTATAGTATGGCTTGCGTTATAAAAGCCACGAGAGAAAAGCGAAAAATGACAGAGGGTTTCCTCGGGAACTTTGACACTTTGCTGGCCATAACTTTTCCCGCCAGCTTACTTCTTCGTCTCATATTCTCCTCTCGTTCCTCTCGCTGTCGTAGGACATCGAAAAGAAAGGACGTAGAAGGGGAATGCCCCTTTTCTTCCGCGCTTGAAATATTGTCCATGATGAAGTATCTCTACGAGTAGCTATGCCGGAAAGCTTCACACAATTATCCGCGTGGTATGCTGAATTTTTTCAATTTCGCACAGGCAGACAAAATGCTTGAATCGATTATCGTCAGTGGCGTTCGGGTGAACAAGTTCTCGGAATGTTCCGGTCTCCATTGCTTGTTCCGGATCAATGACATACATGTAGTACGTATAGGATAATCTCAAAATAGTATAAAAAAATCTAAAAATAGTTTAAAAAATAGTGAAGTAGTAAAAATAGTAAAATAGTAAAAATAGTAAAATAGTACAATAATAAAAATAGTAAAATAGTAAAAATTGTGAAAAATAGTTTAGTGTAAAAAATTCTTAAGGGGCTATACCAGTGTGACACTTTCAAACAATCGATTTTTTTTGCCTTTTTCGACAGTCTATACTTTCAAGAATATCCTGTAAAAATGTCAAGGCCGTATTTTATTCATTTTATCCTGCAAAAATCGATAGTTAAATCTTTAAGGGGTTACCCCCACTTGCGATTTTGAAAAAATCGATTTTTTTTATTGCATTTTTTTGAAGTATAAGTATCTGAGAATATGTTCTGAAAATTTCAAGTCGATCCGAACAAAATTGACTGGGATATGAGCGTTGAGAGAGAAGAATCCGCGTTGAAAGAGCGTTGAAAGAGAAACTTTAAACGCGTTTTTCTCAAAATGGCATTTCTGAAGTCGGTGACCAAGATTACGCGAACACTAATGAACCGATCTTCTTGAAATTTTGCAGGCTTATTTAATACATAAAAATGTAGTCTTTAATCGTTCGATTTCTTTTTCGAAAAAAATGGCCGTTTTATAGCCAAAAAACGGCCGTTTTTTTTCGTTAAAATGGAGCTATTAACTTTGACTGTCCACCATTTTGTGAAAAATGTATATTTTTTTAAATCCTTCGATTGAAGACCAGTTTATATTTATATTTGACTAAATCCATCCGCATTTTTTTTTCAGATGATCCACTTCGCCGCAATGTTGGTCACCGCAAACCGTGTATATAAAAACATTATTTCATTGACGGCCATTTTCCACTAAACAATGTAATATTTTTCAACAAAAAAATTACTGAAAGTTCTTCAAGATGTGTTCTTTAAGATGGTATATTGATCGATTAAAAAACTTTTGTAGTTTTCTTTAAAAAAAATCATGAAGAAGGCCTTTTTTGCACTACAAGTGGGGGTAACGCCTTAAACGCGTTTTTCTCGAAATGAGACTTTTCAAATTTGCCGACATTGTAACTCAAAAAGCAATTATCCGCTTGACTTGAAATTTGAGTACTCTTGAATATATTTACTCTACAATGACGTAGTATACTTTTGATTGGATGAAAATTGACGATTTGGCATTGAAAAAATGACCATTTTATAGGCAAGAAAACAAACCTTTTTTCATAACTACGCCATTTTGTTAGATTTTGATATTTTTCGAAAATCCTACGTCATTGTACAGAAAATACCTTCCAGTTTAATGACATTTTTTCCTTTTTTGGTTTCAGCTACTCAATCGGCCGGAATTATGTCAGCATTGGAGGAACTTTTTTTGGCGCATCCGAAGGCAGCGCTTAAGTCGCTTGGATCTCAATATTTTTCTATGAAAAAATTATGTAATATAGGTCAAATATATTCTTAATTTTCCGAAACATTTAATTGAGTATTGTTCTTCCGAAAAATTCCCGAAAGTTACCCAAATTTTCAGCGTTCACACTGGTATAGCCCCTTGATACTGGCGATTATCGATTAAATCTATAACGAGGATCATCATAGAACGGAAAAAATGGCAAAGCGCAATACTCGTTTTTTGTTTGGGTTCACGCACTTTGCCATCCGTTGTTATTGCTGAATTTGAACATTGATAATGGCAGCGCTCATTCGCAGTTTGGTTTTCCGTTGACCATTTCGGCACCGCTCGTGCAAGGGCTTTTTACGTCAGAAAGGAAACGTTTCGTACAGGACATTTTATTTCACGCATACCAACGTACAAGCCAAAGTAAAAAAGAAGGATAGATTCGAACTATGGGGAAAAAAATAAACTCGGCGGACTCCACAAACTCAGCGCGTGAAATTTATTCCATTTCCGCCAGAATCTTCGAAGAAAAAAATCGCCCCGTTTCACCGATCGCACGACTCGTATTTTTCCGTGCATCTGGCAGCTGGGAATTAAAAATAGAAGCGAAAGAGAATATTTTGGTATTCATCGGAGCAACGGAAGATGCGAATTTTTTGCGTACACTGCATCAACGTGCATGTTTGCATTTTCGTAGCGACATGACAAGCAGCATTTTGAGAGACTTTTTTATTCGACAGAAGGCAATTGTGCAGGCACCGTAGACCAGAAGTAAACTTCAAATTTTGATAAAAATAATGCTACACAAAACTCAATCGTGTATTCCGCAAAACTGTTTTTTTTTTTCAACTGGCCGTAAACATACCTTCGTCAATTATCTTGAAATTATGACTCTACCTTCACAATTACACTATCTACGAGCGTCCATATTTTTAATCTACGAAATTTTTTGGGTAAAACAATTGCTCACGTAATTTTATACCTAAAAATAAGACTTTTCGTTTAAACGTGCGCAATTTTTACCAAAAACAGTATATCAGTATTACTGTACGTACTTGCCGAGCTTATTTTCCAGACAAGACAGAATTTTTTTAATTTTTTTGTTCCACGACTAAACGTGAAGGAGAAATCTTTACCGACCGCTATCCGTGAAAAGAGACTTCCTTTGCTGAGCTCTGGCGCCGACATTTTGGTGAAGAAAAAAGTGTCTACACCTCAACGCACGTATAACAAAGACTTTTCAACAGATTTTGCATTCCGTTCGCTTGCCTGGCGAACCCAAGGTGAATACAATTCTTTTTCAAGAAGCGCATGAAAAATTACTCTACTCTTCCCGGGAGCTCTACAACGTTGCATCATTTGTCCCGTTGGGTGTATGGCAAAAAAGACATGCTGGAAATGGTGTTTGTTATTCCACACTGTTAATAATAACAATAGCTCGTTAAATATTCATCAAGCCATTATCAGCTATATTTTCGTCGTAAATATTTGAGTTTTTTTCAGTCAATACCTCCTTAACGTGTCCACGTGCAACGACGAAAATCTTTGTGTCATGTAGACATTTATGTATACACGGCAATGTTTAAACGAATTTATTTTGCTAAAATGACGCCAGTAAAAAGCTAACAAAAAAAAACCGTTCAGTGCGAAGTGCACGAGCAGAGTTAGTTGGTTTCACCGATGCATTTCTCGGGACTCCCATCATTGTTTTCTACAGTTGTCTCAATCATGCACAAGCCAGTCGAGCAAAGTATAGTGACGAATAGTTTCGCGGAGGTATAAGATTCCAGAGGTAGCTTTTATTCACGAAGTGTACGGAAGAAAAATGAAAACTTACGAATTCAGAGGAAACGTATAATCGAATAAGTTGCCCGGGATCGCCTCCCCCTTCGTAAAAACAAATCTGACTTTAAGAGGTGCACGAGCGAAATTGAATGAGGGTGAATACGAAAATATTAATAATTTGCCCGGACGTGATTCGTGTACACGTGACTTCTGACCTATTCGCTTTATTTTATCTGCCTCCTTTATTTTTTTCTCGAGTTCGATCATATCATTTCTAAAATATTTTTCATCAAATTTGTTTGAAACATTGACGAAAAGTAACGTAAAAAAGTGCATTGGAAAAACATTGTGTTTTGAAAATAAAGAAAACTACGATTATTTTTAGGTTAATTAATTTATTTATTTATTATAGTTGCCTCTGTATTTATTCATGTATTTACAACAGTTTTTCCGGTTATTACATTTTTTTCCTATTGACTAATTAATTAATTTCTCCATTAAAAACAATTGTTATTCATTTTTTTATTTATTATTTATGACATATTTTAATTAATTTATTGATTCATTATTATTACAAGAAAAAACGCTGGATAATTGATTTCTATTCTCCGATGAATAATTCCTTTTCCGCCATACTTCTCGATAATTGTGTTCGTTTGAATGAATATTTTAAAACGTTTTTTGTTCATCCGGTGAGGGTCCGTGATCAGCTCCAATGCCGCGA
Source organism: Ophion ellenae (assembly GCA_963210295.1). Taxonomy (NCBI): domain Eukaryota; kingdom Metazoa; phylum Arthropoda; class Insecta; order Hymenoptera; family Ichneumonidae; genus Ophion; species Ophion ellenae. The sequence continues at coordinate 11,916,501 of OY723396.1, forward strand.
GTAGCTTAGGGTGGAAAAAAAAGTAATCGTGATGCATACACACACCCACAGCCATAAAGATGCCGAAAGAAAAAAGGAGGAAGATACGCAAATAACGTTACCGATTTTTCCGCCCATAATAAAGTTAAGCCAAGAGGGCTTTTGCCACACTAACGACGTGTGGATCACCTCCCGTAGTACAAATGACGACGAACGTTAATCAGCCGTACGGAGCCGACAATGAATATAGACTATCTACTAATAAAAACTCGCACAAAAAAATGCAATATAGAATGATGAAGACATTAACAGTGAAACTTTCGCTTCAATGAATTCCTCGAGACATTTCGTCAATTAACCCTATTTTTTTAATGGGGCTATAGTAATCGATAGCGACCGACACTGGCGGATGGACGGTCGGGGTTCGGCTCAGGCGGCCCCCCCGAGTTAAGCAGCGTTGCGCATGGTCGATACGCGGAGCGGTGACCGCTTAGCCGTGCACCAGCAGCGCACTAACCAGTCAGTGGAAGCCGATACTTTTACGAACTTTCTGTAGATAGTAAAAAATGTCTGTGCACCAGAGAGTCAGAAGAATATGGAGCCGTCCGTACTTAAGTCCTTAAGACTGATGCAACGGAACGTTAGTTTGGGTTGGGAAAACGTCAACCGCATTCGGACCGATCGGAAAGGTCCAGCGTAGAAATTTTGGATAGGGCCCAAATCAGGGCCCGCTCAGGTTGCCTGACTGCCCTGGTAGGGCACTAATAAGACAGCCTGAAAGGGCCCTACGAGGAAATGTAACGTTGTGTCACATATGGGCCTGACCTGGTTGCCTGATCAGGCCCCTATCAGGTTGCCTGATCAGAAAGAAATGCATATAATATTTCAAAAATCCAAAATGAAATGAACCACTTCATTTAGCGTTCCACTACAATGATTTTGTATCATAATTCGTTATTCACTGGCCTGCTGAAATGTTTTTGCTCGAAGAAAATATTTCGCCTATATGGGAATCGAACTTCGTACCTACCTACCCAAAGCTACGCACGCTACCCCTATTCTACCGATTGCTTGTAACGTCTTCGTCTCAGATATGGCATAAGAGACCAAATAAATTCTTATGATTATTTGTTGTATCACATAAAGTATATCAATTCGTTAATAACATTGTGACAATTAAAGAGGTTTATCGAATAACATGCTATAGATTTTTGAAACTTAACCTTATATATATATATGTGTGTGTGTGTGTGTGTGTGTGTGTGTGTCGCGCGCGCGCGCGCGCGCGCGCGTGTGTGTGTGTGTGTGCGTGTGTGTGCGTGTGTGTGTGTGTGTGTGCGTGTGTGCGTGTGTGCGTGTGTGCGCGTGTGCGTGTGCGTGTGCGTGTGCGTGTGCGTGTGCGTGTGCGTGTGCGTGTGCGTGTGCGTGTGCGTGTGTGTGTGTGTACACATACACACATACATACACATTCAATTCCTCTCTCTCTTCGCCTTTAACAAAGCTGCCGAAATCTTCTAACACGCATCCAAGTTGCATAACGTTTTTCGTCGTGACAGTCCGTAGCACCTTTTTTAAATAGAATTCAGGAATGCATCGAAACTCCGAAGCTACGATGCTGTAAAATCGAAGTTTCCATGCGGGAAATAAGAGGTTATTTGCATCGATCGACTGCTGAGGCAGTTATAGGGCAAGCCTATAATATTGATGGTCTCATCAGGGAAAGCCATAGTAGGCCTATCAGGGCAAGCCTTGGTAGGGCCCTATCGGCAAAAGCCTTAGTAGGGCCTATCAGGGCAAGCCCTAGTCGGGCCCTATCGGGGAAAGCCTTAGTAGGATCTTATCAGGGACGGCCTTAGTAGGGCCATTTTAGTATAGCCTGATTTAGGGCCTAAATACTTGCGGCCCGGTCGGAGCCGGATCAGGATGTCCGTAATACGTGTTACCCGCATCACACCCCGATCGGGGCATGATCCTGGTCAGGCTAACCGTAAGAAATTTCTACTCGGGGTTTCAATTGGGAAGACTAATCGTAGTAAATAGTAAAAATAGTAATAAAAGATAGTAAAAAGAGCCCAAAAGATAGTAAGAAATAGTTTTAAAAAATGGTTTACTAGAAAATGATTAATAATTGTTATTATCTATAGGATGGAAAATGATTAATAATGATTATCTATTAAGGTGGCACACCGACGTGACAGGTCAGAAAAAACGATTTTTTTGCATTTTTTAAAAGTCTACATGTTCACGAAAGTGTGAAAAAAATCAAATTAAAATACTGCACATTGAAGGGTCTGCTCACTTTAGACGCTGAAAAGGCTATTTTCGTGAATTTTTTTATAGGTTTATATTATAGATATTGATATAAAAGATGTTACACTTAATATATACACTTTCGAAATACATTTAAAAAATGTTTAATCTATTTAAGTCACTATTTATAGACAAAAATGGTAGTTAAAAAAATGTCCTAAAAAAATTGTAGGTCTTCGCTGTTGATGAAATCTCAGAGATGGATCATCCGAAACAAATAATCAAACGGTTTTACATTCATTTTGAGTTGATGGCTATAGTGCATATCATACGATTTGTTATATATGCGAAAATAACAAAATGGCGGACATTTTTCTAAAAAACAAAAGAAGAACCTTTTTTCACCGTTTTTGGCAAACAAAATCGTAAATATTACAATTTGAAAAATGCCTTGATATGCACTATATATATGGTTGTAAAGAATATATGGTTAACATTTCAAAAGGATCAGCTCAGTAGTTTCGATGATTTTATCAAAAAGCCGTCGAAAAATGTTGTTTCAAGAAAAACGCGTTTTAAGTTTGTTTGGGTTACATAAATACATATATTTTTTTTAAATGTATTTCGAAAGGGTATTTATTAATTTTATTAATTTATTAATTTTTTGCGACAAAGTCTACATACAACGAGAGCTACGTTTATATAGATGATAAAACTTTAAAAAATATTTTTCAGACTACATTTTACAAGCTTTGATTTTGCTCGACTTGGTGTGAGGTGCAAAACGGAAAATCGATATTTCACCCACTTCCCGACTACTTAGAGCTCTGAAATTTTGCAAACATGCATCTAAGAGGTGACAATACATGGAAAGTGCATGAATATGAATTGGCTCTAAGTGCTCTCGGATCGCACAATCGTTAAAAGGGTCCAATAGGTAAAATAGGTTAAACGGTAAGGTCCAATAGATGGTGAACCACCATCTTTGATAGATGCCACCTATCACAGGTCTTTGGGATTTTTTTCTGCCAATCAACCAATAATAACACCGGTTCGTTTGGAAGGATTAATCTCTCTTTGCAAAATTTCACACCTCTAGTATAATCAATTAAAGACTAAAAAGTAGAAAATAATTTACATGTAATTTTTTTTTAACATGCTTTCATTCAATGTACTAAAAAGTAGAAAATAACATTTTTTACCATGTCACCTAAATGTGGCTATAAATAAAAGCTTAGGGCGCTCAAAATTTAGACATATAATCGTTAATTCTCATAAATCTGTTAATATATCAACTGCATTTAATTTACTGTAAAACAACCGTAGATCTCTTAAATAAAAATCCCGAAACTGAGTATAAACATGTGATAATAATTTCTCTAATTACTATTGTGCCAAATGAAATACGGTTAATCAAACTGAATTGATCGAATTTATTAAACATTTTCAAAGTTGAGTGCCACAAGCTTCTAATTTATAGTCACATATTTTATACAAAGGCTCTGTTGTACTTCAATAACGTTGTTAATTTTTATTTTTTTCAAATAAAAATTTACACGAAATAAGTTTAATGTGTACTTAATAACATACGTTTTTTCACATCCTAAATAAATAATCTAGTAGACAAAAAAAATCGGAAAAAACGTTTATTTTCGCTGGTCACAGTGGGGTTCTTCCTTCATTATGGGAATCGTCAAAGAACGAATAAAAATATCGCGGAGCAATATATATATGGGGCATTCCATACCAACTCGACCTGGGTCTGACCCTCGACCCCTCAAATTTGGTTCCCGATTTTTCCTATCATTACTATCACTCTATCAATCAATCACAATTTTTTCAGATTTTTCAAAATTAATTTGAGCGCGTCATGAATTTTTGAATTTTTTTTTTGAACACCTTGATGGCCGTAATCGAGAAAGCTGAAAAAATTCCCAAAAATGCAGTGTCAGATATAAAAAATGTTGGTGTAAAATTCATAATGTCTTTTGCTTCAACCCCTAATTAGGGTTTTTGTCAACCATGATAAAAAAAAAATCGAAAATTACGAAATACACTTTAGAAAAATCGGAGAAATTTTTTTTTAAATCTGCTATTATGCATACAAAATTTTGAGAAACAGTCTACCGTAAATTGACCTCTGCTTCTTATTTTTTTCATTTTTTTTTGCTCAAAAAGCTAAAAAACGACACCGTATTTTTCTGACACTGTATTTTTGGGAATGTTTTCAGATTTTTCGATTACGGCTATCGAGGTGTTCAAAAAAAAAAATTCAAAAATTCATGACGCGCTCAAATTTATTTTGAAAAATCTGAAAAAATTGTAATTGCTTGATAGAGTGAGAGTAATGATAGAAAAAATCGGAAGCCAGATTTGAGAGGTCGAGGGTCAGACCCAGGTCGAATTGGTATGGAATGCCCCATATATATATATATATATATATATATATATATATATATATATATATATATATATATATATATATATATATATAATCGATTGTAATCGATTGTGAATTGAGTGGAATATTTTGCGACTCAATTATAACGAGACAGGGGAGATCCTCCTATAGATGCTGCAGATTTTTTCCTGTGCATATCTAAGACCAGACTAGAACGTAGAACGCGATAGGGCGTTCAATATACACGCAAGTACTATTATTATGCGATTGTCCATTCCCAGACAGCGCGTACGGGTGTTAAGATGAATTGATTGTAGATATTATCCAGAAATTCGAAGTCTATTAATCTCCTCGAAACAGCTGGCATTTAAAGAACGGGGTGGAACAAATGGAGGAGAAGAAACGAGAAGGAAGACCGTAATGCTAATGGTATCGCGGCACGGTATGAATAGAGAAGTGGGAAAAAACGTTTGCAATCATATGGTCCTAGTCTCTATACACTATAATGTATGCTATGTACACATCGACACACTCTATATGTATATAATTGTTGACACTTTTTTTTCGTGACATGTTTGACGGCTAACGCGTAAAGATGCGTTAGCCGTCACCGTCGCCCGACCGAAATAATTGTCGCGATGTAAATTATGAGGCGATGAAAAGTCAACACTAGGCTAGGACAAAAAAGAGCAGTGGCAACGGATTCAAGGGGTATGCATAACCTTGGAATTTAAAAAAATCGACTTTTGGTTTATTTGGTTCATTTTCTTATTGCGTAGAGTCTTAATTTCGATTTGGTCAAAAGATTTTGTAAGAATTCCAAAAATTGACCGAGTTATGCCGATTTTAGTGAAGCAGGTCAGAACAAAATCGAAGGTACGAAAAATAATTGTGATTTTATCTCAAGCAAGTAGTCCATGCACCAAGGCACTTTCTTGCAATTATGATAATTTTTTCATATAACAATTGAGACGAAAGAGTGCATTGCATAAATAGAAATTTTGGTAAATATTTACAAGTAGGGCTCCAGCTAGAAAAGGGGTTTAGAAATTTTGTCCCGAGTCGATGTATTTCAGGGCACTTTGTTTATAATATTTAAGTCGGGGGAAGACAATTTCATCCCTTATTTCAACCCCCAAACGCCTTTTTTTACTTTTTTAAAGGTATGGAGGAAACGGGTTTGGTGACATCAAGTGGGTCAAATGACATGTGTTTAACCCAAACAAACCCAAACAAATTAGAGTAAGCATACAGAAAACGTATTTCAAAAATCTAATATTTTCCGGAAATATATTTTTTTCTTAATAAAATACTCCTCTTCTATCGTAAAAAACATATTTTCATACTGCAAAATAGCTCCGAACACGCGAAAAAAAAATTTGGAGCCGATTAGAGTTGAAGCCCCACTTATAAATGATTACCGAAATTTTTAATAAAAGATGTATAATTTGTTTATTAGCTCCATTAATAATAAAGATACAAGCGACGTAAATTATTCGCATCACCTGTGGTTTCGTTTCGTCCCTCTCACTCATTGTGCCGTCTCTCTCATAAAAATGTTCCTTGTTCATATCTCCATTACTAATGAAGCTAGCAAAAAAAAAATAAAAGAGACATTTTTCACTGTCAATTAAAAAAGAAACATCTTTTATATCAAACTTTTTTCTACAAAATGTACTTTTTCGTCACAATCGTCATTATAACAATTAAATTGTTTATAACGAGAAAAAAAACAATTCTAGAACAAAATAAATGTCCTATTCGTATTGCCCGTACCAGAAAACATAAAGAACCACCAAAGATATTGAGCAACCCCAAACATTTATACGAAAATGATATACGGAAAAAGTGGATTTGGTACGTTCTCTTTTATTGCGTTTATCTCGAAAGTATACGTTGCAATTTGGCGTGTAGTACAGTCGTGCTGTCGCTGAAAAACCCCGGAATCGGAGAAAATTAGAAGAAGGCTAGTTTTTTGACAGGTGATTTTGTAGGTGCCGCGGGTGCTATAAATCCAAGTTTCCCTAAAAATCGGGGTGTAGGGTTTTTTTAGGGGATGAAAGGAGATGGGGGTGGATTAATGCCAAACTACAACCCCTACGAGGTCGGCGCCGTGAGATAAAATGTGCAGAAAAATCCGGGCTTTAGTTTTGTCCACAGCGCCAAAGTCGTGGAAGTTCATTTTGGAGGTGAACAAGTGGGGTGAAATTTTGAAAAATCAGTTTTAATTCAATAACTCTAGAAAAGAAAACGTACACTTTTTCTTGAATTGGGAACGTTGTAGCCCTTGAAAAGACGCGTCGATCGAGTATTTGATCATCACTCTCCGATAATATCTTCACCCCCAAAAAAATGGTTTAAAAACCAAAAAAAAAAGTTTATTGAATAACTCAAAAACAATCGGTTTTTCGGGTATGGCTCAAACGTACGAAATATAGAGAATCATTTTCGCTATATTTTCGTTCCTATGGACCACCCTACAATGGTAATTTTCCCACACCTCTCGGGGGTTGAAAATTCAAAATGAAATTCTGGGAAAACTATTGACCGCACGAATTCGCCGCCGCGGATGAATTTGTAGCTTGAACCCTCAGCTACATTCTTGTCCACAGCGCCAACCTCGTATGGTCAATAGTTTTCCCAGAATTTCATTTTGAATCTTCAACCCCTGAGAGGGGTTCGAAAAAGCAAAATTCAATGGTGGTCCATAAGAACGAAAATATAGACAAAATTATTCTCTACATTTCGTACATTTAAACCATCCCTGAAAAATCGATTGTTTTTGAGTTATTCAATAAAAAATGCTTTTGTTTATATTTTAACAATTCTTTCGGGGGTGAAGATATTATTGGACGGAGATGATAGTGTACTCGATCGACGCGTCTTTTCAAGGGCTCCAACGTTCCTATTTGAACAAAAATTTTATGAATTTTTCCTAAAGCGTTATCGAATGAAAACTGATTTTTCAAAATTTCACCCCACTTTTTCACCCCCAAAATGAACTTCCACGAGTTCGGCGCTGTGGACAAAAATAAAACCCAGATTTTTCTGAACATTTTGTCTCCCGGCGCCGACCTCGTGGGGGTTGTAGTTTGGTATTAATCCGACCCATCCCCTTTCATCCCCTAAAAACCCTACTACCCGATTTTTACGCAAACTTGGATTTAGCACCCGCGGCACCTACACAATCACCTGTCAAAAAACTAGCCTTCTTCTATTTTTTCCGATTCCAATATACAGCACCACTGCGACTGTACTAGGACGACATATCTCAAAATCTAATCGTCCGATTTACTTCAAATTTGGACTGAACATATTTCATCACATATTCAATGGACAGACCGGATGATTTTTTCATATGTTCCTCCGTTTGTCAATAACAAATGTTTAAAGTCGTTATTTGTGTCGAAAATCAAATTTTTTTTCAAAACAGTGCAATTTATGGAGATTTTCAATTTTCGGAAAAGTATCCGGTGATTTTGTAGTTTCTCCATTATACTAAAAATAGATTTTCCATTTTTTACTTTCGATGAATCTACTTACCGAAATCATGTACGCGACCAAGCCATGCGGAGGCAACAGTCCTGAGATTAAATGACAATGATTACATTGCTTATATATATTTCGCAATAAAACAAAAACGTCGGCATGTCAAGACTATGCACTATCTGTGTACAAAAGATCGATCTTATCATCTCAATACCCGAGACGAAAAAAAATTGAATATCGATCTGTTTTTTATATGCAAGGTTATGCATACCCCTTAAAGATAGAGCAAAGTATAAAAAAAATCAAGGGATTTATAATTATATATATCAAAGATATATAGTGGACATTCCAGACCACTTCTATTCAGAAACATTGGCTTTCGATGGAGAATAACGCTCGGAAGGATGCTCAAAAATAAATTAAAGGAAATCGAAAAATTGGGTTACTCTAAATGGTACCTTAAATTTTGACATGCTAATTTTTTTTGCAGTTTCTACTATTGTCATGATTATTTATTAACATTTTCATATCTTTGGAAAAAAATTCTAAATGGCCAAATAATTCATGAAAACGCCATTATTGCATACTCAGTATTGTAGAAAATAATCGACAAATTTTTGATAAGTCAACATCGCTCACTTTACAATTTCGTCTGGAATGCCTCTTGGCGTAGCGAGGAATAAGCTCGCGTGACATCTGCTTGGCGTCTACGAGCTGAGACGGCTGAGCGACAAAGCGGACCGGAACGTCGACGACGATGACTACACTTAGCTATGGGTACATATATGGGTACATATATAAAAGTACGAACCACACAAGAGTTATTGATCTCTCGCATGTTCGTGAGAAGTTGGGAATGAGATCGATGCACGATGAGACCTCAAGTTCCGGGTGTATAACCCAGAAATTATAAATATAGAAAATAGGAATGTGTACTATAACGCATGTTTTTTTTCTTCTGTATATAGTCTTTGGATTATGCACGGCACAACGTAAACTTTTGATTATCAACATGCTCCAAGAATAATATTATTAATGAACTATTTGCTGGTAGAAATGGATTCAACATAAATGTCATTGCAATTTGTGCCGCCGCTGTCTATGGCGGACATATAATCAACTAGACAAGTTCATATGAAATTGATGTAAAATTAATATAAAAATTTACAGATACCACGCAAAGTGCAACTATTTCATGGCGTTGAAAATGTCATCAGACTTTTCGGGTAATAAAAAAACAGATACATGTGAATCATTATTTACATGTATCTGTTTTTTTATTACCCGAAAAGTCCGATTACATTTTCAACGCCATGAAATAGTTGCACTTTGCGTGATGTCTGTAGATTTTAATATTCTCAATTTAACTAATATTTAGTATTAATATTAGTTAAAATTAGTTAAAAATGATAATATTTAATATTCTCAATTTAACTCAATATATCAATATTTTTTTAAGCATAACAAAAACCAACTCATTAGTTGGTTTTTGTTATTTTTCAAAGAATATTGGTACATTAAGTTAAAGTAATTTCTTAATTAATGACAAGATTGGAATTGGTTGGAGAGAGGCCATTTTTCAACCGATCACAAATTCAGCGTGTCGCAGCTCCCCCCACTCTACTACACCACAGTGGCAGTGGAGTGGGGGTAGCATTAGTTTCGTGTGACATCCATCTAACTCATAGCCCTATACCCAGCCTACCTCAACAAACGTATACAGTTTTAAAAGTATTTCCAATGCTAATTAATGTAAATTGATATTCGGAGGCAGAAAGGAGGAAAGAGGTAGAAAAATGGCAAGCAAGGTATGTCGAGGGGTCTTCTCACTTTAGACGCTAAAATAGGCTATGTTCATGAATTTTTTGTTAGGTTTATATTATAGATATTGATATAAAAGTGGTTACACTTAATAAATACACTTTCGAAATACCTTTAAAGAAACTAGCGACTAGGTATAAGAAAACCAATGTAACCAATCGATGAATGAGTAGGAAAAGGGATTTATGTGAACACCCTTAAAAAGGGTATACAAGGAATAAAATACTACTACTACTAGCAAAATAAAGAAGTCAACGTACTGCAGCGGGTGCAAAGACAGGACGGAGAGCTTAAGGCGTTACCCCCACTTGTAGCGCAAAAAAAGGCCTTTTTCATGAATTTTTTTAAAGAAAACCACAAAACTTTTTCAATCGATCAACATACCATCTTAAAGAACACATCTTGAAGATCTTTCAGTAATTTTTTTATTGAAAAATATTACATTGTTTAGTGGCAAATGGCCGTCAATGAAATAATGTTTTTATATACACGGTTTGCGGTGACCAACATTGCGCCGAAGTGGATCATCTGAAAAAAAAATTCGGATGGATTTAGTCAAATATAAGTATAAACTAGTCTTTAATCGAAGGATTTCAAAAAATATTCATTTTTCACGAAATGGCGGACAGTCAAAGTTAATGGTTCGATTTTAACGAAAAAACACGGCCGTTTTTTTGCTATACAACGGCCATTTTTTTTCGAAAAAAAAAATCGAACGATTAAAGACTACATTTTTATGTATTAAATAAGCCTGCAAAATTTCAAGAAGATCGGTTCATTAGTGTTCGAGTAATCTTGGTCACCGATTTGAGATATGCCATTTCGGGAAAAACGCGTTTAAAGTTTCTCTTTCAACGCTCTTTCAACGCGGGTTCTTCTCTTTCAACGCTCATATCTCAGTCAATTTTGTTCGGATCGACTTGAAATTTTCAGGACATATTCTCAGATACTTATACTTCAAAAAAATGCAATAAAAAAAATCGATTTTTTCAAAATCGCAAGTGGGGGTAACCCCTTAAGAATAGAAGATTATTGGGAGGATAAGGGAATAAAAGAAAGAACAAAGGAGGTGTGGGCAAAAATGAGATGTGGAAACGTCCGGAAGGAAGGAAACAAGGGGGAATACAGATACAAATTGCTCGGCATGTCGATCACAAGTAGAGACCCTGGTCCACATACGTCAATGCGAAAAAATAAAGGAAGCAATAATAAAAGACGTGGCAGATGATCTGAGGTCAATTGCAGTACAGGGGAAAACTTAAGAGGCTATATCCACCTAGAGGCCCGAAAAAATGGCCAAAATCGGATTTTTTTTCTCGGAAACGGTTCGTAAAAAAGAAACCCGTTTGTTCCAACGCAAAGGTTCATATATTGAGTGGCTTTAAAAAGATCATCAATAAATACAGAAAACTACAAAAACACGGCCACCGGCAGATGGTTAAATTTATTTCATGACTTTTGGCGGTGGACACTCTCTAGCTTAAACGGTCCATCAGAAATCTAAAAACCAAACGGCTTATTCAAGTTAACAATACACACGAGTCGTTGACGATCGTTGATTTTTAACGTTACTTCTCTATCAAAGCGGCGACGAATTGAAACTCGAGCACACAACATCGATTTCAAAAAGTCGTCATTTTTACGTAACTATTAAAAAATGAACACCGAGTTAAAAAAAAGTGAGATCGTCAGCGACCGTTAAATATTTCTCGCCGCATCTCCTGTAAGTTTGGAAACAATCCATCATGTGGCTCTCGAAATATCATGTCCACCGAGTTCGAAAAAAAGTATCATCCGCCAGCGGCCATGCTTTCGTTGTTTTTCTGTACTTTTGGTGGTTCTTTAAAGGCTCTCGATATTTGTACCTTTTTGTTTAAAAAACAGTGTTTATTTTCACCAATCGTTTCCCAGAAAAAAAATCGGAATTTGGCCATTTTTTCGGGTCTCTAGGTGGAAGCAGCCCCTGAAACGCAAAAATAGAGCACGCATGGGAGGGCCGGTGCAAGAACTGTGTCAGTAGGCGAGAATGGCTGAGCGAGTGAAGCAAAAAATGTAAGCAAGAAAATAAGTTATATTGAGTTGTATTATAATCTTATAGGGAAAAATATGTATAGGGAGGGGGGGGGGGGTGTGAAACCCCAAAAGGTATACCTGGGAAATAAAGCTACTTCTACTACTAAATTAATATAAATTAATATCAAATTCATATAAATTCATATAAAATTCATGTCAAATCAATATGAATTAATCTAAATCAACATCATATTTATATAAATTTATATAAATTAATATCAAATTTCCAATTTCATGGTCGAATCGTGTCCAGCAACAGCGGTGACTGTCGCGTGATCCAAACCACCCTGCACGTAAAGAGATCCCGTATTTTTTCCTTGTACTCAATTCCACACGAGCGTGTATAATTTAGTTTCAATGGAATAATGAAGCACCCCGTAACGAAAGCTCCTATCCTAATAGAGTGCGAGGCCTCTCTGAGAGGCAGCAAAAGAGAGAAAAATGAAATAGTCTAATGACCGGCAGCGAGAGAGGGACAAATGGAATGACAGAACTGACAAAGCCACAGACTTGTCGTCTCTCATTTATCTCTACGAAAATTCGACACGAGTCAAACGAGAGGAAGCAAGTCTTTTCATCTGTGCAGGCTCGCGAGCGGAAACACGGTTTTCCCATTGCCATTCGCGTGTTTTAATTTGTGCGAAAACTCATTAACATTCGATTAATTAAATGCAACATACGGCTGGCGATTCTAAAATTAGTCGTTGACTTTTTGGACTTTGCGAGATGATGTTTTCTCAGAATTAAATGCAAATACATTTTACAATTGCTTTATTGTGATGACAAAACGTATTTGTGTAGAAACGACACACGTGTGAAGTATGTATTTTCCTGTTGACGCGCATTTGCTTATTGCGCAAAACCCTAATTATACCTACGAGTCCTCGTGGCGATATTATAAAAAAAAACTCAATTATGCAACGCTTGTCGTTGTTGCAAACGAAGAATCCTTCCACGGTCGGCTGCATAATTTTCCAAGGAATTACCATCGGTCGGGAATAATCTCGGACGAAGATAGTACAATAACGAAGACAATTGTCCCGATCAGTCTTGGCATCTCGCAGGAATACCAAATGTCCCACGAACTTTTCCGCAGGTGCGGCAAAGGGAATAAAAATCAAAGGTGATGAAAAATCGTTGACTGGAAAAAGCTGTGGAAGGAAATAAAATAAAAAGGTTGGATAAAATCGCTGACTGCAAAAAGTTTAGCTCAGAAAAAAGCCGCAATAACTTTTTGGCCCAGATCGAGTGAAAAATGTAAATGCTATTTTCATTAATCATTATTTGGATTCTCAGATTTGAAGCTCTAGACTTTTAATTTCTTTTAAATTACACTTTATTTGGCTTTTCAAATTTCATGAGTATCTTTCAATTTCTCTATTTGTCGACCACTCGTAATTTTTGCTGTCAAATCCATATTTTGTAAATCGTCCAAACCAAATGAGCCCAAGAGCCATGCTGTCAACCCGAAAAATATGAATTTGCTGACCAATGAAGATATTGTGCTTTAGGCTCTAAACTTTTACTTCTTTTCGACTTTAATTTATTTATCAATTTCTTAAATTTAATTTCCATCTTAAAACTTCTTTTTAATTTCTTTATTTGTCGTCGATTCGTACTTTTTGTTATCAAATCCATCTTTTGTAAATTATCTATAAGCGTATGAGCTTAGGACTTCGTCGACCCAAAAAATATAATTTTGCGGACCAATCGAAATGATCGTGAGTACGCTGCTCGCCGAAAACACGGATTATGCGCCCCATCATTCTGACTGGCGAAAAACGTTTTCACGCTTCGACGCAAGGAATCGAACACTCATCCTGTTGCAATTCCGAACTGAAACTCTCCTGCTTGCAAATGAGTTCCGTCCCCTTCGTTGTCCTTTGCCACTACATTCTAATAAATATACACATGGTTCTCGTGAAGGGTCGACGATTATTTGGGTCGACATAAATGGCGAGAGAACAGCTCGTAAATTTATTTTTATTTCAGTTATTTTTTCAATGTCTTTCTGCATTCGGAAATACGTTTAGATTTTTCATAATCATCATTGCTCTGCTGATTTCTGCAAAACTAAATACGGTTGCTTCCTATCTTGTGAAATAATTTAATATAAATTTAATGTAAATTCTATCAAATAAATTTGATGTCAATTTAATATGAATTTAGTATGAATTCAATAATGGCGTTGACGTTGGAATGCAATGATATATATATATACTTTCCTTTCTTTATTTGTATCACTATCCAAAGCCTTTTTGCATATCGAGGTCGTCAATTTCGAATAAGAATACGTAGAAACGTTTGAACGGTTTTCACAGCATAAAGTGACCAAAAAAATTTGATTAGTTGAAAATAACTCATTTTCGTGGCGATCCAACAATGCAAACTTCAACGTCATATTTAAGGGGTTACCCCCACTTGCGATTTTGAAAAAAATCGATTGTTTTTTATTGCATTTTTTTGAAGTATAAGTATCTAAGAATATGTCCTGAAAATTTCAAGTCGATCCGAACAAAATTGACTGAGATATGAGCGTTGAAAGAGAAGAATCCGCGTTGAAAGAGCGTTGAAAGAGAAACTTTAAACGCGTTTTTCTCAAAATGGCATTTCTGAAGTCGGTGGCCAAGATTACTCGAACACTAATGAACCGATCTTCTTGAAATTTTGCAGGCTTATTTAATACATAAAAATGTAGTCTTTAATCGTTCGATTTTTTTTTTCGAAAAAAATGGCCGTTTTATAGCCAAAAAACGGCCGTTTTTTCGTTAAAATCGAACCATTAACTTTGACTGTCCGCCATTTTGTGAAAAATGAATATTTTTTAAAATCCTTCGATTAAAGACTAGTTTATACTTATATTTGACTAAATCCATCCGCATTTTTATTCCAGATGATCCACTTCGCCGCAATGTTGGTCACCGCAAACCGTGTATATAAAAACATTATTTCATTGACGGCCATTTGCCACTAAACAATGTAATATTTTTCAAGAAAAAAATTACTGAAAGTTCTTCAAGATGTGTTCTTTAAGATGGTATATTGATCGATTGAAAAAGTTTCGTAGTTTTCTTTAAAAAAATTCATGAAAAAGGCCTTTTTTGCGCTACAAGTGGGGGTAACGCCTTAATCTCAATTTAATATAACTTCGATATAAACTCAATACAAAATTATTATAATTTTAGAATAAATTTAATATAAATTCGGAATAAATTTGATATAAATTTGGACTAAATTTAATGTAAATTTAATTAATATCAATGAAGGAAGTAAAATAAAAACCACGAGGACTTACCGACGGTGAACGAGCAAAACCGTGTGCACGACCGATTCTGTCCGCAATATCACACGTCCTCGTTACCTTCCTCGCCACCTTTTGGACCCGCACTTCAGCTTTAATTATTGTTTCGTCCGTGTCCGAAGGCCGATCGGCGACTTATTTCGCTGATCGGATCTATACCTATGCGCACATTACGATTGATTTATACGCGCTGCATTGTATTACAACGTTACTTATCGCACATTTCCTCTGTTCCTCTCGTGGCCGCGTGAGCGAGTAAAGTTTCACAAAACCGAGATGCGATTAAACACGCGCAAGCACAACCACGGTTTTTCAACAATCAGACGATCTTTGCGGAAAATGAGAATTTGACGCGCCTCTCGCAGCGGTTGTACACACCTGTAGGATCGGGAAGGACTTTCCAGCCCTTCGTCCTAGAGACTCGTCCTTGCGAAAAACTTTCACCAAACGCTCATACCTACTCGAACGCTCGTCAATTACATTTATTCTAGCGACAAATATTCTCTAGCTATTTTTTAACACCATACAGATTATTTTGGTAACACCACCCGAATATTCTTCCGAATTATTTTTTTGTTTAACTTCCGCTCATCGTCATTATTCCCGTTGCTGAAATTATTTATCGCGATAATTAGGAACCCAAAAAAATCGTTCACATTTTATTTTTTTCTCATTTCTGTTTACTACAATCTATGCGATGTCCTTCATGGGCCACAGCATCCTGTGCATCACTGAGGAGCGGATAAATTGACTCAGGGGGGCTATTTAATTTGTTTTAAATGTTTTTTTTTAATTTTGATCGTAATTTTTTTATTTCTTTATTGCAGGGTCGGATGGATTTTCCGCTCGTTTCGTTGTAACTTTTCGTTCTTTCCCGGGGTCTTCCATGTGCAGGGAAGTGTTTGTGATGCACGCGGGCAACTGGACTCGGCTTCACCGATGAGACTCGTCCGGAGAAGCGTGCCGTTGAGTTAAGAGACGCGCGCGCGCGCAACGCTCGAAAAGCACGACTTGTTCACGCAGGCGCGACAAGCTCGCCCGCAACCGAAGCTCGTTGATCTGGCGTACAAAAAATGTGAAAAAAAAAAAAACGTTTGGTGTCATGTGTGAAGGTTTTGCAGGCGAGAATTTTGGGTCGGCAAGCTTTGCACGGAAAAACTCGGCAGTATGCAATTGCAATGGCAATAACGATAGAAAGGAATGCGAAATTCTTAGCTGAAAATCATTTGGTAATTAAGGATTACTTAGAGGCAAGTCTTTCAGCCCCTGAATGATTTTACATTGCTAAATGATTTTCGGGATATTTTTTTTTCAAGTTTATTGAGGTCTCAATCTATTCCTGAGTGCTACCGTACACCCTCGCGGGTTTTTTACGTATTAACCTTCCCAATTGAACACTTTCCCATCACTCCCCACCCGCACTTCGCTCATCTAACCATACTTCCGTTGCATCAACAGCAGCCTTAAGATTCTCATAATACTAAATGATTTTAGTATCATTTAATATAATTTTTTTTAATACTTTGGTATCATTTAGCATTATTTTTTAGAAATGGTTTTGATATTATTCAGTATGATTTTTGTAAAAAAAATCAGTATCATTCGGTATATTTTTTTAAATATGATTTTAGTGTTATTTAGTTTCGTTTTTTCAAATGATTTTAGTATCGTCAAGTATAATGTTTTTGAATTATTTTACTATAATATGGTATCATGATACTGATCGTACTGCATAATTTTGAATTTCGTAAGCGTGAGGAGGCAATAATCTCTATTTCCCTGGGAATGAATGGGTGTTTATTTTCAATGTGAATATCATAAAACTAGCATACTTTGCTCTGAAAAAGCAGAACCACCGGTCAGGGTTAACATTTTAATTACATTTTTTAATTATTCATTTTAATATTACATTTTACTTTAATTAATTTACTATAAATATTGACTTACTCCCTTTTCTTTTTATTTCTTTATATTTAAATTTGTAATGATTCATATTTACAAACGCATATGCGAAATTTTAATAAATGGGAGTCCATCTACAATCATGATAGTCGAAAAACATAAAGCAGATATCAATTTTCATTCCGGGTCCTCAATGTCGAGAAGGTTCATAAATTCATTGCTGTAAAATACTTTTCTATAGACTGTACGATTTTTTTAACCCAGTTTTTTATTTCATCATTAAACATTCGCAGCCGTCGATGCATTTTAATATTCGAAGATTTTATCATCCGAAATCTATTGTTCGACGAGGCGGAAGATACTTTGACGATAGTGTCAAACCGGATGAGCTCAAAAAATGAGCGTTCACAAACGGTTCAAACACCGCCCGTGCAATATTTCTATCGAAATAGGTTTAACGCTCGGAGCTTGAAAATTAGGTTACGCACCCATGGTCCAATGGAATTTCAATAGGGAAGGCAATGGCCGGTCGCTATGTTTGAGCCAGTCCGTTTTTTGTATCAAAAACGAATATTGCAGAAAGAACAACTATATATTTCGCACAGGGGCAGCCTCGATATTGTGTTTTCACCGGTGCACCAGGTGCAATTGGCCTGAATGATGGCAAGGTACGAATTTTTATTGAAAAAAAAATTCGATATTTTTCGAGGGCATTGCGAAAAGTAACGATGAAAGTGTACAATGAAAATTAAACGAAAAATCCTTGGACATTATCTTCTGAATGAAATATATTAACGAAATATAAACTTAGACAATGAGAGTATTTTTTTTAGCCAAATTTTATGAAAAACTTCTTTTTATTTTATTCAATTTTATGGAAAACTCCAAAATTGCAGCGACGTTTTTATGGTACTGAAATTTGCACCGTTGGAATGCAACGGATTTTTTTTTTCTTGTGTTCTTTATTTTCACCACTATACAAACTCTTTTTTTTGCTGGTGCGGGTTACGGACCACTCACAAGACTTATCAAAAAAAAATCAATGATTTCCAAACTCCAAACGAGCAGAAAAAAATCGGTAAAAGAAAGAAACTCGTTGCATTCCAACGATGCAAACTTCAATAACATGTATTTTCACACAGTGGTGATTAAGGCAGTAGTCTGCTTTAGAAGCCGAAAAAAAAGCGTTTTTTCAGCAATTTTTTTTTAAAGGGAAGCAAATGATTGCGGTAAACGAAATTTTGAGACGATAGTGTATTATATTCAAGCTTTAAAAAAAAAAATTTATTATTGAAAAATATTGAAATTTTTCAAAGTTGTAAAGATTTTTCTGGGGCGCCTGGAGTCTGCACTTGTAAATCGGTGCGGGTGATGGAGGTCGTGCGATGCATCTGAAACAGTCGAACCAAATTTTTTTTCAGTTTTTATAAGTTCCTTTTCTATATGAACTAAAAAAATACCGAAGAAATGATGAAATTCCAAATTTTTTCGAAGGTTGAAAAAAAAAATTCACTTTTTTGAAAAAAAAAATTCACTTTTTTGAAAAAAAAATTCACTTTAAGTTGCAAAACAAGTAATTTAAATAGTACTTTTTTCCAACTGTTTTAGTTCAAATAGAAGATAATTTAATACTAAAGCTAGATCACTTTGATTTTTTTCGATCGGACATATATTGTTTTTGCTATCGCCGGCACCGTTTTCTAAAACTTGTGAAAATGAAAACTCGAGAAAACGGGCTTTCAAGTTTTCGGTCCAAAAAAATATAAGTTTTTGGATACTTACACTAATTAGATGTTAATCAGCAATCCCCGGGCCATACAATAATCCTTCCTCTTCTTCAAATCGATTTTTTGAACCCTGTAAAGCAGACTACTGCCTTAAAAAGTCCTCGTACAAAACCGACTATCACCATGGAAATAAAAAAAATTAAAAAAAAGGAAATAAAAAAATGTATATATTTAAATAAAAACAAATAAATGCATATGAAAATATATTTTCATTATATTTGATGTATATTTTTTTAAATCCTCATTTCCGAAGTTCCAACGTACACCTTTGCGAATTTTCACCTATAACGTAATATTTTATTTTATCCTAGTTTATCATTATTTGTGTATTTTATTATTACTTTATTCAATTTTTTCGGGAGCTGCAAAACTGCAGCAGTATTTCAACGAAGTGACCAAAACGTCTTTGTAAAACATACGCTGGCACGGTGAAAAAAAAAATCATCACTAGCCACTGCAAAGATAATTGAGTTCAACCGTACGTGGAGGAAACCAATAAAGTACGCACTAAACGATTCAACATCGTTACAGAATCGAGAGTTAAATTTGACGCTGAACGACACTCTTTCTTATCGTGTTATGTTCTGCTCCACTCCATTGGTTTGAGTACCATTGAGATCGAGTGACGGTACAGAGAGGCTGTAACGACCGGAATGGTATTTTCGAATCTACGGGCGCCTCCGTCAGCTCGACACGTATATAGATTCGAATCACCGGGCCTAAGAGCGAGACGGTGAGATTCGTAATTGCATATGCCGCGTAGAGAGACAGCGAAGCCGTATGTACAATGGTATAGGAACGTATCAGCGAGCTGTCGAGAGGTTCTGTGCCTGAACGCGTACGTGCGTTATCCACTGGAGGCTTTATACTCCCATGCTGATTCCGCACTGTTTAACTCCACTGTTGCTTGCTCGGACCAGTCATCGGTAGGTTTTTGTTCGTCAAGCTTCGCACGGACGTTCGTGACGTGCTTACTTCGTATCCATGTACCAATCGAACACTCCAACAAGCAATATCAATTGATCAAATCAATACAAATACATCCCAATTTAACTTGAAACTTAAAAAAATCGAAAACAATGTAACTTTTGCCTCCTTTTCTTCACGGTATCGACAATTGCATCGTTGGAATGCAACGAAAATACTTTTCACTGACAAAAGGTGAAAGAAGGATTAGAAAACCTAAAGAAAAAAATACTGGAGAAGGAAGAAGAAAGAGTACAAAAATCATCATACAATAGTTTATACAAGTATTTGGTGGAGAACGAAGAAAGCCCATGGAAATACTGGAAGGAGGAAGGAGTGAAGGGTAGGGAGAAAGAATTGTGGGCAAGAATAAGATGCGGAAATGTATGGAGGGCGGGAAAGAAGGGGGAGAAAAATTGGCGGTGCAGGATTTGTGAGGAGAAATTTGAGACGGTGGAGCACCTCCTAATTTGCAAAAAAGGCTGGGAAATGATGCCAAAAGAGGCAAGAAAAGAAGCGGAGGAGTGGATACAAGGAGTTGACGAGGTTGCGATAAAGGGGGAGATCATTAATATGTTAAGCGGGAAAATAAATGTGGGAATTTGCCGCTACTTCAAAGAAATAGAGGCA
Source organism: Ophion ellenae (assembly GCA_963210295.1). Classification (NCBI taxonomy): domain Eukaryota; kingdom Metazoa; phylum Arthropoda; class Insecta; order Hymenoptera; family Ichneumonidae; genus Ophion; species Ophion ellenae. Next base: position 11,937,100 of record OY723396.1, read on the forward strand.
TTATGTGCAAAAATGAAAAAAGAGGAAAAAGATGAGAGCGACAGCGATCAGTAGTGGTTAGGATATAGGTTAGAATTTTAGACGTAAGTTGTTAGGTGTAAGTTCGTGAATGAGATTGATTGTAAGAAAAGAGACTTTGTAAAAAACTTTATAACAAGTTGTGCAAATAAAACTCTATTATATATATACTTTTCACTGATGAACAATTTTTTTCTCCTCATTCAAGCTACGAACATCACTGAATTTTTTTTGAAAAATTCTTATAATGTAATTGTAACATAAAAAATTGTAAAACAATGTAACTTTTGTCTCCTTTTCTTCACGGTATCGAAAATTGTTTCTTTGGAATCCAACGAAAATATTTTTCACTGATAAACACTTTTTTTCTCCTCATTCAAGCTACGCGCATCACAGATTTTTTTTTTTGATTCTGTAACCTGCGCCTGAAAAAAAAGAGTGGTGGTGAAAATAAAGAAATGAAAAAATAAAGAATTTTCGTTGCATTCCAGCTATGCAGGCTTCGACCCATTTGCTTTTCGCCTATGCTCGTTCCTGTGCTCGTTGGAAATTTCGTGTTCGTTTTCTCCCGTGTAACGAGCTTACGTATGCCGTGCACATGTGTTCGACTGTTAGTCTCGCCGAGCTATGTTATTGTCGCTCACAGCTGACTGCAGCTGTAAATACAGAACGAAGTCGTATATGTGTGCTCGTATAAAGTGGATAGAATGTCCAGGACACGGTACACGCCGTACGCCGTGACAATTTGCCAAGGACGGTGGCGACGTGTAACAACGATTAGACTTTTCGTCGCCACTGAGAAATTCGTTCAACAAACATTAATTTTCTTCGATAATTCTTTTTTCTCCAATAACTTGAATTTCGTGATAATGCAATTCTTTTTTCTATTTAATTTGTTCGACAGAAATGATTTTCTTGGATAATTTTGCTCTCGAGTAACTGAACTTTCTTGAATAATAAACTTATTTTCTCAAGTAACTTCGCTCGACAGAAATTATTTACTTGAATGATTTTTGAATAATTTGGTAAGGGAGGATACCACTGAGACTAGATTTTTTGTCGACTAGATTATTTATTCGGGATTTGGAAAAAAGGTATGTTATTAAGCATCCATTGAAGTTAGGTTGGGTAATTTTTCATTTAAAAATCAATCATTAACAACTTTAATGAGGTATAATAGAGCTCTGGATAAAAAATGTGGTCCAACGGCCGGATCGTTAATTTGACGATGGTTGGTCTGAAAAATAAAAATGGAAGATTTTTATAATCCATTTGAATGTAGTTCTCGTCGTACGTAGCCGTTTTTCGACGGAGAAAAAATTCAACAAAATGGCGGGTGTCAAAAAAGTGTAATTTTGGCGAAATTTTTGTCTATATTCGGGGGCTTGAAAAATACAAAATATGCGAACGAAAACAGCTACGTGCAGCGACAGCTGCAGCAATTACGAAAGTTTCGGGTTTTTCAAATGACAATCGGACAACTATAGTAAGAGTTATGATTCCGGCCACCCGTGTGGAAAATAGTCCGGGAAACCCGAAGAATATACAGGTCCCGTTATCATTTTCAATGAATTTGAAAGAAAAGAAGAAAACGTTACAACTTAAAAATATATACATTTTTATTTAAGTAATCACTTATACATGAAGTAATTTCAGGGCATAAGTATTGAGTTTTCCGTTTGGTTCTAGGGACAATCGCAATGTTACCAATTTTCTCTTGATGCTGGCCAATGTGTAAACTGCATCGTTTAAAGTTTGTTCTGGGATTCTCCATGCTCCAATACTGGATGATTTACGTGGATAATTGTACATGTCAACTTTTTTTTTCGAAATTTTCCCCTCGATGTAGAGAGATTCTTGGGATTCATTTTCGCCATAAATTTTTTTTATCTCCATTATACAACCATCGCTCAAAAGTACAACATTGTTCGGCGTACATATTGTGATGAAAAAAGAGGAATTAAATATCATTGATTTTACAAATATTGTCCCGTCTTTGAGAGTACGGCTAATGATTTTAAATTGAATGGGGATCTCTGTTGGATTAGATGGAATGAGATTTCTTTCATGCTGTTGGCGACAATATTGCTCTAATGGATGATTGAGTGTTCTTATTGCATTTTTCATCCTCCCCAAAGATTGGTCTTAAAAAGTATTTTTAGCCATTGAAGTATTCTGAATCGTTATCTACATGATTAACATATAACGTTTTATATTGTTCACATTATCCTTAAAATGTCAGCATATTGTTTTCTATTATAAGAATGTTTGTAAACTTGCTGGCATATATATAAATAAATAAATAAATAAATATATATTTATAAATCTTCTCGGAAAATATGCATCTTCTTTATTACAGGGAAATACAGGGGAATCATAGGGATCTGACGGGGTGAACGTGGGGACTTAACAGGGCTAATTGCAGGGGTATAGTAGGGACGAAATTGGATAATTCAGGCGCAATCAGGGAATCTAGTATGGCCCCGAATAGATGTCCACTAAAGGGCCCGATTTCAAAAGCGGGACAATCCTATAAAGGTACCAGTCGGAATCCAAACCAGGCCCCGGATAAAATTGGGGACAATTAGTTGGGTCCTTTAGACATCCCGGAAAATATTTCCACACGGGCAGGTCGAGAAAAACGTGATTGAAAGTTTTAGTATACGTAAATCGTCAATTTTTAATATTTCAACGTGAATATTTTTTCACATATTCTTGAACCAGTGTACTTTGAGAAAATGCCAAAAAATCGATTTTTCACCCATCTCAGCGGAGTCCCCCTTAAGGCGGGAGCCTGAATTAGAAAGTCAAAAAAAGCGGTTTTTCGGGATTTTTTTTTAAAGAGAAAAAACAATTGAGCCCAGTAAACATTGAGGTATTTTTCCATGTATATTTTGAATGCATAAAAAATATATCAGCGTGAAACAATAAATGACTGCAGATTTATCAGCCTATTCCATGTGCGTCTTGCCACTGCAGTCCCTTATCGGCGGGAAAGCTGCAGCGCGTAATTCGTGACTGAAACAAAAAAACCGATAAAATGTTCAATGGTCATATATTATTATTCTGGGTGAATTAAGAAAAAGCTGAAAAAATCGTAAAATTATAACTTTTCTCAGGTTTGACAAAAAAAAAACGTATTTGAAAAAAACTTTGACGTGCTATAAAAAATTATTTAAAAAGACTTTTTCAACGACTTTTTAAATTCACTTAGAACAGATTTTCATACTGAAGAAAATAAACTTTGGTTTGATTTAATAGGTCGTTCAGTTTTTTCGCTATCACGCCCGGCAATTTGAAAAAAAACGTGAAAATGAAAACTGGAGAAAACACGTTTTAAAGTTTTCAATAGGAGGAAATGTCAATCGCTTCTCTGCTTTTGGCCTTGTATCTTCGAAAATATTTACAATTGGCCTCTGTCACTTTGTAAATATATTCTTGGATAGTTCGCCTATCGATTTAAGCAATTTAAAAAAAAAACAATTTTTCAGACCTTCTAATGCAGACTCCGGCCTTAACAGTAGTAACGTTAAATCGATTTTCCATGTCTGCGAATAATTTTTGATTCAATTCTTTACATCCCATTCAGCACTTTCTCGGGGTCAACAACGAAACAAGGCGAACGCAAAGTTTTCTCAGCGACACATGTGGCTGAATATCAAAATTGGATAAAAATATTTGACAGCTGTACTTCGTCGGAAGACCCAAGTAGATGTAGATGAAGATTCGGATGCTTTTTTCCATCCAAAAATATCGCTAGATATACGAGTAGGATGGAAGCATTGGGCATATCATTGGAATTATCCTTGTCTCTGGCTGACGACCCAGTGAGAGACGAAGTGACACGCGATGCTCCCAAAGTTGCGCATCACAACCGAAGAAATTCTGCTCCGGCCCCAGGGGTCGAGCAATCTAATATTCTCGGGTCGCCCGAGGGGCTAAATATGGGTAAGACTTGCGATGTACGACAGCCCTTCACTGCATATATTCACAAGTGAAGACAACAAAACCGATACCGAGGGGCCGAAAGTAAATGCCTAACAACCCGAGTGGAAATCTTGCTTCGGCTACAAGAAAGTCCTGATCAGGCTTCCTGTTTTTTTTTCGGCCTTGATTGGGATTTTTTTATCGAGCCCTTATAATTTTTGAAACGCAATCCCTGACTTCGGTCTGATCAGGGTAAGAAATCAAGGCCTGATCAGGGTAAAAAATCAAGGCCTGATCAGGGTAAAAAATCAAGGCCTGATCAGGGTGATAAATCAAGGCCTGATCAGGGTGAAAAGTGAAGGCCTGATCAGGGTGACAAGTGATGGCCTGACATGCAGTTCGAAGAGAGAAGTTCGCTGTTGCTGCGGAAACCACCATCTCATCACATTCTCCATTGCACTACAAAAAAAAAAATTAATACAAAGAGGATCTATTTGAATTAAATAGGTTTTTTTTTACTACGATCTTATTCGTTTCAAATGTATTTTTTTAGAATATTGAATAGAATATTTCATAAATCCAAAATAAAATGAAATACTAAATTTAGAGTTCTACCACAATGATTTTGTATCATAATTCGTCTTTCCATGGCCTTCTGAATGGATTTTAATTCGAAGAAAATATTTCTGCATCCTCATGGGATCGAACCTAGAACCTATCTACCTATAGTTACGCACGTTGCCTCTACCCTACCGAATGTTTGTAGCATTTTGGTTGCAAATATGGGATGAGAGAATTCTGAATTCATGAATTTCTATAATTATTTGTTGTATCACATAAACTATATCAATTAGTTAATATCATTGTGATACTTAGATAGTTTTATCGAATATCATGCTATAGATATTTCAACCATAACCTATATATAACTCCTCTCTCTCTCTGTCCCTCTCTGACGGTCCATCAATTCAATCAAACAGAAAAAATGTTTGTCTTTACGAAAACTATATTTAATTTAAGGGATAAGGGTTTCAGCGTAAAAAAAACACTTTTTTGCAAATTTTTTTCATGCATATGGATAGAGTAAATTTATTGAAATCTTTTGTACATTCTTGAGCGTCATTTCAAGAACATTCCGTGAAATTTGTACGCAAAAATATCCACAAACAAGCCGGTGACAAAGCGTTTCCAAGAACGCCTTTGGAAAAACACGATTTGCGGTGTTCACTGTATCTCAGCTAGAAATTATCTGAAATCAAGTACCATTAAAATTTAGTCAAAGTATCATCAAATCCTCCCCCCAACGGTCTTTGATAATTTTTTTTTTTCATTTCTAAATTTTTGGTGGTCATGTAAAATGAAAAGTGCTATTTTTCACGAAAAATTCCGCCATTTTGGGGGTGGAAAACCCCCTAAATGTAAAAAAAATCTCAATTTCACCGTTGGGGGGAGGTATTTTATATGTAGAAAGTGTGCACCAAGTTTGAAATAAATCGGTCATGTAGTTTTCAAATAGCAGTGAACACGGACTTTGAAAAAGTGGTTTCGAGAAAAACGCGTTTGAAGTTTAGAGATGTCGGAGCTAGTGTTAGAGGAGCGGGACTAAATAGTCAATAACTTCGAGAGTTTTGCTCTGATTGACTTGAAATTTTGGGATTATTTTCTTTAAATGTTCAACTATAAGAAAAGACAAAAAAATCGATTTTGCAAAAGAGCAAACCCCTACCCTCTCCTTAAATTAAAAAAGTTAATAGATAAATTTAGTGGATTCAACTAAATTGTTTTTTGAACAGAGGAAACCGCATCACAGATTTATTAGGAATAAATAAATTATTAGGAATAATAAAAAATGTACGCATAGAGTGGACAATGTGTCTCGACGTTTTGACGACGCGCTAATATATATAGTTCGTCTGGTGTTTGATAAGAGGTTAGGCGTGTAAAAGGCGCCAAACTGTATATAGGTCCAGTTACTTGATGGTTGCTTGAAGTTAGCCGGATCAAGCGAATTGAATCAAGCTGTAACTCCAGTCGCCTGACCATCGCCTGAAGGTAATCTGATCAGGCGAATGTGTGCAATCCGTAAATCCATTTGCCTGACTGTCGCCTAAAACCGGCCGGGTCAGGCAAATCAAGGCACACCGTAAATAAGGCCTCCGTACTACAGCGTGATCGGGCCCGGATCAAATGTCAGGCCAGCCTGACAATATTTCCACTCGGGAAATTGATCGTGGAAATGTGCGGGGACGCACATTAGGAAATAAAAATTCGAAAAGTACATTGACGAGGGGTTGATCCGTTGCCATCAGTGATTAGTGAGTTATGGAGAAAACTCATTAATTCAGGGATAACTGGAGAATCCGAAATCTTAAATCTTATCTCTCTATTTATGGGCTGCGTGCGGCCCATTTAGGTGCAATTAACAGCAATCGCATCACGCCCACGTACACGTTCTCTATCGCTTTATGTTTATCTCTTCCTGTCTATTTCCTGTATCTGCATATGCCGACACGCGTATGCGATGTGAACACACAGAGCGGGATACTATTCCGCCTCTCTTGCTGTGTCAAACTCCAGTACGGGGTTTATTTGTCTAATATAATTTGACGCGGTCATCTCATGTGACAGATCCAAAAAACCGAAAAAAGATGTTTTTTTTTCACGAATTGCAGAAAATGTATGCGTATTATATGGACCCGGCATAGCCGACTAATGGTGAGTCAACATTGGCTTTGTGTAAACAGTAACTTTTGAACGCGTTTTTCTCAAAAATGTATTTTTCAAATACGCTTCCATGAAATCTCAAAAACTATTGAACAGATTTCGCTCAATTTTTTATGGTATCGTCACATCTCTAGTTCTCATCCGAACTAGAATATTCCTGATATCTGCCATAGTTTTTCTAAGCCGAAAAAATCGAAAAAAATGACGAAACTTGGAACTGAACTTTTAAAACGGTGCCAAAAATGCAATTTTCGATATTTTTACTTTACTCTAGTTTCGGCGATAGCCGCAAGTCTACAAATTAAGGGGTCTTCTCACTTTAAACGCTAAAAAAGGCTATTTTCATGATTTTTAAAAATAGGTTTATATTATAGATATTGATATAAAATTCATTACACTTAATAAATATACTTTCGAAATGTATTAAAAAAAAATTATTTCAGTCACTATTTACAGACGAAAATGGTGGTTTGAAAAATATTCTGAAAAAATTGTAAGTCCGCGTTGTTGATGAAATTTCGAAGATGGATCATGCGAAACAAACAAATCAAACGGTTTTAGTTTCAGTATGTTAATGGCTACAGCGCATGTCGTACGATTTTTTTATATATGCAAAAATAACAAAATCGTGGACAATTTTCGAAAAAACAAAAAAAAACATGTTTTTTCACCGTTTGTGGCAAAAAAAATAGTAAATATCAAATTTTAAAAAATCCTTGATATGCGCTATAGCTATAGGTGTCAAGAATATGTAGTTAACATTTCATAAGGATCGGTTCGAGAGTTTCAAAAATGTTATCAACAAGCCGTCGAAAAACGTTGTTTCGAGAAAAACGCGTTTAAAGTTCGTTTGAGTTACATAAATACAAAAAAAAACATTTTTTATGTATTTTGAAAGTGTATTTATTACGTGTAACAACTTTTACATCAATATCTATAATATAAACCTTTTTTAAAAAAATCATGAAATTAGCGTTTTTAGCGTCTAAAGGGAGAAGACCCCTTAAAATGCCGTTTGATTTTTTTGTTTCAGATGCGCAAAACCTCTGTAATCATGGCAGCCGGCAACCAACTGTTTTTCCACATGAACGGTGTAAAGTCGATTCACCTCGTTATTTTTGTTTGATAAAATTCTGAGGGACTGTAAAAATGTCAATAAATGTATGGTGAGAATTCAAAGATAGTGTATTTCAATGGTTCATTTTAAAAATCCCAAAAAAGCGAAAAAAAGCTGTCATAAGGGATGACCACTTCAATCGTGTTTTTAATACTATAAATATTTGAAAAATGGACTTTGTATTCGTGAAAAATAGGACTTTTTATTCCTTGCTACACCGACACAAAGTGAAGGAACTTTTCGTGTGAATGTGACACCTACTGGCTATGCGAAAATGCATCGACAACATATTCGAATAAGTACCATCTGTTGGTAGCGTACCATCTGCCGGTAACGTACCATCCGTCGATAACGTACCAACAGTCGATAATAGTCGTAATCCTGCAGATTACGTTCTTAACACCTGCAAGTACGAATATATTATTGCAGCTGGGTGTTTGCTCACATTGCCATAACGAGCTGAATATATTTGTGCTGCGCAAAGCAAACCTTGTACTCTATCGACAAGAATCAAACAATGCATGAATACTTAATTATGCAAACGCGGTCTGTCGATCAATGACACGTATTTAGTTAGTGGTTACCGTTCGGATTCTTGCAAAAATTCGAAATTACATGATGTGCTGATTGAAGTCATTAGGCTTGGATCATCCAGGTCAACTACTCTCCTGATTTATCCATTATTCATTAAACTATACATTAGTACATACGGTAATCATACTTTGAATTGAATTGATTCGAGAAATGAAGTTCTCGTGCATTCGCGAAGAAGGAGTGCAGGTATTTTATGCGAAAAGGACAGTATTTCCTGCATTAAGAAGATGTGCAATAGATGTCAATGGAAGAGAAGTGCCATAGTGGGGCTGACAGCAGTGTCAGCGAGACAGGCAGAGAGTACATTTCACATCACGTTAAGGTATTTCTTTCGCGGAGGTCCGTATTTTGTGAAGGCATAAGCAGGGCCCGTCTGAATCATTGGTAAATAACAGTGGCGTTTACTAAAAAATAAGTTACAATTTATGATTATACCGAACGATAAACTAAAATAAAAACTTCGCGCCGGTTTTGTAGATTTATAAATTTTTACATTTTCTCTGAAAAATCGCGGCTACGAAAATTCTTCTCCTGGTCACATTTTTCCAAGTTTTGTAATAATAATTTTCTCCAAACATGCGGTCACCCCCTGTTTCTATCATTCTTACGGATTCTATAGAACTTTTTGCACGCGTGGAGCCGAGTATTTCAGGCTTCTGAGTTATTTAGTGTATAAATGATTAGACAAACATGTGACCAGCGTATTATCTGCGAAAAATTTCGATAATTTGGCTTGAAATTTTGTCAGTATACTGGGATGTAATTTTATTTGTTTATAAACGAAAATCAGTGAACTTTTAAATTTTCGGGTTCGTGGAAGGAATAGCTTAAGGGGTTACTACCCCCACTTGCGATTTTGAAAGAATCAATTTTTTTTATTGCATTTTTTTGAAGTATAAGTATCTGAGAATATGTCCTGAAAATTTCAAGTCGATTCGAACAAAATTGACTGAGATATGAGCGTTGAAAGAGAAGAATCCGCGTTGAAAGAGCGTTGCAAGAGAAACTTTAAACGCGTTTTTCTCAAAATGGCATTTCTGAAGTCGGTGACCAAGATCACTCGAACACTAATGAACCGATTTTCTTGACATTTTGCAGGCTTATTTAATACATAAAAATGTAGTCTTTAATCGTTCGATTTTTTTTTCGAAAAAAAATGGCCGTTTTATAGCCAAAAAACGGCCGTTTTTTTCGTTAAAATCGAACCATTAACTTTGACTGTCCGCCATTTTGTGAAAAATGAATATTTTTTAAAATCCTTCGATTAAAGACTAGTTTATACTTATATTTGACTAAATCAATCCGCATTTTTTTTTCAGATGTTCCACTTCGCCGCAATGTTGGTCACCCCAAACCGTGTATATAAAAACATTATTTCATTGACGGCCATTTGCCACTAAACAATGTAATATTTTTCAATAAAAAAATTACTGAAAGTTCTTCAAGATGTGTTCTTTAAGATGGTATATTGATCGAATAAAAAGGTTTTGTAGTTTTCTTTGAAAAAAATAATGAAAAAGGCCTTTTTTGCGCTACAAGTGGGGGTAACGCCTTAAGAGGCCATGAGAACTATTATAATATAGGTATCCCCAACCACTACAAGTATACGCGTTTTAGCGGCCTTCATCTTCGAGGTGGTTCACCGTGAGTCAGCTCGTACGCGGTGGTGTGTAACGAACCTTTTTTGCACAAAGAAGATGAGATTCGTAGGCTCCAGGGTACGCCGACTTTTTCGCAAAACATTTTCACGAATCTCGTGGATGTTCCACAAGGTTTGTGTCTGTTATTCATAAATGGCGAGAAATATATTTCGCAGCTCGCTTTGCGATCTCGCATCCCTTGGTTGTCATTCAATGTAGCTTGGGTGCGAGCGTGCGTCGAAATTTAATTTGCGAGCCTAATGCGACGTAGAAAAGACGCTCATTCTCCGTCTACGTGACTGCAGCAGCAATTGCAAAGTGGATTACGAATTATAATGTGCTCGCACCAGGGCAATGCCAAACGAGAGAAGACGTTTGAGACTTTTTATGTCACCGTAACACCAAGGATTATAAAATGTGTACCTGGCGTTCGGAAACAGTTTCAGGTAGCAGACACTCGCGGAATTCTTTAACCTCAGCGAAAGAGGATTTTTTTGCACGCAAAATCGAATTCTTCTGATGGAACATGATCGGAAGACCGCCAAAGATACGTTTAAAAAAAAACAAAAATTAAGGGACGAACCACCCCTTGATTTTTATTTCTCTCACCCTACGTTAAAGAGGGGTGCATTGAGTTGAACGGAACGGGTAACACTCGAAGGGCACACAAAATTAACGTTTTGGATTTTTGCCGGATAGCAAGCGTAAGGGGCTATACCAGTGTGAACGCTGAAAATTTGGGTGATTTTCGGGAATTTTTTTGAAGAAACGTACTCGATTAAATGTTTCGGAAAATTAAGAATATATTTGGCTATAGTTGACCTATATTACATAATTTTTGTATAGAAAAATATTGAGATTCAAGCAACTTATGCGCTGCCTTCGGAGGCGCCAAAAAAAAGTTCCTTCATTGCTGACATGATTCCGGGCGATTGAGTAGCTGAAACCGAAAAAGGAAAAAATTTCGTTAAACTGGAAGGTATTTTCTGTTCAATGACGTAGGATTTTCGAAAAATATCAAAATCTAACGAAATGGCGTAGTTATGAAAAGAAGTCTGCTTTCTTGCCTATAAAATGGTCGTTTTTTTCACTGCCAAATCGTCAATTTTCATCCAATCAAAAATATCCTACGTCATTGTAGAGTAAATATAATCAAGAGTACTCAGTTCAAATTTCATGTCAATCGGATAATTGCTCTTTGAGTTACAATGTCAGCAAATTTGAAAAATCTCATTTCGAGAAAAACGCGTTTAAAGATTTAACTATCGATTTTTGCAAGATAAAATGATTAGAGATACGGCCTTTAAATTTTGACAGGATATTCATGAAAGTATAAACTATCGAAAAAGGCGACAAAAAAATCGATTTTTTCAAAGTGTCACGCCGGTATAGCCCCTTAAGTCCGGAGCCTGAATTAGGAGGTCCGGAAAATAGTTGTTTTTTTATGTTGCTTAAATCGATAGATAAACTTTCCAAGAGTATATTTACAAAGTTACAGAGGCCAATTGTAAACATTTTGGAAGATACAAGGCTAAAAGCAGAGGAGCTATTGATATTTGATATTGATATTTTCTCCTATTGACAACTTTGAAGCGCGTTTTCTCCAGTTTTCATTTTCACGATTTTTCCAAATTGGCGGGCGTGATGGCAAGCAAAACTAAACGACCTATTGAATCAAACCAAAGTTTATCTTCATTAGTATGAAAATCTCTTCTAAGTGAATGAAAAAGTCATTGAAAAAATATTTTTTATTCATTTTCTCAGCACGTTCAAGTGTTTTTTTAAAACATTTCTTTTTGTCAAACCTGAGATGAGTTATAATATCACGATTTTTTCAGCTTTTTCTTTATTCACCCAAAAGAAAAATATATGACAAATAAACGTTTTATTGATTTTTTTTTGTTTCAGTCAAGAATCATGAGCTGCATGTTTCTCGCCATTGGGGACTGCAGTAGCAAGACGCACATGTAATAGGCTGATAAATCTGCAGTCATTTATTTTTTCATGTCGAATTTTTTTTTGTACCTTTTAAATATACACGAAAAGGTACCTTAATGTTTGAGGGGTTCACTTGTTTTTTCCCTTCTAAAAAAATTCCCAAGAAAAACGCTTTTGTTGGACCTTCTAATTCAGGCTTCGGCCTTAAGGCAGCAAACATGTCATACATATTCGAAGATTTTTAATAAAAATTTAGGGTTTTGAGGGAAATAAATGGTGATATCGTATTCAGGGGGTTCAAATACTTTCATTTTTTTCCCCGGCTACGGCTGTTCGAAATTTCGCGATTTTGGAGATTTGGGAAACGTGACCAAAAAGGTCGAAACGTGAATTTTTCGTCTTTAACCATTTCAAGGGTATATTTGATGGGAAATTCACCGCGGATTACGAATATCACAGGCTTTTTGTCGAAAACTCAAAACTACGCCAGCTAAACGCAAAAAACCTCAGTTTCCACACTCTTGACGATTCTAAATGAAAAATTAACGTTTGGGAAAAAATGAATAGTGAATTCGTATTCAGGGGGTAAAAATACATCCATACGGACTCGTTGATATTTTTTTTATTGAATTTTTTTCCATCTCGGCCAAAGATAAGTAACGTCACTGAATCATCGATTATTATTTTCTTTTTGTAACTCCCCTCTATTCTTATTCTTGTCGTTATCGTTTTCTCTTCAAAATGACGTTTGATTCATGGAGTTCCGAGGTTCTTTCGAATTTTGGCAGAATTTCATAAATGGACCATCGATTGTTGCTTCTTTTTCGACTATTTTTCAAGTCGACGTTCCGGGAAACCTAATTGAGATATCGGCATGAATCCAACGCCATGCTCTGAGGGGATGAAAATTATTTTCAGAACCCTTCCAATAAGTCTTCGTGACTCAAATAAAACTGACTCTACGGCTGTTTGGAATTTCGTGATTTAGGCGATTCCGGAAAAGTAGCCAATAGAGTCGACATTTTTTTCGACTATCATACTATTTTAAGATTCTATCTAACGGGAAATTTTCCGCAAATTACCACTGTAATTTTTTTCAAAAAAAAATTTTTTTAACGTTCGTTATATCATGAATAAAAGCAAGAAAAAAACCGCACTCAAAAAGCTTTACTCGTTTCCTTTAAAAAAAACAAAATGTAGACACCTGAAATATGGCACTTCAAGGACAAAGTCTCCCTTAAAATTACACGGCATTAAAGCCGTCATACACACCTTCCATTACTTACCCACAACCATAACATTTCCGATGCTCCATAGACGATGAGATTGGTGATTGGTCGAAACCTTAAGGTTATTGATAAGATATGGATTATGTGTGCTTAACAGGCTTTAATCTCACGTGGCGATCAAACGTCGTTCGAAAGAAAGCACTTTCGGTCAATATTGATGAGATAGCGTCACTCTCTATTTGTCTACTTGGCAGGATGAGGGGCTCCGATAACAGTCGATATATCGACAAATATTTGCATGATCACGTGTAAACACTCCACCGGAGACACGAATTAACAGCAATGAAATTGAAGTCAGAGAAGATAGAAGATAAAATGCCATAACATCTAGTATCTGCAAAACTCGAAACATTAGCGATTTGTCATGCAGCGTGACCAAGGGCATGGAAACTCAAGGAAAGTGTTTTTGGAGAAAATATTCATTATGGACAAGCGCACGTCTCGTTAGGGCAATAGCCAGCGATAATTTTGGAAGTATAGGCAACGAGGCGTTTTTCCCCCTTAGGCGTCATTTATATTTCGTACTTGTCCTTTTGGTTAGAAATGAATACGAAAGAGAAGTACTTTTTTTAGTGATTTTCATGGTTTTTTTTTTACAAGCAATGAATGAATAGAATTCATTCAAACTTTGGAAATATTGTATACATATTTTGAAACAAACATTTTAATTATTCTCAAAGCATTTCCTCTGAAAATATGAAATATATAACCTGCCGCCCATCGAAGGTCGACATCAGACTTCGTTGTTTGTGCACAGCCTGGAGGCCACAGTTTTCATCGGAAATCAATACGGTTTGAAGATTACTTTAAGAACATGTTTCCCTTCTATATGAGCCTAACTCTGACCAAAAAAATTGAAAATCGTATTTTTTGAGGCGTTTAAACAAAAAGGTAGAATTTTAGCCATTATTTTATAACCGTTTATTCTAAAAAATATATTTTAAACAATGATATTACCGCAATGGTAGGTTCATATAGAGCGTAATTATATAAAGAAACCAACTGTCACTTTGTAAAATTATAGGTTAGAAACTTTTTGAGCTAGAGTGTACACAAAGTGAAAAAAGGTCGTATCGAGAAAAACGCGTTTAAGGGGTTACCCCCACTTGCGATTGTGAAAAAAACGATTTTTTTTTGTTATTGCATTTTTTTGAAGTATAAGTATCTGAGAATATGTCCTGAAAATTTCAAGTCGATCCGAACAAAATTGACTGAGATATGAGCGTTGAAAGAGTAGAATCCGCGTTGAAAAGGAAACTTTAAACGCGTTTTTCTCAAAATGGCATTTCTGAAGTCGGTGACCAAGATTACTCGAACACTAATGAACCGATCTTCTTGAAATTTTGCAGGCTTATTTAATACATAAAAATGTAGTCTTTAATCGTTCGATTTTTTTTTCGAATAAAATGGCCGTTTTATAGCCAAAAAACGGCCGTTTTTTTCGTTAAAATCGAACCATTAACTTTGACTGTCGGCCATTTTGTGAAAAATGAATATTTTTTAAAATCCTTCGATTCAAGACTAGTTTATACTTATATTTGACTAAACCCATCCGCATTTTTTTTTCAGATGATCCACTTCGTCGCAATGCTGGTCACCGCACACCGTGTATATAAAAACATTATTTCATTGACGGCCATTTGCCACTAAACAATGTAATATTTTTCAATAAAAAAATTACTGAAAGTTCTTCAAGGTGTGTTCTTTAAGATGGTATATTGATAGATTAAAAAAGTTTTGTAGTTTTCTTTAAAAAAAATCATGAAAAAGGCCTTTTGTGCGCTACAAGTGGGGGTAACGCCTTAATATATAAAACTACAGTCAGCGACAGCCTTCAGTGTGGAAGAGAAAAGTCTATAGGTGGCTTTGAAAAATTGCGGTCATACCTGAAAGGGGAAGGGGTACTACAGTTGATCTTGAGGAAGAGGCGCTACATACAATTGTCATAGAACTTCACTTAGGTAAGTTCGTTTAATCATCTAATTATACGACTCAAATATTTGCTGTTGTCCGAAATTGTCCTCGAAACTTTACACGCATTTTTCTCGAAACTACTTTTTACAACCTGGTTGACATAAAATCTCGAGTTCTATTCAACCGATTGACTTCAAATTTTGGTATGGACTTTCAGTATGTATCTCTATCGTCCTTACCTCGGGCATTGCGGAATTATTATTCCTAGTATTTCAAGAAAAAATTACTTCGAAAAAAAAAGGTAACATTTTTTTAAACTTTCAGTCAATCGCCATTAATTTTTTTTCTCTTTGGTACCTGGAATAATGACATTATTATTGAGCAAGAAAATCGGTTTCATTTCTGTTTGAGATAAACGGGAGCTTTAGACTCATGTCAACCGCCTCCACACTTTTTTTCACCGCCGCATTTAGAGGCCCATAACTTTGTCAATTTTTTTTTGCAAGTTCTTGAAACGACTGTAAAAAATGGATGGTAAAAATATTTATATATATATTTTTTATCAAATCGGAAAAAGTGCCACAAAGTTGGGCCTCTAGACTAGAATACCGCCTTAAGTATTTTTAAAACTATATAAAAAAGAGAAACGCCTTGAAAGAGAATCGGGAATCTTCTTACTTATTATTTTAAAACCGATGATTTTTTAAATTCTTTTTCTTATTATTTAGGATTAATCTTTTTTTTATTCTAAATTCTATTATTATACAGGGTGGGGAAAAAGTATGGAAACCCCTGGAAATTTCGGATGGCTGGTTAAAAAAATAAATATTTAAGGTCAAGTCTTAGGTAATTTTCAACGAGGAATCCAATAGTGACCTCCAATTTGACCTTGAATCTCATCTTTAAGGTTACTTCAAGGTCAACTTTGTTTTTTTTTAATGGGAACCCCTATTTTTGACATCGGCAATCGAAAGAGCGGAAAATGTTATGTTCAAATAGGTGCTCAGGTCATCGGGCAGGTGTAACTTCGAAGGTCAGCTGAAGGTCAATTAATCTTAAGAAAGGTCTTTTTTTAACCAACCCTCCGAAATATCCATATATATATATATATATATATTGAACATTGAATATATACATTAATATTATTCTAAAATTTATTTATCTAAGGTCTATATTCTAACTAATTTTACATTTATTTATTATTTCATAATCGACGCTTGGTTATTTCACGGCGACTCCCATTAATATTTTCCAGCAAAAATAGTTCCACCTTCCGGCGAACAACGAGCCTATATCTTTTTATATTTGACAGGTGTCAATCTTTACGCGTGTTTCAGTCTTCGCTGGCAATATCGTGATTCGGTACGTTTTATGCGGCGTAACAACATAATGTCTATTTATCGAAACATCAATTACGCCGTATGTGAACTATATAATGGTTACGTACGTAACAAGAGAGCGTTAGAATATAATTGAGGAGCGGCATGACTCGAGCACTGCAACTCTCCACATATCGTCTACGAACTATTGCTTCGGCGTTACGAAATACAACTACAACTATACAGTGAAAATTCCATTTTTCTAGCAAGTACCGTGAAATGGGATTACTTTGAACGGGTTTCGGAAATTGTTTGTAGGTAACTTTTTTTAAACATCCTAAATTCCAGTTTTTCGCTCAAATAGAACAATGTATCCTTTGGCTATCAAGTGTAAAAGAAAGTCAAGCTCCACCACACCCCACCATTTTATATATATTTTTTAAAGTGTCAAAGTAACCTCAAACCTGGGGTTTCTTTGACAAAGCATTGAAATCCAACTCATGGTGAAGATTTAGGGATACTTTGACGTCATTTTGATAAAAAAAAATGTAATATTTTATGTATTATACATGGAATTAAATGGAAAACAACGATTTTTCTCAATCAAATTGCCATCTTCATTAAGGAAACATTTAACATAAAAATATCAAGTACCTAGGGTACTATTATAGACACTTAATCAGTATTTTAATTAGCATTGAGATCAAAATCAACTTGCGCAACATTACAATCAAATTACAATAAACAAATTTTAACACATTTGAATGCGCCCACATTTAAACCGTATTTTGGCGCTCTTTTAAAGTAATGCCAAAAACTGTCAAAGTTACCCTTAATGTCAATTTACCCCCGTTTTACGGAATGGAGTCAGACGAAATCGTGGCGCAACTGTACACACGTTTCATTCCATTGTGTTCATGCAATTCAATTCACTGTCTTTAGTTCATTTTCAGCCACGTGTGTCTTTGACGTGTTTCCCATGTACGCACGTCACGTTGTAACTCGACGCGTTTATCGACTTCCGGTAAACTCGGAAATAATCGTGCGCGTTCTTCCCTCGTGCACTGTTTGATTATCGTGTGGGGAGATTTCTTATTCACTTCTACCCCGTAAATATTTGATTCGTCATCCACCTTCATGGCTGTAGATCGTTATAGTGGCGTATTTTCCGGTCTCGGCCCTCGACTTTAATGATCTACCGTTCTATGGCTCGCTCCCCTAATCATGAACATTGGTAGAGCGGTGTCAATGTTACTTGCTTAAGGGAGACTTTGTCCTTGAAATCGGCGGGAGATGTTAGCGGCTCAACATGAGCAGCTAGAAGAAGAGGAGGGATTCCTCTATGGACCAGGCATTGCCGATTAGCGGTAATTATAAACACATTTGCGTAAACACATTACAAAACTTTAAACGCGTTTTTCTCGAAAACACGTTTTCAAAAATGGCTGACATTCTCCTGACCGCTGTAATTAACATATCGACCTGAAATTTGGAGAGCATACTCAGAAAATATGTCTTCACGGAATGACGGATCGTTTTTTCGATAGATACATTTTTGCATTTATTATTTATCTTTTTATGCGAAAAAAAAACGCGAAAATTCGATTTTTTTTTAATTGCCGCCATTTTCCGAAATTTGTACTAAACGAAAAACTCATCCGTCATTCCATGACCATAGGGTCACAGATTGATAATATGCTTTGAATTTGTGTTTCAGATCAACAAAGAGGGGGCAGTGATGTCAGCCGTTTACCTCCCGCCATTTGAGGACCTGTTTTCGCGGAGCTGCAACGGCCGCCATTTTGGTTTTTTTTTTCAAAAAAAAATTTTTCACCGTTCTGTATATCATGAATAAAAGCAAGAAAAAACCGCACTCAAAAAGCTTTACTCGTTTCCTTTAAAAAAAATAAAATGTAAACACCTGAAATATGGCACTCCAAGGACAAAGTGTCCGTTAACGCGACATTTTTTTTCGGTGCACAAGACAACGTACTTCTTTTATCCGTCCAGAAATAACAAAGAAAGGGTAAAAAATAATTCGATATTGGAATATAATCGGGATAATTGGCGTATCGTGTGTCTGAATTGCTCGCTAATTCGCTCACGTAGGCCGGTGGACACTTTTTTTGTGAATCCATCGGGCAGGCTCATCGACGGAATTTTTGCGCAATGCGGACGAGAGTTTCGCACGAGGTAATCCGAGCATGTTTCGTTCATTATGCACTGAGTTATATAGACGGACACGCACTGAGCGTGTTCACGGTGCATTCTGGTGGATCGGAAACGGCAGAGAAAGGCCGCGTACCGTCATCAGGTATGAAGCCTCGAATCAACACGAGTTTACGTTCACTTGGAAATCCATAGGCATAAACATCCGGCGCAAACATCGCATTGGAATGAATAGCAACAATGCATGGTGCCAATAATGTTTCCAAGTTCCTCGTTCGCCTAACAAGGCTTTGTTTTTTTTTACCTTATGGAACACCATTCGAATGAAAAATCAAGTCAGGGAAATTCTACTCTTGTTCGGCGGACTTGCCTACCCTACGGATGTCCACTTTGCTGGGGCCGAGTTGACATTCCGAACTTTGAATGATCAGAACGCTCAAGACTCCGGAAGAATTTTAGACGAAAGACAAAAACTCCGAAAATCTGAACACCATCGAAATAATTCTGCTATGGAAGTTTTTAAAGTTTCAAAATTTTCAATAATTCGACGAATTATTTCAAGAATTTTCTTTTATCAAGGGGCCAATACACTTTGAAAATTTCAACAAATCGAAAGCAAGGAAGACTTGAAGAAATCGACGATGATGAGCAATCAGAAGGGATTTTGTACGGTGCAGGAATTGCCGATTGAGTTTAGGTGGGAGTTTTTCATAGTGTAAACTTCGAACGCGTTTTTCTCGAAACAACGTTTTCAAAATCTAGCTCCATCGTATCTCTAAAGCTAATAAACCGATTCTCTTGAAATTTGAACCACATATTGTAAACATGATTCGCAACAAGATGAACCTCGATGGTTTTAAAATGTCGATTTTTACTTTTTTTTTGCGAAAAACTCCGAAAATACGCGTTTTTTAAAACTTTTTTCGTTTTTCATCTGCCATTTTTTTATTTTCTGATAAAACTTTATATCTGAGGGTCATTTTGTAGCTGGTGTCATACTGAATCTGATGGACTTTGATTTTTTTGTTTCAGACAAGCCTTTGCCGAGTTGTGATGGAGCTACCTAGCCCACCTATTTTTAAGGCGTTACGTCAAACTATAGTTTTTGTACTTAAAAATTAAAAAAAAATGAATTAATTTTTTTTTAATGTATTTCACGACTTTATTTATCAAGCCCAACAACTTTTATATTCATATCTTTTATAAAATCCTCAAAAAAACATCTCGAAAATAGCCTTTTTCGTGGCTTCAAAGTGGACTGACCCCTTAAGTGATGACAATGTTATACGTTCAACATCATTTACAGTCAACTGTGTCGACTTTCGCTGACATGATCTTGACGAAACTTGTAATTTTGGAACATTAAAATTAGGAATTTCAAACCGTCGGAGCATACAAATTTCGGAATTTCAACCCGGCCCCGTCGAGATAATGCCAGCAAAAATGCATACAGTCGACTGTAAATTGTGTAGAACGTATAACCTTGTCTAGACAAATTTCAAAATTGACGTAAAATCACTTCTTAATGAAAACAAATTCTTGAAATAATTCGTCGATTTATTGAAAATTTTGAAACTTTTAAAACTTCCATAGGCGAATTATTTTGACGGTGTTAAGATTTTCGGAGTTTTGGTCTTACGTGTAAAATTCTTGCGGAGTTTTGATCTTTCGTGGTAGTATTCTTTCGGAGTTTTGAGCGTTTTGATCATTCAAATTTCGGAATTTCAAAACGGCCCTATCTTGAATTTCGGAACATTAAAATTAGGAATTTTAAACCGTCGGAGCATTCAAAGTTCGGAATTTCAACCCGGCCCCACATTGCTGACTGATTCTATCACTAATTGGAAAATGGACTTTGGGCGGAAAGACAAGTGAGTAGCAGAAATAGGGCCGGATTTGGGGGGAGGGGGGCATTCGAGGCAGCCCCGAGGCCTCCACAATTCAAATTTCGTGGTAAAATTTGATGGACAATGATATGCAACACTAAGTGACCATCACTCCAGAGATCGAACGGAAAAAAAAGTTGTCACAGCATTTTTGTGAAAAACTTTAAAAGCAAGTTGTACAAATAAAACTCGATTATTATTATTATTAAGTTTTCACAGCTTGATGAAGCACTTTTCTAAATAACATTTTAACGCGTATTTCTGTAAAAAAATAATTTAAAAAACACCAAACACGATGAATTCTCTACAAAAGAACATATTCCCTGGATTATCACTTTTTAAATGTCACGTAGATTGAGTAAACCATTTAGTAAAATGTTTGCGGAGTATCCGGAGAAAAGAAAAATTTGTTTACTGACATTGTTTTTTACAAGTGCTGAAAAACGCCTATGAAATTTTTTAGTTTTAGGTTGAGGCTCTGCATGCGCAATTTCAGAAATATATTTTTTATTGCATGCTTTTGGAGCGTAGGGTCATAACTTCAACTTGCAACGACGATTTTGTATGAATTCTACAAATTGACCGAGTTATGGGGATTTTTGTGAAGTAGAAATTAATTTGGTTGAAACTCTCCATGAGCTTGACATTGCGAAAATAGATTTCTTTTTATTGCTTCGTTTTAGCGCAAGACGCTTACACCGATGGGTATATGCTATTTAGCCAAAAATAGTTTACGTTAAAATTGTATAAATGAAAAGGGAAAAACTTTAAAATTAGTAAGTCCGAATCGTGTGTAGTATATAGTATGTAACTAACCTATACAGTATACGGTGTGTCTCATTTAAATCTTACATTCGATTTATCTCGAAAAATACTGTTCCGATCAAGTATTGAGTATAATAAAACGTTTAGGGTTCAAAGGGGGGTGTTTAAGAAATTACTCTTTTTTGGTAAAAAATTCAAAACTAACAACTTTTTTGCTAATTTTTTTGTACAACATTCATCATTTTCAGGCTAGAACACCATTTAATACTATTTTGGCGCTGTCCAGAATGTACCACGAGAAAATAAGAGGCAAACCTAAACAAAAGGGGTTTGTTTGCGTTTTTTGTGTTTGTTTGGGTTTATTCGATAACCCAAACAAGGATTTGGTCTGTGTGGATCGTCATTTCCGCTATCAAACAAACCCAAGAAAACTCACAGGCACACTTACACTAGGGATATTGAAGATTTAACCTCCTCGTGGTACATTCTGGATAACGCAAAAATAGTAAAAATTGAAAAAGCCGTTTTAACCGAAAAATTATGAACTTTATAAAGAAAAAATTACCTACAACAGCTGTTAGCTTTGGCATGACAAATTTTTTGGTCAAAATCAAAAGTCATGTTCTTATTTTTTTTAAACATGTCGACGATCTTAGCGACGACATTTTGAAATTTGCTCCAAAAAATGATTTTTTTTTAACGTCCTCCTTTGAACCCTAAAAGTTTTACTATACTCAATACTTGATCAGAGTGGTATTTTTCGAAATAAACGAGGTACAAAATTCAAATGGTAAACCCGGTATAGTTACAAGCTATAGTATGTAATTACACTATAAAGTATATAATTACACACTAAAAAGAAAGAATTTATTTACATGATAAAAATGGAAAAACATAATGGTAATCGAAATTGTCTGATCTCAGGAAACGCCTCCTTCGTTATCTTCTAACAACGCATGTTTGAAAAATATGTAATGTTTAATAAGTTTTTAAGTTTAATGTTTTTCCACATTAGGTTATTTAAAGACAATAAAAGAAAAAAGTTCACTTTTGAAGAAAATTGGGCTCCTCCTACTCCTTCGTTATCCCAGGGCCTCCACCGCTCCGAATTCGGCCCTGAGAATGAGCGCTGATTTAGGGAATGATTCCCGATTTGCTGTATACGGAATGAGTGACGAGCCAAAGTCACCCGGGTAGACGAGACTCGGGAAAACTACCAATGTTGGATCAATAGTCCGTGCATCTTTACTTCCCTCCACTAGTTTCAATAGAGCAAAAACGGTGCCTCAGCTGTGAAGTAGGATTGTGCATTGACGGGTGGCAAAGTCTGTCGTATGTGGGGAAAGTTTTTCGTTGCTTTTCTTCATGTGAGAGACTCAGTCGGATATGGGGTTGCGTGACTCTTGAGTGGTTCATAAATGCCAGGGCTGTTTATTCCGGAGCTAAGGGATGAGACGAGGGACGAAGGCCCGAGGGCCCTAGGCCAGGCGCCTAGGAATGGATAACGAAGGGGCATGCATTAGACCTCGAAGAGACGATAGGATGATTTCAGGGGGGGAGGCAAAAAATCAGCAAAAAGTCGATGACGTGATATATGGACGGCCCCCAACCTGGCCATTATCATCTACCACGATTTACGACATTGCCAATTCATCTCACGTTAATTGAACGAGTAAAAGTTATAGAAAAAAATTATACGAAGTAATGAAAACATTTAATATAATTACCGAATGTTCAAAAATGCATATTTTTACAAATGGATGTAGAAAAATAGTTCGAAAATGTACGTTTAATATGACGATTATTTAATAGCTACCAGTTGATGACAGTCAATCGGCTCCATGCATGAGCATAGGGCGTCCCCTTTGTACTTCACCCACGACGGATAGACCCCATAAAAACCTTCAGGCAGGACACAACTGAGACCGGTAAAAAAGTTGATTTTTTGCATTTTTTCAAGGTATACATATTCAAGAAAATGTAAAACAAAAAGTCAAGTAAAAATATTGAAAATTGACTAAGTTTCAGACGATTTGGTGGGAGCAGGTAGCGCAACGATTTACGTATACTCAAACTGTCAATCGCGTTTTTCTCGTCCTGGCCGGAATGATGAGTTTAGGTATGATTTTCCGATTTTCAATTTTGAAAATGAACATTTCCGTAATTGCAGTAGTTATCGTTGTAGGGGATCCGTTTCTTGGGAAATTAAATATTTTTTAAGCCCCTGAATATAAATAAACATTTCGCCAAAATTACACTTTTTTGTGATAGCCCGCTATTTAGTGGATTTTTTTTTTCGAAAAATGGCTACATACAACGAACACTACATTCATATACATTATAATTCTTTTGTTTTTTTTCTTCAGACTAACCATTGTCAAGTTATCCATCCGACCGGTGAAACCACATTTTTTATACTGAGGCTCTATTATATCTCAATAAGGTTGTTGATTATGAATGTTTGCAAATAAAAATTTACACGAAACACGTTGAATGTATGGCTAATACATCATACCTTTTCCAAATCCCAAATAAATAATCTAGTAGACAAAAAAATTGACATAAAACTACCTTTTCGGCCCATCACAGTGGTGTCCTCCCTAAGGGCGGAAAAACGGGTTTAAGGGGAAACCCACCCCAAAAAAGAAAGGCGTGACCCCTTAACTTCATTTTGTTCTCAAACTTGTATAGTGGATTTTTTATTGCTTTACTTGAGAAGAATTTTGGTTTTTGTTTCATTCAGATCGGTGAACAGCTTACGGATTAAACTGCAAAATCACCCCTCGAAACGCCCTTCTTTGAGGGGCAGTTTCCTCTCTTGAGGGGGGAGAGACCTTTATCCGAGGAAAAAATTGCTGATGTCCATGATTTTTTTTAAAGGAAGGGATTTCTTCCCCATTATTGAGACTTAGGGTATGTTTCATTACTATTTTTGGCTGTTACATGGTATTTTTTTATTAATCTTTAAAAATAGCGGAGAAATGGAACGGTCTTCTGAACGAGTTGCGGCGGATGTTGTCAGACGGCGTGATACGTAGCGTCGGCGGGATTAATCTGAAAAAAAAACCAACGAAGATTTTTGTTCCATTAAGGGGAGATATACACCTAGATGGTCGAGGTCGAGGATTTAGAAACTATGAACATTCCATCGACCGTAGAAGACCCACACTATGGGCCTGGTATCGATGATTCCATGTAAGTTGACAAATTTCATGATTTATTCATTCCCAAATTTTCAAACGCGTTTTTCTCAAAACCACGTTTTTCAAATCGGTACCCAAAATTTCTCGAAAATCAATGAACCGATTGCCTTGAGGTTTTTTGTGGTTATTCTATACACCATTATCTAGTACTTGTCATAGGATTTTTTTTCCGTTACTTATTTTTTGTTTTATAGGCAAAATAATAACTAATTTTTGGCCCAAAAATCACTATTTATGTTCAAACGTCCGCCATTTTGTCATAAATCGATATTTTCAAAATCGGCTACGACAAGTACTAGATTATAGTATCTAATTTAATAATCTTTTTGGTTTTTTTTTTCAGATGATTTTTGAAGAAACGCCAGTGGGTACCGTATACGCAGATTTTTTTATGACGCTCCAAGGATCATACAATATCCTTGTGTATTTTCGATATTTTCAAATAAAGAAAATTAAACATATTTTTGAATGTATATACTTTTAGATAATTAAAACCCCAATCGGAAATTTCAAATAGTTTTCCTTGAAAAAATTCACAAAAATGACTTTTTTCCGGCTCCTAGGTGTATGTCTCCCCTTAACACTCATACGCAAAATACGATCCAGGAAAAAGTGAGAAATGTTGAAAATTCACAAAATGGTACGCGTTGAAACAATAAGATTGAATATTACAAAGAAATGGCTACATCTTGCAATAAAAAATCCTTTTTTTAATTTTAAAAAATATTTAGGGCCATGTTTTAGATAATGAGGTCACAAAGATTGATACCAAATTTCATCAGAATCGATCGATTAGTTTTTTCAGCTATACGGCACGCCAGTTTTGAAAATCCAAATTGGAAGACCGTACCATACCTCCACCATTTTTAAAGATCATTTTAAAAAATGCGGTCTAACAGCAAAAAGTAGTAACAAAACATACCCTAAGTCTCAAAAATTGTGATTCTTCACCTAGAGAAATTTCTATATTGCCTTAAAAAAAATGTATGAAAATTAGCGAATTTTTGTCTCGCCTAAAGGTATCTCCCCCCTTAAATCTACCAATTAGATGAAATCTACCAATGTATCGTAGAATGCTGACTATCCAAGAGGATCGTATCAATCAAAACTGTCGTTGTAAAATCCTAAGGTTCAAGACTTCCATCACTTTTCCTCCACATAATGTATTTCCATACCATCCATTCCATTGTTGTGTGGAAACAACTTAAGTTCGCGGCTATACGATAGTCTGGAAGCGTTTGTGTGCCCACAAATTGGTACGATAGCGCGCGATACTAATTGCTGAATCATCACTCGCCAAGTGAGTGACTAACCGGAGAGAGTGCAGAATTCGAGGATGTCACATGAATGAACACAAGGCCAAAGTCTCCAACGCCCCAGTCACGTGGACGAATCATTACCCCGCTGGACAATTCGTTAAACTACAGGGAGTATACAATCGGGGGTTATTTAAAGGGAGGGTAGGGGTTTCAGCGTGAAAAAAAACACTTTTTTGCGAATTTTTTTCATCTATATGGATAGAGTAAATTTGTTGAAACCTTTTGTACATTGTTAAGTGTCATTTCGAGAACATTCCGTGAAATTTGTACGCGAAAATATCCACAAACAAGCCGGTGCCGCGTTTTTCTCGAAACCACTTTTTCAAAGTCCGTGTTCACTGCCATTTGAAAACTACATGACCGATTTATTTCAAACTTGGTACACACTTTCTACATATAAAATACCTCCCCCCAACGGTTAGTTTGAGATTTTTTTTACATTGAGGGGGTTTTCCACCCCCAAAATGGCGGAATTTTTCGTGAAAAATGGCACTTTTCACTTTACATGACCACCAAAAATTTAGAAATGAAAAAAAATGAACAAAGACCGTTGGGGGGAGGATTTGATGATACTTTGACTAAATTTTAATGGTACTCGATTTCAGATAATTTCTAGCTGAGATACAGTGAACACCGCAAATCGTGTGTTTCCAAAGGCGGTCTTGGAAAAGCTTTGTTACCGGCTTGTTTGTGGATATTTTCACGGAATGTACTTTAAATGATACTTAACAATGTAAAAAACGTTTCAATAAATTAACTTTATCCATATAGATGAAAAAAAAATCGCAAAAAAGTGTTTTTTTTCACACTGAAACCCCTACCCACCCCTTAAGGTAGTACTAGCGTATTGACTAGTCATCAGAAAATCTGCAAATTTTCGAATCTGAAAAAAAGCAAAGTATAATATATTTAGGTATAATAATAACCATGATACAGAAAGGAATTATTTAAGAAGTGTATGTGATAGCTGTGTGTATTATATTATGAAAAGTATGAAAATAGCGATCAGATTTGACTCGAGTTGTCTCACCGGCCGCCATTTCATAATTTTGGCAATATCAGTGACAACGCTGTACTGGGGCGCTCCCGATAAATGTCAAGCGTGTGTTTGTTTACCGTGTGTGTAATGTGCGTATTGTAACTTCTGTTTTACATAAATTGTAACAACAGATATGGATCGACACAACATTCGTTCGAGGCTCGGACGTAATAAAATTGCATTAAGGGGCCAGTCCACTTTGAATATTTCAAAAAATCGAAAGCAAGCAAGACTTGAAGAAATTGACGATGATGAGCAATCAGAAGGGATTTTGTACGGTGCAGGAATTGCCGATTGAGTTTAGGTAAGAGTGTTTCATAGTATAAACTTCAAACGCGTTTTTCTCGAAACAACGTTTTCAAAATCTAGCTCCATCGTATCTCTAAAACTAATAAACCGATTCTCTTTAAATTTGAACCACATAATGTAAACACGATTCGCAACAAGATGACCCTCGATGGTTTTAAAATTTTGATTTTTATTCTTTTTTTTTGCGAAAAACTACCGAAAAATCGCGTTTTTTTACTTTTTTGTTTTTCATCTGCCATTTTTTTATTTTTTGATAAAACTTTATATCCGAGGGTCATTTTGTAGCTGGTGGCATACTGCATCTAATGGACTTTGATTTTTTGTTTCAGACAAGCCGTTACCGACTTGTGATGGAGCTACCTAACCCACCTATTTTTGATGCGTTACGTTAAACTATCGTTTTTGTACTTAAAAATGAATAAAAGTGAATTAATTTTTTTTTAATGTATTTCAAGACTTTGTTTATCAAGCCCAACAACTTTTATATTCATATCT
This sequence comes from Ophion ellenae, assembly GCA_963210295.1. Lineage (NCBI taxonomy): Eukaryota > Metazoa > Arthropoda > Insecta > Hymenoptera > Ichneumonidae > Ophion > Ophion ellenae. Next base: position 11,964,765 of record OY723396.1, read on the forward strand.
TTTGATAAAATCCTCAAAAAAAAATCGCGAAAATAGCCTTTTTCGTGGCTCCAAAGTGGACTGGCCCCTTAGGGTAATCCTATCGCCAGGCTTCAATCCATAAGATTTTCATTTTTTCACTAAGTACATTAATAACAGTCTCTGTAAAAATTAAGTGTCCGTTATGGACCTAATTAGAGAGAAAACAAATTAAAATTGCGTATTTTTGTGAAGGAATTTCGAGACGACATACAAAAACCCAATTCCCGGTCGCTACAAAAGTGCAGATAATAGTGGGAATCCGTCAGATTCTTAAAAATAATCAGATTTACACACTTAACACTTGTAGTAATCCAATGCTCTCACAAAAAATTACGCTTATTGACCTAATTTTGATGAAATATCAAGTTTAATTTGTACTTCCGGTATTGGATTGATTACCACTTGCTACGATAAAGAGACGCGACAGCAAGGCGACAGTTGACTGTAGTACCAACCTCATCTCACTCATACGAATTTCCACACATATTTCATTTTTAACCGACATATTTCGCCGACACAAATTTTCCACGCTTTTTACCAGTCGTGGCCCGAATACAATGCTTTATATTTCCCGCACCTGACATTGTTTTGACAGATCGACGTTGAAAGCATGGAGGTTAAACTCGCCTGGTTTATTAAAAAAAAGACGGAGATAGAACCAATGTTGCCAAACATCAAACCTAAAAATACTGCGCGAATCGTTGAAATAAGTATTTTTTCATTTTTCTAATTGAATGTGAACATTTATTGAACAGTTTACACATGGAAAATTTTAGTTTTTACAAATTATTTTTTTGCGTACGTTACAATTTTTAATTGTACAAGTCTCAAGTATGATCAGTGGTATGATTAGTGTGAAGCGATACGATTACCTTAAGAACGTTGTGTCCAAAATTGAAAATGGTAATAGAATATTAAAAATTTGATAGGTCATTATATGAAACATTTGAAAGGTCGTATAAAAATTTCACAACGATTAGGAAGCTGGCTACTGAGAAATTAGAATTCGCAAATTACATGCAGCCTTATGGAAACTGAAGTAACTTTCCAATTATTATTATTTTTTTTATATATATAAGTTTGTATATAACATGTAAGAAGCATTGTTTTATTTTTCCAATACATTTAGGAAGCTCGTATTCTAGAAAATAAATAATAACGACGAAGTACGTAGTTTTCACCGCAAGAAACAAGAATATAGCGGCAACGTTGCATGGACCGAAAGTAGCGGGAAATTCAAATACTCATTTTTGTTCACGGACGACGTCGCTTCTTGCACCATAAAGCCACCTTTGTTTTTGATATATTTGAAATGAAAAATGATCATTTATAAATATTTGCGAAGTTACTATAATCATAATAATTGCAAAGTTACTTCAGTTTCCATAAGGCTGCGTGTAATTTGTGAATTCCAATTTCTCAGTAGCCAGCTTCCTAATCGTCGTGAAATTTTTACACAACCTTTCAAATGTTCTGCATAATGTCCTATCAAATTTAAAATAATGTATTACCATTTTCAATTTTGGACACAACATCCTTAAGAACCTACAACTTTTGTCGTTGCATTCAAAGTGACGCATGCAGCGTTGAAAAATCTACGCCATCCCTTCCGTCATGGCACCCTGGCTAGCGAACGCGAAAAAATTAGTCGATGAAATCGATAATATCTGCTCAAATTGTCCCGTTACCTATATTTTTTATGGACCATACGTTACCGCAACAGTTTTTTTTTGTTATTTATCGCTTTTGCATAGCTCCGTATGTAATCGTGAACTATGATTATTTCCGTCTCAAAGTTCAATCCGCACGGATTCGCCATATGGTGCGGGTCAAATGCATTGATTTAGTAAATGAATTTCTATTGTATCTAGCCGGTAAGTCCATACTGCAGCATATAAAAAAATCAATTTTTTATCTAATGAAGAGGTTAGTGCACATACTACCTTTAAAAAAAGTGCAAATTCGCGAGTAGATTCGAATAGAAAGGAATCGGCCTCGAACACCGTTCTTCCTAAAAGAATTCCCGTGCTGATGATCCTCCCGCCTCCTTGTACAAGGTATGAGCTATATCACGATCCGGCTCCCGCATTGAAACTCCTACGTTGTAATTTATCGCGCCTGACGCGCCACGGAGAACAACTCGTCTGGAAATAAGCTTATGCAACTCGTCCACTGCGGCAGCAGGCATCGGATAAGATCACCGCCGTGATTCCAGCTCGAATACTTTATATGTGGTCAGCTGTTTTCTACAGATCCATCGTTGAACGCTTGTCTCTCTTACAAGCAACATCAATCAAGTTACCGCCTTCGATTTTGTTTAAACTCATATATGTATTGAAGCATTGAAAACGTAATGAGCATTGAAAACGTAATGAGCATTGACACGTAATTTTTTTATCGTCGGAAAAATGGTGTAAGCGGCGGGGGATTTAGGCGAGGAAAAAATGCTGATTTTCGTGATCTTTTAGGCTTAGAGCATGGTTTATTGCTACTTTTAGCTCTGACGTGGTGTTTTTAGCATTAAAAATGCTTTTAAAGCTATATATGTATATAAGGTAGGCTGGGTATCGGGGTCTGAGTTAGCTGGATGTCACATGAAACTATCGTTACCCCCACTCCACTGCCATAGAGTTGTAGTAGAGTGGGGGGACCTGCGACATGCTGAATGCCTGTGATTGGTTGAAAAACGCCCTCTCCGCACCCAATGCTAATCTTTTTGATTAATTTAACAATTATATTACAACTTATAGTACACATATGTTACAAAAATAATATAACAATTATTATACAAACAAACCCAAACAAACCGAAACGAACCCAAACAAACGCAATTACGTGCCTTAATGTATCAATATCTTTGAAAAATAATAAAAACAAACTCATATTGCTTACATGTACCTGTTTTTTATTACCCGAAAAGTCTGATTACATTTTCAATGCCACGAAATAGTTGCACTTTGCGTAATATCTGTAGATTTTTTTCATTAATATTTAAAAATAGCAGAGTATGGCACGGTCTTCTAAACTGCATTTTCAAAAATGATGCCACGTACGGCTGAAAAACAAATCGACTGATGCGGATTAAATTTGGTATAAATCTTTGTAACTTTATTGTCCAAAACATGACCCTAAATGTTTTCGAACATTTAAAAAGGAGTATTTTTTATTGCAGAATGTAGCGATTTTTCGGAAAATTTAATCTTTTTATTTCAATGCGTACCATTTAATCGATTTTCAATATTTCGCACTTTTTCTTGGTTCATATTCTGCGTATGAAATTTAATGAAAGAAAAATCTTCGTTGTCTTTTTGTCAGATTAATCCCGCCGAGGCTACGTGTCACACCGTCTGACAAGATCCGCTGCAACCTGTCTAAAAGACCGTGTCATGCCTCCGGCATTTTTTAAGATTATTTTTTTAAATACCATGTAAAGCCGCAAGTAGTCATACAACAGACCCTAAGTCTTAAAAATAGTGAAGATATCTTTTTTTATCATGAAAATCAGCAATTTCTTTTCTCGCGTAAAGGTATTTCCTTCCTCAAGAGAGATAACCACCTCTCAAAGAAGATCGTTCGAGGGGTGATTTTGCAGTTTCATCCACAAGCAGTCTACCGATCTGAATAAAACAAAAACCAAAAGTCCTCTTCTGTAGACTGGTGAAAAATGCACTATAGGAGTTTGAGATCAAAATTAAATTAAGGGGTGTCACGCCTTTTCTAGAGGGGTGGTTTTTCCTCTTAAAACCGTTTTTCCATCGACAAAAAAAATACGTGTCTAATAGTTTTCAATACTTTATCACAAATGTGAGTTTCAACAAAATCGTGCAGCCCCTGGGAACCCGTCGAATTTCAGCATGTTCATCCTCTCGTCGTTTAGCTTCGATTGATCCCAAATTATTGGGAAACAACATTCAGCCCGACGAAGCCACGTCGCCTTGCCAAATCTCTTGAAGAAGATACGTGAATGAAGAGCAGGAAAAAATCGAAAGAAAACGTTCGTAACGAAGAGAGCTGATCGGGTTGCGGCTATATGTCAGCTCCATCGCGAGAGCACCAGGGAAGCTTGGCAATCGTGACGCGAATACTCTAGCGAGGTACAACTTGACGTCATCGAAGAATTCTGGCTGCACGTATACAAGTGTCGTGAAACGTCGCGAGAGGTGATGCCGAGGGGGCGGGAGCAAAGCACGTGCTGGTGAGCTCCAGTGTATTAAGGCGTTACCCCCACTTGTAGCGCAAAAAAAGGCCTTTTTCATGAATTTTTTTAGAGAAAACTACAAAACTTTTTTAATCGATCAATATACCATCTTAAAGAACACATCTTGAAGAACTTTCAGTAATTTTTTTATTGAAAAATATTACATTGTTTAGTGGCAAATGGCCGTCAATGAAATAATGTTTTTATATACACGGTTTGCGGTGACCAACATTGCGGCGAAGTGGATCATCTGAAAAAAAAATGCGGATGGATTTAGTCAAATATAAGTATAAACTAGTCTTTAATCGAAGGATTTTAAAAAATATTCATTTTTCACAAAATGGCGGACAGTCAAAGTTAATGGTTCGATTTTAACGAAAAAAAACGGCCGTTTTTTGGCTATAAAACGGCCATTTTTTTCGAAAAAAAAATCGAACAATTAAAGACTACATTTTTATGTATTAAATAAGCCTGCAAAATTTCAAGAAGATCGGTTCATTAGTGTTCGAGTAATCTTGGTCACCGACTTCAGAAATGCCATTTTGAGAAAAAGGCGTTTAAAGTTTCTCTTTCAACGCTCTTTCGACGCTCATATCTCAGTCAATTTTGTTCGGATCGACTTGAAATTTTCAGGACATATTCTCAGATACTTATACTTCAAAAAAATGCAATAAAAAAAATCGATTTTTTCAAAATCGCAAGTGGGGGTAACCCCTTAAATGAAATCGGCCTTCGATGAACGATAAGCTGTAAGTCGCAGGGCTCGATTCGAGCACGGGACGTGTAACAGCTGCTGGAACCACGTGTGGGAGTTGCATGTTGATAGAGAAATTATCATTAAGGGCGTTCGTGCTTTTGTCGATTTCGAATATTTTTATATGAGATCGACGTACTTTCGGGAACTTAAAAAAATTATTTTAATTTAGAACGATTTTTTTATGTGAAAAAAATTGTTTAAAATAGTGTGGCAAAGGAGTTTTTTAATTTTATTTTTCGCAAAGATTCAATACTATTTTTAAAAATCTACATATATTGCACAAAGTGCCACTATTTCGTGGCATTGAAAATGTAATCAGACTTTTCGGGGAATAAAAAACAGGTTGATGTGAATAATATGACTTGGTATTTATTATTTTTCAAAAAAAACTGATATATCAGGGTGTATAATTGGGTTTGTTTGGATTTGTTTAAGGGCATTCGTGCTTTTGTCGATTTCGAATATTTTTATATGAGAACGACGTATTTGCGGGAACTTTTGTTTACAGGCAGAACTCAGGGCCGATTTATTTCGAATCGGAAGATCGCTGTCTGGCTCGGTATAATTGAACTCAACTATACAAAGAGGTTTTAGTTACGTTTTTTGGCAAATGCAGAAACGTAAAAAGGACTTAAACTTTAAAACTTATTTGACGAAGCGAATGGCGTGGATTGTTTCGGGTGTATGTTACGTTAGAAGATTTTATTTTCTCACAATATCTTGAACCATTTTTTCTACTTTAAAAACAGTAGGTTAACATTTTTTCTAATAAAAAACTTCTTTTTTGATACACTATTTTAGAAAAAATGAAAAAAAAAAATAGTTATACATTTTTCGAAAACTTTCCCTTTGCCATACCATATTCAACCATTTTTTCACTTACTGTTAGAATAAAATTGTATTTAATTTTTTTTTATGAAAAAAACCTTTCCTTCGTCACACTATTTTGAACATTTTTTTTTTATATTTGTAACATTTTTTGAATTTTTTCCCTTTGCCACACTATTTTAAACTATTGTTAGCATTGAAAATGCTTTCACAACTGTATATGTTTATTGAGGTAGGCTGGGTATAGGGGTCTGAGTTAGCTGGATGTCTCACGAAACTAACGGTACCCCCACTCCACTGCCACTGTGTTATAGTAGAGTGGGAGCCGCGACATGCCGCATGCCTGTGATTGGTTGAAAAATGCCGTCCTCCCACCCAATTCTAATCTTGTTATTGATTTAAAATTTATATTACAACTTATATTACAAATATATTGCAAAAGTTATATAACAATTATTATACAAACAAACCCAAACAAATTCAAGCAAACCTAATTATAAACCTCGATGTATCCGTATTTTTTTTTAAATAATCAAAACCAACTCATATTATTTACATATACCTGTTGTTTATTACCCGAAAAGTCTGATTACATTTTCAATGCCATGAAACAGCTGCGATTTATGTAATATATGTAATTTAAAAAAAATTACTGAATATTGGCGAAAAATAAAATTTAAAAACTTCCTTGCCACACTATTTTAAACAATTGTATTACATAAAAAATAGTTCTAAATAAAAATAATTTTTTTAAAGTTTTCCTTCGCTACAGTAGATTGAAGTTTTTTTTCACAGTTCAAAATTTTTAAGAAAACATTTTTTTAACTTTTCATTTGCCACGTCATTTCAAACCATTTTTTATTACAAAGAAAATAGTTTTAAATATTTAGAAAATCTTTTTTACTGCTCCACTATTTCAAACAATTTTCTTTTATTGAACTGCCTCTAAAATTTGTTAAAATTATACAAAAAACATTTGCTTTGCCACACTATTTTAAAAGTTAATTTTTTTTATCGTTCCAAATTTAAAAAAAAATTTCTTTGCCCCACTATTTTCAAACTCAACAATCAGCGAGGCAGATCGATGCCATTTCATATTAACTTGCTCAGATGGCATAATAAGTGGAAAAAATCGCGAATATATGTGTTGAGATTGCGCATTTTCTTAATCACTATTAATACACATTATAGTACTATCGTAATGAAGTATCATAAATAGTACGGTCCCCACGTACGATAAATCGCAATAACAAACGTATAATAAGTATCGCGTAGGCCCCCTTAAAAAAAATCGTTGAGCCGTCTCTTCTATGCTGCGCTGATCCATCCAGAAACTGCTGGAATCGCTCTAACGCTATCGTAAACATATCGTGACCGAGCGATTGTCACGTCAAGCACGCATTCTGCATTTTAATAATGCCCGCAGGCTGGATGTGAAACAGCAATTGCGGTACGATGCGAGATCTCGATATTTCTGCGTGCACCAAAGCACGCCACTTGGAGCCATTGAAACAGACTGTAACCAAAGTAAGCCGAGCTTATCTCCATCTATATAAAACAAGCATCGATTTTTCTTATATATTCAATTCAAGTGTCCAGTTAAATAATCAATGCATTTTTTTCATAGCGTTGGAGTTTGCCTTATTGAAATGCAACGTAAGGTCTTTAAAAAAATGTTTTCGCTTTAGTTTCATTATAATCGAATTGTTTTTTTATAGATCGAGGTCGTAGTCTGATAAGAATAGAAAAAAAACGGTTGGGTGATTTTTGTACCCCAAATCAGTGACAAAAATGGCGGAAATTTAAAAAATTACCTTTCGATGCATTCCAATGATGCAAACTTCAAGATTTTTTTTATGAGTAAAAAAAATCGATTTTTTTACATTTTCTCGAAGTGTACATATTCAAGATTTTCACCTTTTTTTCAAGTATCTTTGACAATTTTCTTTATTGGGAAATATTTATAAACGACGGAGATACAGTAAATTGCACAGACCGCTGTGCAAAAAAGGTCCTTCGCGATGACCACTCCTGCTCGGGAACAAATCATCTGAAATCAAAAAACCAAATGAATTTAGTTTTTGTGCCGTATCATGTAGTCTTTAATCGAAGGATTGAATAAAACAATGATTTTGAAATAATGCTCGCCGATCGAAAATGATCGTCGAAATTTAGGTGCAAAAAAAACTCTATTTTCCTTGATGCAAAAAAGTATGCATTGAAAAAAAATCCCTTCGATTAAGGACTGCCTTTTGATATACAAAAAAATGTCGGTGAAATTTGAAGCAGATCGGTTTAGTTGTTTTTGAGATATTTTGGTCACCGATTCTCGAAAAGTCATTCCGAGAAAAACGCATTTAAAGTTTTTACCTATAACGGTAAAGCGGTAAGCGGACCTACGTGTAAACGCTCATAACTCTTCCAATATTCAACGAACCGACTTGAAATTTTCAGAGAATATTTTTGAAAGATTATATTATAAAAATCCGTCGAAAACGAAAATCGATTTTTTCAACAACTATAACTACGTGTAACCCCTTAAAGTATTGAAGATTGAGCAAGTTACAGTCGATTTATAGGTAACGCAACGATTTACGTATCTGAAACTTTCAATCGCGTTTTTCTCGAAACGACTTTTCTTGGCCAGGCTGGAGCTGGCCGGAGCGTAACTTTAGCTATAATTGTTCCAATTTTCAATATAAAAATCCAACATGTCGGTAATAACAGTACCTATCGTTGTACGTAGCCGTGTTTTCGTTGTTTTAAATTTAGTATTTTATATGCCGCCGAATATGAGCAAAAAATTGCTAAAATTGCACTTTTCTTAAGACACGCCATTCTTTTTTTTTTAACTTTTATCTAGATTATACAACTTTTTATTTTATTTTTAGGACCAACCATTGTCAAGTTATTGATCCGGCCGTTAAACAACAATTTTTATACAGAGTTCCTATTATACCTTAATAACGTTAATTTTTTTTTCCAATGAAAATTTACATGATATAAGTTCAATGTATGCTGAATAACATACCGCTTTTCCAAATCCCAAATAAATAATCTAATAGACAAAAAAAACGGGAAAAGCGACGCTTTTCGGTCCGACACAGTAGTGTCCTCCCGTAAGGCGGAATATACATTTGGACGGGAATAAAATCAGCAATTTGGAGGTATTTTTTAAACTTAGAATTAACTATTCTACATTTATCAAATTGTAGGTATAATTTAATAGTATATTTAAGTATACAAAACAATTTTTTTAAATTAATGTATCATCAAAGTGGCGGTGCTGTGGCAGAGTGTTACAGCAAGATTGCCGCGGGAGTTGCGGATTGGCGTGCAATCTAGCTTTCCGTAGATTTTGATTGGCAAAAAAATTCAAACATTTTTTCAGCTCGAACATGTATAGTTTCTATGTGACAGTAGTTAAAATGGAGAAAGATCAAATTTAAGAGACTGGCACGCATTTACAACAAAAATTAACATTTCACGCAAAGTTTCTGTAAAATTTGGAATAAAAAGTAGTTTTTTAAATAATGTTTCAAAAACAATTCTCGTTCAATAGAAGGTAGCAATTTTATGAATATTTTTACCAAGTTTCGACTCAATCGGCTTAATAGTTTTTCGGTAATCCTGCACGCCAATTTCGAAAACGCAGTTATGAACAAAAGAGGTTTGAAGTTTACGCCCCCTTCGAAATCGAGCGGTGAGGCACAGCGTTGACGGGCTGTAACGTTTGAAGTTTTTCCAATTTCACTTTGAAACTTCGCGAAAATGTTTTACATATTTTAATAATTATATCAATCTTATCATTTTTATTTTATCCACGTGTTGTTCTTTCGTTAACTTTGTTAACTAAAATGATTTTGAAAATTAATCTATTTAATAGTACTTTTATTGTTAATAATATAAATTAGTTAATAATAAATTTGTTTATCGCTTCATCAAATTTATCAATTTTAAATAATTGAATTATTTAATATTTTAAGTTAGAAAAAACTCTTAATCTTCAAAATAAAAATAAAAATTTACTTTTAAATCTTAATAACATAGTAAAGACAAATTACTCATCTTAATAAATTTATTGCGTAAATAAATGATATTTTTCAAAATTTTATAAATCAATATATTTTTAAACTTGCAATACATTTTTTTTAACTCAAAGTTTATTCAAAAATGTTTTTTTTTTCTACAAATCATAACGATATTGGCATTCTTTATTTTATTTTTGGAATACGATCTGGTATAATAGGATCTTCAGTGAGTTTATTAATTCGTATAGAAATAGGTAACCCTGATTATATAATTAATAATGATCAGTTATATAACTCCATTATTACATCTAATCTCAATCTATCGTTTAAAGAGAAAACAAATTAATCGGTTTTCTTGATCGTTGTAAATATATATCCCCCCTTAATGAAAGGTTTAACAAATATTTGCGAATAATTTCTCCAAGTTCATGGTTGGCCTTATTTCAAGGCGTGAGTAATCTCAACATCTCACCCCACCGAACCACTTGGCAAAAGACTCCTCGTGGACCCACACGACCGAAGCAACTTATCTCACGATCCCTTCTACTTTAACTTCTCTTAGTCGCCAGATAAGCTGAGCGATTTTTTTTCTACAGCGAATACATATTTGGACGAATGGCAAATGGTCCACTAAAAGAGACGAAAACCCAGCACTTCAAAACGTAGAATATGAATTTTGTACTGAAGGTTACATACTGAAAGTAACCCCAATAAAATGTTGCCCTTCAACTCGTCCCAACCATAAGAAATAGGGGTTGAAACCTTAAAAATCGCCGTATCTCGATAATTAATAGCCCGATAAAAAAAGATTTCGAAGAAAAGTTATTCGGAATAATAAAATACGTATAAAATTATGTGACGTCCAACCCCCTATCTTTGAAAATAGCGGCACAAAAACGATTCGAAAAATTGGGGTTGATGATTGTGCGCGCGGAGTAGACATATCGCAGCGTCCTTGTCTGGGTCAGTGGTGCTCTCATGTTTTTGTAGTCCCGTAAAAGAGACGAAAACCCAGCAAAACCCTAAGAAATAGGGGTTGAAAACTTGAAAATCGCAGTATCTCGATAACTAATAGCCCGATGAAAAAATTATTTAAACTAAAGTTGTTCGGAATAATAAAATACGTATAAAGTTATCTGACGTCCAATGCCCTATCTTTAAAAATAGCGGCGCAAAAACACTCGCTCACACACGCGTCAACCCCGAAATTTCGAATCGTTTTTGTGCCGCTATTTTCAAAGATAGGTGGTTGGACGTCAGATAACTTTATACGAATTTTATTATTCCAAACAACTTTTGTTTGAAACCTTTTTTGATCGGGCTATTAATTATCGAGATACGGCTATTTTTAAGTTTTCAACCCGTATTTCTCAGGGTTGGGGCGAGTTGAGGGGCAACATTTTATTGGAGTTACTTTCGGTATGCAACCGCCTACCTTCAGTCAAAAATTCATATTCTACGCTAAAAAGTGCTGAGTTTTCGTCTCTTTTACTGGACTAAAAAGCACCAATATACGGAGATATTTTCGTGGGTATATACAACCCGACAATACAGAGCTATATGTTTTGGCGTCTTTCGGTCTTGACCCGGCGCACGCGACTTATCGATTGTCCCGCGGCACTCTGTAGACCATTGCATACGTACATATATACGGACGTGCTTATCAGGAGCTTTCGCACACGTACTCCTTTGGTTCCATTTACACGGGTATGACATTTATGTATACGAATTCACGTGGGCGCGAGTCCCGGATATGCCGCTGCGGAAAAGTTGGGTTGAAGCCTGAGCATACGTACGGAGCCCGATGTCAACTCGCATTGAGACAAACGACTCTGCATAATTAAAAAATATGCAACGTCCCGATAGCCTTTTTTCAAGTTCATTTTTCTCCGTCGCATTTTCGAAGAGGGTGCCAATTCGTTTTTCATTTGCTCAAAGGAATATTTATGTGGACGGTAAAGATTACAGTTATTTAAAAATCGCTGCACCGATCTACTTCGAATTTCACGAGTTTTTTTTTCACATATCAAAAAGCAGTGCTTGGGCAAAGGAATTATTTTTTTATGCACAGTTTTTTTATCGACGATAATAGAGCTTTTTTTTAACCGAAAATCGATACTTTCCCGTTGGAATGCAGCCATTTTTATGCAAAAATCAATACTTTATTGAATCCTTCGTCCAAGCAGTAGATAATTTCGTGCAAAAACTGTATTCGTTTAAGGTAGTTCCTCGGCGAAAATCTCAACCAAAAGTTTACATACCATGTTCATGTTTAAAAGATTGACAATTGGTTTAGTTAGTAATGAATAAAATTAAAAACTACGCAATATTGACTCAGTACTAGTAGATAATACGATGGATATGATTTATTGCCGTAAAATATATTTTGTATTGTGTTTTTGATCGACCATTGCCAGTAAACTTTTTGCCGGGACTGTCCAGGCTTTGCCCCAATTGTTTTTTTTCCAGGCTTTGCCAGGCTTTGCACCAAAATTGTGAAGGCTTCCCATGGTTATATCTTGGAAACTAGATGGTGAATAATTCTCATTTTTTTTTCACATTATTCGTGATATCTTACTGTAGCTTATCCTCGTTTTTTATCAATTTCTTAATTTTAGTTTTGACGGTAGAATTAATGATGCTCTGTTTGCCCATCATAACGCATTTGTTACGTGTAAACCAAGCCAACTTTAAATGTAAATATCTCAGGTTTGGGGTGGTCAAACTTATTCAAATTGCACAGATGTTTGGATAATGTATTAAATAACGTATATGTCAAATTTCAACCATTTCTTAATTCAACTCTTCTGTGGAGGTACTACCTTAAAGTTTTTTTTTTCGGATGATTTGTTTCCAAGCAGCAGTGCCCACTACCAAGAACGTTTTTAAAACAGCGGTCTCCATAAATCATTAAATGCACGACATTTATAAATATGTTTCGATACAAAAATTGTTAAAAATACTTAAAACCATACCCTTTGAGGAGCACCACTAGTGTGGCTGCCCAAAAAGGTGATGTTTGGGAATTTATTGAAAGAAAAGTATTGCATCGAATATTTCGAAATTTCGCGGATATATTTGTGTATAAATTATGGATATACAGAATTCTTTTATATGAAAATATTCAATTTTCAGCGACTTATGCGCCGTCTCCTGAGTCTCCAACAAAAAAAGTTCTCCCACTGCTGCCGTGAATGCGACCTTCAGAGTGCCCGAAATAAAAACATAAAAAAGTCCATTAAACTAAAAGGTATTGCCTGTACAATGACACAGGATTGTGAAAAAAAAATCCAACAAGATGGCGGAGTTTTGAAAATAAAACTTCCAAATTATGCTAAAAAATCTGATGGTTTTTTGCATGGTAAAATGACATTTTTTATCCAATCGAAAAACTGGAGGGTCATTGTATGAAGAAACAAATACTCAATACGCTAAAACAAGATTCAAGTCGATCGCATGATTTGTATTCGAGTTAGAACTGCAACAAAATTGAAAAATGTAGTTTGAGAAAAACACGTTGAAAGATAAAAATATTGATTGAGTGAGGTATACTTGAAGGTATAGACTATCGAAAAATGCAACAAAAAAAATCGATTTTTTAAAAGTGTCAAACTAGGGGTGCCCCTTAATGTAAAAAATCTTGAAAACCTGCAAACGTTTTTCCAGAAAAATTTCCGAAAATATCTCTCTTTTCCGGCCACAAGCCAGGTGTAACCCGTTAAAGTCATTTTTTTATGTCCGTCACGAGGCACAAATCGTCAAGCAATTTTTCATTCTCGCGATGCAAAAGTAGCGCGTTTTAGTGAGGAATGGAACACTTTATATTTCGTTCAAAATAATGGACAACAATTAATGCAAAATACGCAGCGCTAAGCAGCATTGTACATGGCCGATACTCGGAGCGGTGACCGCTTAGCCGTGCACCGGCTGGCGCATCAACCAGTCAGCGGTAGGTCAATACTTCTGAGACCTTGAGTTAAATGCTTGAGTTAAAACTTGAGTTAAATGCTTGAGTTAAAACGTCCGTGCATCAGAGAATCAGAAGAATATAGGGCCTTCTATACCGGTAGGGGTTTTCCACAGTTTCCCCGTGCCCCTCGGAAAATACGGTATAGGGTAGCTTGAGACGGCTTTGGACGCAATGGAACGTTAGGTCACATTAGCGAAGTGCGGGTAGGGAGGAATAGGAAAGGGTTCCATTGGGAAGGGTAATACGTAAAAACCAGCAAATGTATATGTTGCAACGGCAGGACAACAACTTTTATTCTTTATTTCTCTATTCTCAGACATCTCTCTCCTTCAATATCTCTATTCAAGTGCAGGTTTAATGAGAAACATCTCTCTTCCAAAATATCTCATGTCTACAACATTTATCTGCCCAAACATCTCTATTCGTAAAGATCACAATGTCACAACAATTCAGTTCTGAAATATTACTGCTCTTAAATATGTCCATTCCACAATCTTTCGTATTCGAAACTTTTCTATTCATAAATATCTGTATTCTTCAAAATCTCATGTGACATCGAAAACATCTGTATTCCGACAACTTCATCTCACAATATCTCTCTTCCGAAACATCTGTAGTCCAAAATATCTCATGTATACAACATTTCTCTGCCCAAACATCTCTATTCGCAAAGATCACAATGTCACAACAATACAGTTCTGAAATATTACTGCTCTTAAATATGTCCATTCCACAATCTTTCGTATCTGAAACTTTTCTATTTCTAAATATCTGTATTCTTCAAAATCTCATGAGACATCGAAAACATCTGTATTCCGACAACTTCATCTCACAATATCTCTTTTCCGAAACACGTCTAGTCCAAAATACCTCGTGACTAAAATATTTCTCTGCCCAAACATCTCTATTCGTAAAGATCACAATGTCACAACAATTCAGTTCTGAAATATTACGGCTCTTAAATATTTCCATTCCACAAGCTTTCATATCTGCAACTTTTCTATTTCTAAATATCTGTATTCTTCAAAATCTCATGTGACATCGAAAACATCTGTATTCCGACAATTTCATCTCACAATATCTCTCTTCCGAAACATCTGTAGTCCAAAATATTTCATATCTACGACACTTCTCTGCCCAAACATCTCCATTCGTGAAGATCACAATGTCACAACAATGCAGTTCTGAAATATTACTGCTCTTCAATATCTCCATTCCACAATCTTTCGTATCCGAAACGTTTCTATTCTTAAACATCTGTATTCGTCGAAATCTGATGTGACATCCAAAACATCTGTATTCCGACAATTTCATCTCACAATATCTCGCTTCCGAAAGATCTCTATTCCAAAAGCCTCTGCGCGTTGCACTTGATTTATTCATGGTCAATATAATAAATGTAATATTACGAATGGAATAGATATAATTCTGGAGAGAGATATTATGAGATGAAATTGCCGGAATACAGATGTTTTGGATGCCACCTGAGATTTTGAAGAATACAGGTATTTAAGAATCGAAAAATTTGGAATACGAAAGTTTGTGGAACGGAGATATTTAAGGAAGTTGGAGCGATTCAGTTGAGTCAAATGACGGTTTATTCAATTTTTTGTTCCAATGAACCTCAAAAAATGCATACGAGGTACAGATTTATTCTGTATATGCAATTTTTTTAAATATATAATTAAAGGGCAAAATCATGCATTTTAATGTTTTTATTACGTAAAGTAAACAAGCTTTTGTGTTACTACCAACTTGAAAAAGTATAACATTATCGATGATTATTATGAAAAAACTACGACAACGAATATTTTATACAATTCACAATGAAATTTTGAATAATTTATAATTATGCCTATTGATATTTACGTCACGAGATTATATGATGTATGACCCATGGCTTACGATGGGCAAGATGACGATTTTGTTTTCCAAATATTTACAAACGTTCAGTTTGCTTTAATCCGTTGTTATAAATAGTTTATCTTGGTGCTAAACAACAACAAAAAAATTACGTAACCTTTAGTGTTAGTCTTTCCCATCTAACCGTACGTTAAACTACATACATCAAACTATTTGATATCTCTGGTCTTTGCTGGTGAAAAAAAGTTCAAAAAATTCGTAAAGACTCAGTATAGTCTAAACAATAACAAGTATTTTTTATTTAATTTAACCTCGGATTGTGGCTAACGCTCCAACCTCCTCAAGAGCAGTAATATTTCAGAACTGAATTATTGTGGCATTGTGATCTTTACGAATAGAAATCTTTCGGCAGAGCATTGTTTCAGACATGGGATATTTTGGAATGGAGGTGTTTCTTACTAAATCTGCTCCAGAATAGAGATATTTAAGAAGAGAGATGTCTGAGAATAGAGAAATAAAGAATAGAGTTGTTTTCCTCCCGTTGGAATTCGGGAAATAAAAAATGTAATCTGTTATGAATAAACAATTTCTGCGTGTAAAAATATATCATTGCTACATATCTACGATTACATGGCTTCGTATGAATAATTACATTGCTTCGTGCAAAAATAGATTAAAAAAAGATTAAGTATTACAAATATTCTGACTACTTATTAGACCTTATCGGCTCGTAAAGGTTTGCCGTATTGTCGTGCGTTCTGATGCAATGGCCGTTACGAGGGCAATGATTACATTATGTGTAAGCTGTAACCGTTCGTGCATTAGTCCTCACACGGTGAGCCGCTCATAAAACGTACTCGTCACGCAAACACTGATCGATCATATTGACTTTGCTTGGGCGTCCATTTTTTCAGCTGCGTCTATCCGGAGCACAATTTATATTATGCTGCGATCGATTCGACATCGATCACCGTAACTCCCCGAGAGATCCGTGTCATTTTGAAAATTTATGACTTACCGGGAAACAACAATCTTGCATACATGGCAAAACGCTTTAATGGGCTTTACATATGTCATGGTTTCGAATTACGCCATGAATGACGTGCGATAAGAGAGCTTCGAATATTTAAACGCCCCATTGATAGGTACTCAATAGATAGGATTGATAGGTAAAAAAAATCTTTCTCGACCAGGCCGGAACCATAACTCTACCTATAATTGTCTGATTTTTAATTTAAAAAAAAAAACAAAGTTTCCGTAATGGCAGTAGCTATCGGTATACGTAGCCGTTTTCCTTTTGGAACTTAGTATTCTTTAAGGGGAGAGGTAGGGGTTTCAGCGTGGAAAAAAAACACTTTTTTGCGAATTTTTTTACTCTACATGGAAACAGTAAATTTATTGAAACCTTTTGTACATTGTTAAGTGTCATTTCAAGAACATTCCGTGAAATATCTACGCGAAAAATATCCACAAACAAGCCGGTGCCGCGTTTTTCTCGAAACCACATTTTCAAAGTCCGTGTTCACTGCCATTTGAAAACTACTGACCGATTTATTTCAAACTTGGTACACACTTTCTACATATAAAATACCTCCCCCCAACGGTTAGTTTGAGATTTTTTTTTACATTGAGGGGGTTTTTCGCTCCCAAAATGGCGGAATATTTCGTGAAAAATGGCACTTTTCACTTTACATGACCACCAAAAATTTAGAACTGAAAAAAAAATTATCGAAGACCGTTGGAGGGAGGATTTGTTGATACTTTGACTAAATTTTAATGGTACTTGGTTTCAGATAATTTCTAGCTGAGATACAGTGAACACCGCAAATCGTGTTTTTCCAAAGACGTTCTTGGAAAAGCTTTGTCACCGGCTTGTTTGTGGATATTTTCGCGTACAAATTTCACAGAATGTTCTTGAAATGACACTTAACAATGTACAAAAGGTTTCAATAAATTTACTCTTTCCATAAAGATTTAAAAAATTTGCAAAAAAGTGTTATTTTTTCACACTGAAACCCCTTCCCTCCCGTTAAGCCTCCGAATAAAAGTAAATATTTCACCAAAGCTACACTCTTTCGAACATCTTCTATTCATATAGATTATGAAACTTTTTTATTGTTATTTTCCAGACCAACCACCGTCAAGTTATGAATTTATAGAGATACTCTATTGTACCTAAATAACGTTGTTAAGTTTTAATTTTCAAAAGTAAACATTTACACGAAATTAGTTCAATGTATGCTTTACTAAGCATACATTGAACTTATCAGTTTTTTTTATTATTTAATTATTAGTTCAATGTATGCTTTACTAAGCATACATTGAACTTATTTCGTGTAAATGTTTGCACGAATTATGTGGAAAAAGGTATATTATTACATACCTTTTTTCCAAGTCCCGAATAAATAATCGCGTAGACAAAAAAATCGGAAAAATCGACCTTTTTCGGCCCGTTACAGAGGTGTCCTCCCTTAAGGTACATAATAATCAAAAAACTTGCAAAACACTCGAAACCTATTTTCAAAATCCACCAACACAAATATTCCATACGCATACTTTATTTAATATACGCGTGACTGTGCATAAAATGGAAAATATGAATATGCGAATGTAGTCGATACATTACTAATAAACGTTATTTTTTCATCGATATTCAGGAAAGCTCTCTCATGTCGTTGAATTAATAATATGTACACAGACCAAATCAATTTGATTGATTTATCACCGTCAAACAAAGCAAAACTCATGCTTGCACAAGCGGAGGTGCATACGTTTTCGTGAGCTATCGATTTATGGTCGTATAGACACACGTGACACAGATTATTAAAGTAGACAGGGAGTGACCGGAGTTAAAGTTTGCTATCATAAAATCGGAAACGAGACTAATCATTATATATTATTATTATTGTTGTTGTTGTTATTATTATTTTCTGAGTCCCAACGTACACTAGTGGGATTCATTCTGGACACTTAAATTTTTTTTAATGTCGCCTTTGTTGATCATGTTTTTAAGGCAAATATTAACTACAGACATATAGATTAATATCAAAAACATTAAAGTGTTATTTCGGTGTAGCATAAAATCTATTGTTTGCGTAATTGTCAGAAAGGTAATTTCTATTAAAAGTGTCCAGAATTAATTTCACTGCTGTATACTCTTGCGGGTTTTTGCGTATAACCCTTACCAATTGAAGCCTTTCCTATCCCTACCTCCCCACACTTCGATAAACCCACCTAACGTCCCGTTACGCCCACAGTTGTCTTAAGGCGGTATATACATTTAAACGATAAAAAAAACGATTTTTCTAAACGATAGAACTATACCGGGTGTACCATTTTTATCTTACACCTGATTTATCTCGAAAAATACTGTTCCAATTAAGTATTGAGCATAATAAAACTTTTAGGGTTCAAAGGGGAACGTTAAAAAAATATTTTTTGGTCCAAAATTCAAAATGGCAACTTTAAGATAGCCGACATGTTTTTCTCGAATGGGATCATGAATTTTTTCACCGAAACATTTATCAGGCCAAAACCAACAACTTTTGCAGTCGAAGTTTTTTTATAACGTTCATAATTTTTAGGTTAGAATACCATTTTTTACTATTTTAGAGCTATCCAGAATGTACCGCGAGGAGGTAACGTTTTCAATATCCCTAGTGTAAGTGTGCGTGTGTGTTTATTTGCGTTTATTTGGATTCGTTTGGATTTGTTCGATAACCAAAACAAACCCAAACAAAGAGTATGTCTCTGCAGTCCGTCACTTCCGTTACCAAACAAACCCAAACAAACTCACACGCCCACCTACACTTGGGTTTGTTTGATAACGGAAGTGATGAGCCACAGAGACCTATTCCTTGTTTGGGTTTGTTTGAGTTATCGAACAAACCCAAACAAACTCACACCTACACTTACACTAGGGATGTTGAAGACATTACCTCTTCGTGGTACATTCTGGATAGTTGTAAAATAGTAAAAAATGGTAATCTAACCTATCAATTATGAAAATTATCAAAAACCTTTTTCTACAAAAGTTGTTAGTTTTTGCCTAATGAATATTCACGTGAAAAACAATTTATGAGTCCATTTTTTTTTAAACATGTTAACCATCTTAACGTCGCCATTTTGAATTTTGAACCAAATTTTTCTTTTAAAGGCCCCCTTTGAACCCTAAAAGTTTTATTGTACTCAATACTTGATCGGAGCAGTATTTTTCTAAATAAATCAAGTGTAAGATTGAAATGGTATATGTGGAATATTTTCCCAGTTTCAAACCGAAATTCGAAAAACTTCAAACATTACAGCCCGTCAACGCTGTGCCTCAACGCTCGGATTCGCAGCGCGCGCCGCAGGTAGAAGCGAAAGCACAGCGGGGCAGGCAGAGATGGGCAAAAAGTAATTAAATTAACAACTAACAATTGCAATTATTACTGTAATTGATAATTTCATTACTTTGTCACAGATTACTTAAGTAATTAGTTACCACAAGTGCATAGTGCAATTTGATTGAAATTCTATGCAAACTTTAAACGTGTTTTTCTTAAAACTGCATTTTTGAAAATGGCGGCCAGGATTACTCAAAAGCTATTAAGCCGATTGAGTTGAAACTTAGGAGAAATATTTATAATATTGCTACCTTATACTTGATGAGAATTGTTTTTGAAAAATGAGAAAAAAAATTACTTCTTTAATGCAAATTGTACAAAAATTTGGCGTGAAATGATTTTTTTTGGTAAATGCGTGCCGTTCCCTTAAATTTCTTCATTTTAATTACTATCAAATAGACACTACGCATGTTTTAACCAAAAAAAAATTGATTTTTTTTGCAAATCAGTCTACGCGGTCTACTGCGGAGTCTACTGCGGTTAGACTGCACACCAATTCGCAACTCCCGCGGTAACCTTGCTGTACCATTCTGTCGCAGCTCCGCTATTTTGATGATAAACGAATTAAACAAATTGTTTCGTATACTCATGGATACTATTAAAGTATCCCTACAGTTTGATGAATGTAGAATAATTATTTCGTGGTTTAAAAAATCCCTAAAATTGCTAAATTTGTTCCCGTCCAAATGTATATCCCGCTGTAAGGGAGTCACTACTCTTCTGTGACGGCTAATAAAACAAACTTTTTTAATAAATTTTTTTTTTAAACTGTTCATGTATCGGTACAAACTTTTTTTCGCTTAGAGGTACACTCTTACAGAATAGAAACTAATGTTTTCTTACATATGAATGAATATTTATTCAACAATTTATAATTATGTGAAGGCATGAAAAAAAGTGTGTGCTGGCGTTGATGATTTGCCCTCTTCAGGTAATCGGAAACAGAAAGTTCAAAAAGATTGTTAATCCGTATTTTATTGAAAAATGACAAAATGGCGTCGTTAGTTGCAAAAGTGTTCGAAAAACACGTTTTTTTCGTCATAATTCGTGCGAAAGTATAAGTTGAAACAAAAATTTCTTAGTAATTCTAGCTCGGGCGATGGCCACACATGAAGTAAAATTTTTAGCCCGGTCGGTTAAGCCATTTTTCCGAAATAGCAACGCCAGGTGAAAAAAGTCGTTTCGAAAAGACGCGTTTAAAGAGTAATCTTTAAACACGTTTGATTGGAAACGATTTTTTAATAGTACAGAATAGTAATATACTATACTATACAATGCTAATTCTATCATGGAATAAAGTTTTAAAATGCAAAAAATAAAAATTCGTTTTTTCAATCCCATGACAAAAGAATCACAAAAAAAACTATTTAAAATTTTTTTGATAGGTTTAGATATATTATAGATATTGTTACAAAGAATATATTATAGATATTGATATAAAAGTTGTTACACTTACAAGGAACATCACTTTGGCGTCCTCCTCCGATTTTGTTGAAACTTTTTTATGTGGAGGAGTATCAAAAACTAAGAGACACGTATTTTTTTTAATCGGCGGAAAAACGGGGTTTAGGGGCTGAAACGCACCCTCAAAAATGAGGATGTTTTTCGATTTTCGTCGATAACGTTGTAAAGGTGCGAGATATAAAGTTCAAATTACAACAATGTTTGTTTTTTCGTGTACTACACATTGGAGATGAAAACGATAACGTTATCGACGAAAAACGAAAAACACCCCTATTTTCGAGGGTGAGTTTCACCCCCTAAAACCGTTTTTCCGCCGATACAAAAAATACGTATCTCTTAGTTTTTGATACTCTTCCAAATTCTTTTTTAAATGTATTCATGTCACTATTTATAGACGAAAATGGTAGTTAAACAATTGTCCTAAAAAAATGGTAGGTCTGCGCTGTTGATGAAATCTCGGAGATTGATCATCCGAGTGAAACGGTTGATCATCCGAGTGAAACGGTTGATCATCCGAGTGAAACATCATGATCATCCGATCATGAAACGGTTTTACATTCAGTATGTTAATAGCGCATATCATTCGATTTTTGATATATGCAAAAATAACAAAATGGCGGACATTTTTCGAAAAAAAAACAACAAAAAACGTGTTTTCTTCACCGTTTTTGGCAAAAAAAATAGTAAATATCAACAATTTAAAAAATCCTTGACATGCGCCACAGCTATAGCTATAACGTATATGTGGTTAAAATTTCATAAGGATCGGTTCAGTAGTTTCGAAGATTTCATCAACAAGCCGTCGAAAAATGTCGTTTCAAGAAAAACGCGTTTAAAGTTGGTTTGGGTTACACAAATATATTTTTTAAATGTATTTCGAAAGTGTATTTATTAAGTGTACCAACTTTTATATCAATATCTATAATATAAACCTATCAAAAAATGCATGAAAATAGCCTTTTTTAGCGTCAAAAGTGAGAACACCCCTTAAACAACACTATACAGTATTTGACGAGGATACGGGCAAACTGTGGAAAACCCCTACCTATATGGACAGCCCCATATTCTTCTGATTCCCTGGTGCACAGACGTTTCAACTCAAGTAGGTATCTACGGCAGGGCATCAGAAGTGTTGGCCTTCCGCTGACTGGTTGATGCTCCAGCCGATGAGGCTAAGCGGTCACCGTTCTGAGTATCGACCATGCGCAACGCTGCTCAACTCAAAGGACCACCAAAGCCGAAGTGCAGGGAAATAAAAATGATAACGACAAAGATATTTGCAAAGAAAATATACGAGTAAGGCATTGGACGTGTTCAGCACAAGTCGATCGAAGCTAGCAATGGGCCTGTTTTACATGATCGGTATATCCTCGTCACAAACCTCTGGCCAATGGTGAATTCTAAGGCTGGAGCTTCCGGAGGTGACCCTGACCGACTTGTAATACGCGGCTGTCGAACGCCTCGACGTGCCACGAGTAACGTTATCAATGTGCATATGTATATAGATCGATCCTACCGATGTGTTCATTGTACGTATAGCTCAAAGTAAGTAGGCGGTGGTCGCGAGCGCAGAGCAACCATTGTTCGAAAGAACAAACCATTCCAAGTTTTTCCAGAAAATGTTACAGGATCAATTCATCATTATAATTTTTTTGTTTCCAGTGATTGTTCCAAATGTCACCCAACCAGAATCACTCCATTCGCCATATTCATATCGTTAACAAAAAACACTCTTTCGGAAACATCGCATGAATGTACACGGAGAAAGGGACATGGTCTTGATGTTTGCATCGTTTGAATGCAACAAAAAGTCCTTTTTATCCTTTTGCTTCCGCCGTTTCCATTAAACAAAATATTTTTCGCAGATTTAAATTCTAGATCTCCATGTGAGCGACTTAAAAAATGATTGAGGGATTTTCGTAACGAATGTGGGCCAAGAGAAATTCGGGCAATTGAAAAGTAATGAGTTTCATCAGTTGGTATTTAGTTGTCTGATTTAGCGTCACGCGAAAATCGAAAAAATCTATTTGTATTTTGGATTTCGACTGATTAGCTTTACGACTAATTCTGATGGCCAATGTACACTTTCAGCCCATCAAACGAATCGATTCCAAGGAATTTTAGAATTCCATTCTGGAATGGATTTTTCCAGAAAATCGATTTTTTCTCCATAGATATAATCATAGAAGCTTCCATTTGCAAGCTCAAATATCACTAACGTTCCCGGGGGTATTCCACCAATAATTATTTATTCGTTTTGATGGAATTAATTTCTCATTATTGCCAGCCCCATCGTTATTCTTGATGTTACTATTGATGTTACTATTCTTGATGTTACTATGATTTCTAAGTCTGCATCAATTCGCTAATTGATGCAGACTTAGAAATCATAGTAACATCAAGAATAACATAGAAAAATCTAAAAAATCTATTTGCATTCTGGATTTCGACTGATTAGGTTTGCGACTAACTCTCATGCCCAATGTACACTTTTAGAGCTCATCAAACGAATCAATTCCAAGCTCTGGAGTCATCGTGAAGTTTATCCAACTTCTGGAATCCATGTTTTCGAAAAATCGAATTTTTCTCCACAGATTGAACCATAGAAGCTTTCATTTGCAAGCTCAAATATCAACGTTCGCGGGGCATTCTTCCAACAATTATTTATCCGTTTTGATGGAATCCGTTTCCCATTATTGCCACCCCCATCGAGCGAATTGATGCAGACTTAGAAAATCATAGTAACATCAAGAATAACATAGAAAAATCCAAAAAATCTATTTGCATTCTGGATTTCGACTGATTAGGTTTGCGACTAACTCTCATGCCCAGTGTACACTTTCAGAGCTCATCAAACGAATCAATTCCAAGCTCTGGATTCATCGTGAAGTTTATCCAACTTCTGGAATCCATGTTTCCGAAAAATCGAATTTTTCTCCACAGATTGAACCATAGAAGCTTTCATTTGCAAGCTCAAATATCATCGTTCGCGGGGCATTCTGCCAACAATTATTTATCCGTTTTGATGGAATTCGTTTCCCATTATTGCCACCCCCATCGAGCGAATTGATGCAGACTTAGAAAATCATAGTAACATCAAGAATAACATAGAAAAATCCAAAAAATCTATTTGCATTTTGGATTTCGACTGACTAGGTTTGCGACTAACTCTGATGCCCAATGTACACTTTTAGAGCTCATCAAACGAATCAATTCCAAGCTCTGGAGTCATCGTGAAGTTTATCCAACTTCTGGAATCCATGTTTTCGAAAAATCGAATTTTTCTCCACAGATTGAACCATAGAAGCTTTCATTCGCAAGCTCAAATATCAACGTTCGCGGGGCATTCTGCCAACAATTATTTATCCGTTTTGATGGAATCCGTTTCCCATTATTGCCACCCCCATCGAGCGAATTGATGCATACACTTCACTTACAGTAATTGGTTCTTCGACGCGACGACAGGACCCACAGTCGTATTTCCCGTGCAAAGTGCTAGGTTAAGGATGGCCTTGTACCATTATCACTTGTCATAGATTGTCCGCCAGGAGCCCCTCTGCATTATTCATCCGTCGTGCCATCAAGCATATATTATCGTGATAGCCTCGGATACCACGATCTCAGTGCTCTCGCGGTCAATTCCGTTTTGTCTCGTTGAAATCCATCTCCACTGACGTAAGGTTAATTAGGTTCAAACTAGGCACGTATAACACACGTGAAATGCTCGCTCTGCGAAACAACAAAATGAAATAACCCCAGGAAATTTTACGACTGAGCAGTGCCTTTTTCGTTTCTTCTTTTTCCGAACAGTGGCCACTATACATCGTTATTTAGTCGGGTAGGCGAATAAATATTTAAACGTCGATACATAGATGTATAGGGGCGTGCTCATTTGTATAAATAACGCGTAGCGTGGAAAAAAGTAAATGTAGAAGTGGACTATACATGTATGCGTTTATATCCGCACTGTGATATAAAAGAGCCACCAATCGGTAGCTGGCTGCTGCGGTGCTTTCGTCCTTGAGAATACTCCGACCGATATGTATGTGTGTACTAGAACGGTACACCAACTAACATTGCACAATATTTTCTCGCTCGAGCTTTTCCTAACCGTCGGTTGCTCTGTCTGCCTACCCGGCAATGCTAATCCACGTCACTGATAAGAAAGCTCGTCGGCATAGCCTTAATGCAAATTGAGTGACACACACACACACCCACACTCGTAGGAGATTTTTCAGAGGGACGTGACGAAGTTCGTGTTCAAACGACGGGAAGTCACAGTCGAGAGTCCGTGAACCTGGTACGGAAACACTGACTACCCGATGCTCGGATTGATGGTCAAGTTGACTTCAGGGCCATGTTGGTTTGAGGAGTTTCCAGACTAAAGTCGAAATGCTAGGTTTCGGTTGAAATTTATGTCACCGAGAGAGTGATTCTCGGTGCATTGACTGTCCAAGCATCAAGAAGTTTCACAACACAGTTTCGGAGATTTATAAGGCCTCTGTCTACTTTAAAACTTCCAAAAAAGCTAAATCGCAAGGTCTTGAGTTACAGGAAGAGGCAGAAGGAATTATGTATGGTCCAGGCATTGCTGATTAAGTGTAAGCCAGATTTTTTTACGATTTTTTATAAATTTAAACTTTCAACGCGTTTTTATCGAAACAACATTTTCGGACCGCTTGTTGAAAAAACCTCAGAAACTACTGAACTGATACTTATGAAATTTCAACCACATATTCTGTACACTTATCGTTATATCCTGTACCAGAATTATTGCAAAATTTTTGTTTTTGCTATTTTTTGGCAAAACACATGCAAAAAAACACGTTTTTTTATTGTTTTGTCCGCCATTTTGATATTTTTGCATGTAAATTAATATTAGATGTACGGCATATAGCCACTGTCACACTAAACCTAAAACCATTCAATTTTTTTGTTTCAGATGGGCCGTTGTTCAGATTTTTTTAACAGCGCACACCTACCTACTTTTTGAGGACTCCAGTTCACCTGGCATTTTCACACTAAAAAGTGGTTAGAATAAAAAAAATTTTGTTGTTGTAATTTACGAATGTCTTTGTTAAGCCTCACAAGTTTTATATCAATAAACATAACAGTATTCATTGAAAAAATTAATAAAAAGAGCGTTTTTTGATGCATCCAAAGTAGACAGAGCCCTTAATGCTCAAGTTGAAGCTTTGTCCATTTGGTGATGGACGTGACACCTCGCAAGCACTACTTATAGGGCTGTAGGGACGAAATTAATTTTGAGATTTAAATTACAAACTGAGCAAACCGTGATTATAGTGTTAGGAATGTCATGTCGAAAAATTGAGTTGTTACAAAAAATGTTCAATTTTTTTATTTCGAATTGATCTTTTGTGATAAAAAAACAGAATGTCAAAAGGGTTTTTCTTTGAAATAATTCTGAACATAATTATTCATTGTTTTATATCACGATAATTCAAACTGTAGACATTGGCGCCAAAACGCCACGCTATCGGCGCTGGCGCTTGTGACGTCACCGTTCGAACGCGACCGAATAGGCTATGCATACGGCTTACACGCCAGTGTACACAAGTGTACTATTTGGTATCATTTTACATCGGAAAACATCTTGAGCATTTTCAAAAAGTCGAAAACTAGTTTAATTTTCGCGCAACGATGTGTGAAAGTGGATTTGTGAAAGCAAATTCGCGTAATTAGCCGAATGGGATTTTTAGGTTAGGAGAGGCTTGATAAATTGTGTCACTTAATGTCGCTACGTATCGCAAGCATATTGAGAAAGACCTATTTGAAAAAATATATTTCACTACGGTTTATGTTATAACACGTTTACACTTTCGTCTAAGCGGTCACAGCAAAAATAAGTGGACGATGATTTCAGGTTAACACGTCGTGCTGCATCGAACTACCGATTGTGACGTTTTACGTCTTGTGGAACATTCAGAAATACTTGACTAGAGGCACTTTTCGTCGCATTTATGTTAAGAGGAACGAAACAAGACTATACGATTTTGTCGTTGCCATCGTTGACAGAAAACTCGCATTACACGAGTAGTTCGTATACCTGAGTTCGAACGGTGACGTCACAGAGCGCTCGGGTAACTTCGGATGCTCTCGGCGCGTTTCAGCCGAGCCGAACAGAAAAACAATTTCAAAGTGCTGAATCGTTGATAATTGTTGAAAAAAAAAAAGAAAAATACTTTGCTTTAGAAACCGCACATGATATTTACAATGGAAAAAAAACATTTAATGTCTTAATTAGGTAGTTTCTCTCCTTCGTTTGTTAAGGATAATCGAAAAAGATGGGAAAATTGAGCTCGAACGGTATTGCTTGGGACGTCAACGTCATTCGAACATTTAAACGGTTTTTTTTTCTCGAAAGTACGTTTTTAAAATATCTCAAAAACTACTGCCTCGAGCTTTCTGAAGTTTTTAGGGCTTTTTTTTATGTAAAAATATAGTATTTGATCGGTTATTTTTTCCCGATGTATACTTTCAATTCGATGAACGAAAAATGCTAATTTTTTTCGCAACAATTGAGACTCTGAACGTGGGTCATTTTCTAAATTTGACTTTTCGTCCCTTGATTGATCATAAGACAAACCAATATACTAACGAAATCTGTTTAATTTTTTTATATTCAATAACCTGGTTCAGAAGAGCGTTGCTCACCGCAAAAGACATTTTCGACAGGTGCTTCCCGGACTTCGACGGTAAATCGATTATAATTAAATATTTTTACACAGAAAAATGACAGAGTCTTCTTCAGATGAAACTTTTTCAAGTACTCAAGGGCTTACACCACTGTAAACGTCTAAAATTGAGTGATTTTTCGCGATTCTGTTTTTGGTGGACGGACAAGTTAGAGGATAATAATAGTCAAGGATGTTATTAGTCCAATCTTCTAGTAGTAAAACAAATTATATTAAAAAATTATACAAAATGGTGAGGCTGGAGCCATTTTCGCGAGGCATGTTGACTTTGAGGTGCTCTGCGGCACGCAGTATGATGCAAATTTGAATTTGAAAAATAATTTTAAAAAACTGTATTAATTTACATGAGTATAGCTAGAGAAATATGTAGGGAATTTAAAAAACAGGAGTGTGTGTAGTTTCCAAGCATTTGCGCTAAAAACTCAACTTTCGACAGAAAAAAAAGGACAATCATCTGTTAATAACTAATATTATAATTAACTAATGGAAAATTCCGTACGTTTTTTTTTCTTCGGAATGTTATTTTAAAGATGTGCACAAAATTTTGAGTGATAAGAATGAAAATTGTTGGAATTGTGCTGCGGGCGATTTTGAAAAATTATGTTCCGAGAAAAACGGTCGTCGTCTCGCAAACGGGCCAGCCACTGCCCCCGCAGACCCACACGGGCCTGCAGAACTTTGTTTTACAGGTACCAAACTTTTTTCCCCTCATTCTAGACGGTTCAAAGCATCCCTTGAGCCAATTTAAAAAAAAATCAATTTTGTGCAAATTCTACAATGTTGTTACCCTTTAACTTTGGTAGGAATTAATCATCCAGATTTTTTTTCAATCCCAAAAATGAGCCCTTTTCGACTATTACAAATAGGCCCGTTGGAGGGAATTTTCTTTGGATCGAAGATTGGTGCAAAATTCTTTAAAAAATAAAACTCAGTAATCAGGACGGAATTCTCTTTCCCTCTTCCTCCTTTCATTTTCTTGTCGCTGATTCTTTTTCCTTCTTTTGATTCGGCAATCGTGTGTACATTTCAAGGCCCTTCGTGCATCTCTCGTTACACTGCGGCATTTTTACCCTTGAAAAGAAATTAAAGCTTGACGACCGTGGTAATTTTCGTAGCGAATACACGAGCACCGAAGAAAGTTTTTGCGGAATCATACAGCTGTGAATTTGCGCCGTGCATACGAATATTTATCGATTGAGATGCCCCAGAGAATACTCTGGAGAACAAGCCATTTTTATGATTTTTTTATAAACGAAAAAAGAAACAATCGAGATCTGGATTTTTGTATTTTACTATTTATACTTTAAACAAAAAAGAATGATGGTTGTTCAATAATATGGGTATAGTGAAAGAATTAGTAGCGGAGGATGTTTGAATTATTCGAGTTCGCCCGCTACTTCGGCATTCGCCATCAACATTTCTCTCCCACGGGATAGTTGTGATAAAATGTTTCATCATGAGTTGATGGCATGTGATCAAATGTCGCCCACGCTGCATTTTTCATATCATCAATTCAATATGACCCTGAAGCTCACAACGGTGGAATGCAACGATATTTTTTTTCTACCTTTTATCATAATCTAAAGCCTTCTTTTGCAAATTGAGGTGGTAAATTTCGAATAACGATACGTAAAAACGTGTGTTCGCCTTTCACATCTTAAATAATCCAGACAATTATGAGTAATTGAAAAAAAAATGGATGCATTCCAACGATGCAAACTTCAACCCCATATTGAACTGATCCTAATGGACCTAAGCAAACCCAAACGAACTGTATATCTCTCCAGCTCTGCAGTTAACGTTACTATTGCTGTCGCCTTCGCAGCCGCAGCTTCTTTGTGTCACTTTAAGGGGTCTCCTCACTTTAGACGCTAAAAAGGCTACTATTATGATTTTTTTAATAGGTTTATATTATAGATATTGATATAAAACTTGTTAAACTTAATAAATACACTTTCGAAATACATTTTAAAAAACCATTTTATGTATTTATGTAACCCAAACAAAATTTGAACTCGTTTTTCTCGAAACAACGTTTTTCGACGGCTTATTGGTAAAACCTTCGAAACAACTGAACCGATCCTTAATAAATTTTAACCATATAGTCTTTACAACTATAGCTATAGCGCATATCAAGGATTTTTAAAAATTTTATATTTACTATTTTTGCCAAAAACGGAGAAAAAACACGTTTAATTGATTTTTTCGATGAATGTCCGCTATTTTGTTATTTTTGCATATATAAAAAATCGTAAGATATGCGCTATAGCCACTAACATACTGAATCTAAAACCGTTTGATGTTTTTGTTTTGGATGATCCATCTCCGAGATTTCATGAACAGCGCAGACCTACAATTTTTTAGGACATTTTTTGAACTACCATTTTCGTCTATAAATAGAGACTTAGATAAATTAATGTTTTTTCAAAATGTATTTCGAAAGTGTATTTATTAAGTGTAACAACTTTTATATCAATATCTATAATGTAACCCTATCAAAAAAAATTCATGATAATAGCCTTTTTTAGTGTCTAAAGTGAAAAGACCCCTTAAGGAGGTTGGAGCGTTAGCCACAATCCAGGATTAAATATGAAAAAAGAAATGTGATTGTCCACACTATACTGAGACTGTACGAATTTTTAACCCTTAATAGTCACACTGGGTCTACCGGACCCAAACAAAGTATTTTGATGCCGTACAACTTTTTTTTTCAACAACACATACATTTTTTTATATGCGTAAGCGTTTTATTCTTTCCTTCTAAATCGCACCTGCGTTGGATGAAATAAATATATCTTTTGAAAAGTTCACAGAAACCGCTATGTCTATTTCAAAGTACATTGTTTCCAGATTATAAAACCATTGTTTTTGTCAATCATTACAAGAGTTACAGCAATTTTTGTAAAAAAAAGTCATTTTTCACGTTTTTTTTTGCATAATTTTTTTTGCAAATTTAAAATTTACTTTTTGATTTCTAACCAATATCCTTGTATTCAACAAGGTTCAAATTATACCTCACTATTTTTTTTCATATCGCTTAATGCATTATTTCATTATTTATAACAATTTTAAAACGCCTGGGCCCCTGGATGATGTAATTCTTTTGGCTATTTAGCACGAAGATAAACCATTTCTAATAACGGGTTCGTGCAGACCTTATAAACATTTGGAAAAAATTTAAAAAACTTTTTCAAAAAAAGCTTTTATTTAACCCTTTCAATACGGCGAAAAAATCAGTTCAGTGCGCCTCATTACCGGGATCTGTTATTTCTCCTCCAAGTGAGTATTACGATGAAATAACTTTTGTCTCTGAAACTTGCGCAATAAGGGTGCGAATTCCTCACCACTGAAATGCGCCTATGTTTTTCAGTAACGCGGACATATGTTGTCACAGCCGTAATTTCAAAAAATTTCCAGACTGCGACAGCATATGCCCCGTTAGGTGTGAAAGGGTTAAAGAGTAGTGTACTAAAAAGTAAAAAATAATGTTGAGTAAAATTGAAAATCAAACAGTATAACTACAAAAAAGTCCCTTCTTCGGCCACTCATCATAGATACAAGTACTTAAAAGATACATAAGCGTAGATATTTAAACAATGTTAAATAATAATTTTGAAAGCTTGAGGCTTTTTTCAGAAATTTCAAAGTATGGTACTTATGACGTTCGACGCCTCAGGCTTTCAAAATCAAATTTCATATTTCAAAAATATCTCCGTTTATGTACATTTTAAGTACTTGCACCTATGATGAATGACCAAAGAAGGGACTTCTTTGTAGTTACAATGTTTTGATTTTCAACTTCATTGAACTTTTTTTTACTTTTTAGTACAATACCTTTGAAAATAAAAGCTGGTTTTTAAAAAGTTTATTTTACGTTTATTTGATTTTATACTTTTTAGTATTAGGATGTGTTTATTTATTTGCTATTCAGCCATCGGTGTAATAAAAAACCTTGCTTTAGGTTATGAATGTTTCGCGAGAAACTTTATAATAGTGTTATTATAAATCGTGCTCAAGTGAACAAAGTTAATGAGCCCAAACTTAATTGTCCTACCATTTGCCATTGGGAAATTCCAGTTTCCACCTCCCACAGCCGTTATCAGACTCTAGTTATCGTGTGTAATGAAAATTGCTCATGATAACAAAACAAATGAGCACAAACTCGACTGTCGTAGTATGTGCTATTAAGGAGTTGCATTGCGCACCTCCCACCACCATCATCAGACCAGCTCCATGGTACCATATTAGGGGGCGTACGCAAATTACGTAACACAATTTGGGGTGGGGGTCCGGCCAGGCGTTACGGTCTACGTACGTGACGGGGAGGGGGGGGTCAAGGTCTGCGTTACGTCACGATGTTAGAACTGCCAAAAATAGCAAAATTACTGCATGTTCAAGTTTTGAATATAAAACTCGCGCGCAATTTTACCACGGAAGTTGGCACCTTTCTATACGAAATGTCAGTTAACGGGAGATATACACCTAGATGGTCGAGGTCGAGGATTCATAAGCTATGAACATTTCGTCGACCGTAGAAGACCTACATTATGGACCTGGTATCGATGATTCCATGTAAGTTGATACATTTCATGATTTATTCATTCGCAAATTTTCAAACGCGTTTTTCTCAAAATCACGTTTGTTCAAATCGGTACCCAAAATTTCTCGAAAACCAATGAACCGATTGCCTTGAGGTGCTTTGCGGTTATTCTATACAACATTATCTAGTACTTGTCATAAGATTTTTTTTTCCGTTAGTTTTTTTTATAGGCAAAATAATAACTAATTTTTGGCCCAAAAATCACTATTTATGTTCAAACGTCCGCCATTTTCTCATAAATCGATATTTTCAAAATCGGCTATGACAAGTACTAGATTATAGTATCTAATTTAATAATCTTTTTGGTTTTTTTTCAGATGATTTTTGAAGAAACGCCAGTGGGTACCGTATACGCAGATTTTTTTACGACGCTCAAAGGATCATACAATATCCTTGTATATTTTTGATATTTTTAAATAAAGAAAATTAAACATATTTTTTAATGTATATACTTTTAGATAATTAAAACCCCAATCCGAAATTTTAAATAGTTTTCCTTGAAAAAATGCACAAAAATGACCCTTTTCCGGCTCCTAGGTGTATATCTCCCCTTAACCCTTTGCGGCAGAGTGTAACACTGGTGTTACACCTAATTCAATTCAGATTTTGACGATTCAAAAATGTTTTTTTAAATTAAATATGGCGGTTGTAAATGCGTTTCAATGTTCCTAGGACTTCAATAACTACTAAAACACACCTGTTAAATGTTTATTTTTCAGATAGCGGGTGTCATCAACAACGAAAGTGCAAAAAAACCGACTTTTCACATCATAAATCTGATTACGCCTAATCTAGCAGGTACTCCATAATCAAAAAATAGGTCAGAACTTGGTTTTTGATCCACTGAATACGAACCCGAAGTCTAAACCGCCAAATAGAAAACGGCGGATCCAATGTAGCGGCTGTAAATGGCAAAAACTATAGGATTTTTTCCAAATTTGGTGATCTATTTTTTTGGGGGAGCTTATTTCATGCAACACAATAGGAATGAAAATAAAAAACGTTGAATACAATGCAGCTGACGAAAATCTGATATTTGATTGAGTATACTGAAATTTTAGCGCGCAGACGGTACTGAAAAAGGATTCCATGACATTCGACATTTCTGCTACACTGAACATCTATCTAATGTACTATGCGTTTAGCATTACCCAGAACTAACGGCGAGGACGTAGCGAGTTTTTCATTCCATTTTTTTTAAATTAAAATCTTTATTCTCAATTTAAAACATTTTTATTTATTTTTAATTTTGGAATTTGTATTGTTAAACTTATCTCGTATTTGACTTGTAAACAGCGAGTAATTTTGATAATGACTATTTCTGAAGACTGCTTGAATACAAAAAAGGGCCGTGAAAAAAGAAAAAAAAAATGCCCAAACTGTCGGCATTTTGTAAAAAAACCAAAATCAAAGAACGGCTATGCATAACGATGGCTACATTTGTATAGATATCGATAAATTGTCGAGTTTTTATTTACAGATAACCTTTCATAAAGATATCGATCGGACAATGAAAAGAATTTTTTTTCGTCATCAAAAAATATCTCTATATATCTATATATCTCGGTATTAGTATATATTAAAGATTTTCTCACAAAAATTGGTATTCAACTACTAGATGAATATATACTTCATAAAATGAGTATAAACCCGATCTTTTCATAATTAGTTATGTCTATGAAGAGAAATCGCAATTATGACAAAGCACCCGTTACGTAACGCAATAGAGGGGGGGGGGGGGGTTCCGGGCAGGCGTTACGGTCCCGTTACATGGGGAGAGGGGGAGGGGTCGAAAATTGGGAAATTTGCCGTTACGTAATTTGTGTACGCCGCCGTATTGCATTATCACCGAAGTTGCATAAGTAGCGAGTGCTTGAAAAAAGGATTACAAATTTTGAACCGGAAAGGCAGACACACGAAGGAAGCACGCTAAATAAAAGCTTACAAAAAACCCATTTTGCCCATCGCAAACCATTTATATTAAACATTGAACTATCAGAGTTCGCTGAAAGATAACGAATGTTAGCTGGCGAATGAAGAGCATTGCTGCCACCCTCAATGTCCGCGCAGTAGCCGTATTTCGGCAACACAAATTTGAAAAAAAATCGATGTTTTTTTGCTTTCCATAAATCGATAGTTCAATGTCGTAAGAATATTAGGGCCGGGTTGAGATTCCGAACTTTGAATGATCAGAACGCTCAAAACTCCGAAAGAATACTACCCCGAAAGATCAAAACTCCTAAAGAATTTTACACGAAAGACCAAACTCCGAAAATCTGAACACCGTCAAAATAATTCGGCTATGAAAATTTGAAGTTTCAAATTTTTCAATAAATCGACGAATTATTTCAAGATTTATATTTATCAAGAAGTGATTTTACGTCAATTTTGTAATTTGTCTAAACAGTGTTATACGTTCTACATCATTTATAGTCAACTGTGTAGACTTTCGCTGGCATGATTTTGACAAACCTTGTAATTTTTTAACACTAAAATTAGGAATTTTAAACCGTTGGCGTATTCAAAGTTCGGAATTTCAACTCGGCCTTCATGTCACGATCATGCCAGCGAAATATTATTTTTTTAACAAAATAATTTCACGAAGTTAAGGAATGACGAGTCAAGATAAAAATCATTGAGGTAGAACTCTAAATTGAGTATTTCATTTAATTTTGGATTTATGAAATATTCTACGTATTCAGTAGACGGACTGTGATGCTTTGAACCAATATCCGTTCAGGTATAAAAAGTAATCAGATGCCACACAGAAATAATCCACGCATAGACCTAATACGCATAGAAATAATGCACCTAAGGGTGTAATATTAGGCAAATTGAGCGAATCCCGAAATTACACAGTCGGAAATGTGTAAAAAGTGACCACAAGATTTAACACATGTGTTAAAACAATACACTTGGATTTGCAGTGTGCAAAATGAATTTATACCTCGTATGCATTTTTTGAAGGTTCAATGGTAAATAAAATGCATAAACCGTCATTCGACTTAACTGGACCGCTCCAACCTCCCCAAGGCAAGAGAAAACTACAAAGGGAGCAAGCGATGTTCCCAGAGAAAGACTGGCAAAGAAAAAAAATTCATGACATACAAGAGGGTCAAATGGATCAACGTGAAGTTTGGTTCACCTATCACCTCCGCTGATTTCCGCTTTGTTCTGTAGTGCACTCGTCCCTCGA
Source organism: Ophion ellenae (assembly GCA_963210295.1). Lineage (NCBI taxonomy): Eukaryota > Metazoa > Arthropoda > Insecta > Hymenoptera > Ichneumonidae > Ophion > Ophion ellenae. The sequence continues at coordinate 12,000,794 of OY723396.1, forward strand.
TCGCGTGGTACATGTCGAGCGATGCTACTTGATGAGGGATAGGGAGACTGACCAATCTTCGAAGCATTGTCTTCGAGAGTGCCACGTACAAGCTCGACGATCGCACTTGAAAAAATAATAGACATATGGATGCGCGGGAGTGTTTTTGGGCCATCGTGAATTTGTCTCGAGCCCCGCTGTCATTTGCCGGCTCCATCACCCCATTCTCTTTCGACCTTTAGCGCCGAGGTCCACGTTCCGTTCGAAATAAAGCTCTAGCCAGATTCGGGTCACGTCGCTATCGATTCCGTATAATTGCATTGGAGCCACCGCGAAACACGTGAAGCTTATTTACCGAGGGACCATTTTATCGAGAACGGTGAAAAATGATACTCATTCGGTATGCAGGGTGCGTATGCATTTACGGAAACGAAAAATATCGCGGTTTTGCCAGGCTTCGCTTGAATATTTCTGGCAATATTTTCTATAACACTCGCGATTTTTTTCGGCTAACGGTAGGAAACGGTTAGAACTATTTTTTTGGAAAAATATAACTGAGTTAATTATTGAAGAATTGTTGGAAATTGACTGTTTATTTGCTTGTACTTCAATCATTGAAAAATAAATGACAAACGCTCGCAATGCAATTGCGCGTAACGATAAACGCCTATTCTTCCAATTCTTTACTCACTTTGGTATAACTTTTATGATGAATGATGTCTTACCTTTGCTCCAAATGGGTCTTAAAATTGTCAGTAAAATGCCCCCTTGGTCCACGAAAATGTCCAGTTGAAATGGATAACAAGCTCTGGGAGATATGTTTCTCGGTCAAATAAACGATACGATAAGAATGTATAACAAGATCTGGAAAATTGGCAGCTTCGTGGCTTGACATGGTAAGAATCCTGACAGAATTGGAACGATAATTAATGTAGCAGATTTAAAATTATCAGAATCATTGATAATTAGCAGTTTAAAAAAATATTTTAAAAAACAAATATTAATAATCACTAAATAAGCAGCAAATTAAAAATAACATAAAAATAACGAAATTAACAATCATCGAATAATCAGCAGATTGAGAATAATAAAAATGAATAATCATCAAATAATAAACAGATGAAAAATCATATCCAAACAAGAAAAATGAACAACCATCAAATAATCAGCAGATTAAAAATAATACAAAACTAATCATCCTCCCACAATCAGCAGATTAAACATAATAAAAAATATTCGAAATATTTTTTTATAATATTTTGACACGAGTAAATTATGGTGTTTATAGAAAAATAAACAACTTATGCTTTTGAACGGATACCGTTTCCTTCCATTAATCAAAACTCGAAAAAATAATTACGTTTAAGTTTGCATCGTTGGAATGCAATGAAAATTATTTTTGTTTAATTTCACAAATTTTCTTCATCTAGATTTAATCTATAAAAATTACGAGAACATTTTTTAGGATTCTTATTTAGCCATTTAAAACAAATGTGCAAAAAATATTTTGAATAATGATGAGAATAAGAAATTAAAAAGAATTTTCGGTGCATACCAACGATGCAAACTTCGACCCCATAAAAAAATAGGATCACTGATTAAAACTAATAGTAGAAAATCTAGAATTAGAGAAAAAAAATGGTCAATAAATAAGTGAATGACACAGATTTCGATTTATCGTGAGAATTGATGTAATCGATTTTATCCTCCTTTCCTCTTTGTTATACATAGCACAACACTGTCGAGTCAAGCGTTCGTGTACACACATACGCACGCGCGCACACACACACACACACACACACACACACATACACCCATAAGTTATGTGATTATAATTGGACGAGTTTTTCCGCTGCCGACGGCTTCCCTTCGTTTATTCCCCTCCTTCTTCTCAATCATTTTCGTATTGCTCACAATAATTCTTGTTGCCGTATAATCAACATGATCGCGACAACAGTTTAGCTTACTTAAAGTCTATCGAGATTCAGGATAAATTGACTAGCACGCTAATAAGCCGATGTACAAATGAAGTTGTTTATTACATGCGTAGTATGACGGTATCAACGATGTTCGCATTCTCACCGATGAGGATCGTAATAATAATAACGATAATAATAACATTTATCGGCGAAGGGATTTTGTTTTCGTTTGTGTTTTTTTTTTTTTTTCAAGCGCATAGGCAGATCAATACTGGCATTTTACGCAGTAAATGTAATAATAAGAGAGTCAAATATCACAAAGTTCTCTCTGCGTTTCGCTTACACAGAAATTTACAAACACGCCCAAACGTTTCGGAATAAAAAGAGTTGCATAAAACGAGATCGTAGCGGCCGGGCAAGTCTCTGCTGCGTTTTCATCTAGCTTGGCCACGTTTTGGTTTCTTTTCATGGCATAAAGTTTGCATCGTTGGAGCGCAATGAAAATGATTTTTTTGTTTACATTCCCGAATTTCGTTGAGCAAATTTTAGCTACCAAAATGCCTCAACCATTTTTTAAGATGCTTTTTGTGACATGTGGAATTTAAATTCGCAAAAAAGAGTTTATTTGCGTAGTCAAAATAGTAAAAAAAAAACGGAAATAAAAATATGAATTTTCGTCGCGTACCAACGATTCAAACTTCAATTCCATTTCTTTTCTCTGTTTCGTAATGAGCTTGAAGTCTGCAACGCTGAAAGGCAACGGATTTTTTTTCATCGCTCCAATTTTTGGTAGCTGATGTAGGCCGGGAAAATCGCTCAAATTTTTTTTTTTTCGTATCCGTATATTAGAGATCTACGACTTTGATGTAGGAAAAAATGTTTGGACAGTGAAAACAGAGGAATAAAAAAAAAATAAAAACTTTCGTTGCACTCCAAGGATGCAAACTTCAACGACATATTTCGTAAGCTTATCTTCATCCCTTATCCCAATATAATCAAATTCACACTTTCGCCCGAATCAATGCGCAATCTCGTAACATTAAGGTATCAAGACGCGAGCGTACTCCGTTAATTTTAATACATCTCTTTAAATGTACATTTATCATTATTTGTTGTTCCTCCTGTTCTTACGAGGTAAATATACTATCTTTCGTACATTTTTTGTTCGATACCCGTTCCTTTTTTGTTCCCCCGATACGAGCACGTCTCGCGTCCCACGTCAAGTAGCGATAATGTGAGATGAAACTAAAAGGAACAGTAAAAAAAACACGTACCCGTACGCAGTATCGGAAAAGCGAACAGACGAGGAGAAAAGAAAAATCATGGGTGGAAAACGGGTGGAGATTTGTAAATCTTCGTCCATTGGTCCATCAAATCAAGCGTGTACTTTCGCACTGTGCGACTCTCGTAGCCAGAGATGAGCGTCGTTCGGAATAAACATCATTGAAGACATCGAGTGTTGATCATTGTGACGTTTAAGTTTGCATCGTTAGGGGGAAACGATATTTTTTTCAATTCTTTCTACATTTTTATCATTATCCAAAGCCTTATTTTTCAATCAAGGTCCTAAATTTAAATTTGGCAAGAAAAAAAAATGGTGTAGTTCGAAAGAACGAACTTCCGTTGCATTCCAACGATGCAAACTTCAACGTCGTGATCATTGTGACGTTGAAGCTTGCATCGATAGGATGCAACGAATATTATTTATTTTTTGTTGCTCCACTTTTTTTTGGCCGGGCAGTCTCTCCGATTTGGCATGTTTGTAGAATGGGTAAAAATAGGCGACGCGTATTTTTTTATATCTACGGAACTCGATTTTTAAGGAGTGAAACGCGCATTCGAAAATAGGGGTGTTTTTGGTTTTTTGTCGATAACGTTATCGTTCTCATCTCCGATGTATAGTACACGGACAAATAAACGTTGTTGCAATTTGGCATTTTTTCATATCTCGTACCGTTCAAACGTTATCGACGGAAAACGAAAAAACACCCCTATTTTCGATGGTGCGTTTCGCCCCTTGGAAATCGGGTTCCGCAGACGTGAAAAAATACGTGTCGCCTATTTTCACCCATTCTACAAACATGCGAAATTTCATCGAAATCGGAGAGTTCGACCTCGCGACCTTTCCTTGTTAGTGGAGATTTATTATGTCAATTCGCAGAATCAAGACTTTTGATAATGATAAGGATATTTGAGAAATTTAAAAAAATCGTTGCATACTTGAACGTCATTGATCATTTCGTAATCATTAGTAAAGACGAATTGGTCAAAATTGCAACTGATCGGTGTGAAACAAAAATAATTGTCTCGAAGTTTGCATCGTTGGAACGCAACGCGAATTAATTCTTTTCAATTGATAACATTTCTTTGCGATCGATTTGGGCTGTGAAAATCGGTGGAATGTGCTTACGTATTCTCATTAGCAATTGACGACCATAATTTGCGAAAAAAGATTTTGATCATATTAAAAATAAAGAAATTAAAAATCATGAAAAAAGAATCGTTGCGTTCCAACGATACGAATTACAACGTCATAAAAAATATATACAATTATGACTTCTTTATGTACAGATAACTGTCCGTCGTGAAATAATTCGTTGTTGTTTATTAACGAAATTTGCCGATCGTCGTGTTCGTAGCGTATTCCAGCCTCCGCTAGTCGCAGTTGTCCTCTTTCTCTTGTCTTATAATTACAGCTTCGTTATCGTCGTTATCGTACGATGTATAACATCGATTTATCTTGCGATATTTAACACTGTTTTTATCTTATGTATATTTATACAAGATCAATTCGACTTGATTGATTTTATATACAAGTTGACGTAGCAAAGTTTCGTCTTCGTTTCTTTCACCCTGTCGATCTTTCCATTTCCCCTTCATCATCCATAACGAGATTGGATATACTCGCGACGCTTTTATCTACAAAAAGTATCGCCTGTCCACTTCCATCGCTTCCATTTTTTCTTCATGATTATGTACAACGTGACGTTTGGTAGATCCATTTTTCAGACATTCATTTTGACACGAAAAATAAAATGCTAAGGCCTGAAAGCTCGATGCTTTCTGAGATTCAGCGGAAAAGTAGTTTCACGTGTCTAGGATTTGAAAAAAAAAAAGCAAGTTTTTCCTCTCATTCACCTTTCGGTTGGAAATCGAGTCGAAATAATTGCCGATAATTACCGGAGAACCGGTAAGTATCGGTAATTATTTCGAGTAATTTTCTTCTCTCGCGCAACCATTTTTAGAATGTCATTTCTGAACGCGAACTCTTCGCAGTCCTCCAATGTCCATTTTCCAGAGAGATAGAGAGTCGGGAAGAGAAATCGCGATTGAGAGAGGAAGAGAGATTTCCAGAGCAGTCGATTCATTCGACGGATTATCCGTGACACGATATTCAGGTTGCGGCCCGCACAAAGCTGGATTCACTGATTGTGAGTCAACGACCGTTTATATCTTTGCGAGTATATGGGGTTGATGTTTGCATCGTTGGAACGCAACGTAATTTCATTTTTACATTTTAATTATTTTTATTTTATTATTATACAATTATTTATTTTGTTTGGGTTGAAAAATAATTGCGGGAATTTTGTAGACGAAATATGTCAAAATAAATTAAAGGAATTCAGAAATACTGCTTTTCATTGCATTCCAACGATGCAAACTTTAACCTCATCGGAGCATGAGTGCTGAAAAACATGCGCTTCATTGTGTTGCTATTTTGGTGTTGAAGTTTGCATCGTTGGAATACACCGAAAGTTCTGTTTAAGGCAGGAGCCTGAATTATAAGGTCCAAAAAAAGCGTTTTTTTCGGGAACTTTTTTAGAAGCGAAAAAAACAAGTGAGCCCGTAGAAAAAAAAATTGAGGGGCAGACAGCTGTTCGTCTATCTATTTGACGTCGTTTGGCAAAGTTTCGACGGGATCTGAAGAGCCGTTTCAGAGATTTTTGGGTATCTATAATTGTTCTACCATACCGACCGCGATGAGGTGTCATTCCGTCTTTAAAAAAGACTTCAAATTCTTTATTTTTATCATTATCTGAAATCTTTTTTCTGCAGCTTTTGGTTTCAAATTTTGAATAAGGATTCTCAAAAATGTTGCAGTGAGTTTCGCCGTCTAAATGTAAAAAAAATACGGAAGAATGAAGAAAACAAAAATTTGTTGCATTGCAACGATGCAAACTTCAATGCCATTTATTAATCCACTAATGCACTCGAACAATTACATACGGGGAGGAGGGTTGAACTACAGAAAGAGGGAGAGGAGAAAGAGATTATCCTCTGTCTCTTTCCCTCTTCTTTTCTCATCCCTGTGCACATTTCTCGATAAATTGCTTCCCTCCTCGTGTGCGTGTCCCTGTAGCCGGCATAAATGGAGAGACAAATTCGATCAGAGCTCGAAACGACGTCCCTTAAGACGTTCGGTCTCATCCTTTGGGTAGTCGATAAAGTGTTCCTGCCTTGGTGTCAATTCCGCCACCGCCGAGTATAATTCGAATCTCGATGTGACGTTTAGTAATAGTTTTTTTTTCTTTCTCGTTGCTTGTACACTAAACGCAATTGCAGGCTCACTTTTTCGCCGATATTTCGCATTTTTTTAACAGTCGTATCTTTGTACAAAATGATCGTAGAATTAAGAAAAAAAAATATACAGCGTGCATCTTTATCTTTAAAAATCACGATTCAATACAATTTGCGCGATTTTTTGAAAATGAACCCCTTAAAACGACAAAAGACAAGCATAGAAAAATTGCGAAATTTGAATTGTGCATGGGGAACGGATCTTTTTTTTCGGAAAACCGCTTCGGCTGTTGAAAGAGTACACTAAGAGAGTTGTGACGGTCCAAAGTCGAAATATCCTTTTTTACCAGTCGACAACTCCCAAAAAAAATCGTACGAAGCTCGCCAAAAAATTAATTTCAAGCGGAATATCTGCTCCTTGAAACAGCGAGAGCGATTTCCCAAAAAAAAGATTTTTTTTCCATTCTGCAATTTTTTTAAATTTTGCCTTTCGTTGTTCAACGAAAAATAACTTGACAAAAAAATGCGATCATTATTTTCGACCTTTATTTTCACAGATGTTTTATTCACGCTTCAAAATCGTTTTTCAATTTTCTTCCACGATTATTTTCTCCTATGATTGAGTGCACTAAGTTTGCATGCATGTAGAATATTATGCAACACCAAAATTCGGATCTATAGGTATGTATACGCGATGTATTGTGCACAAACATTTTCCATTACGAATAATTCTTCCAATTATAGTTGTTAATGGAACATTATTATTATTATTTGTTACAGGGCTCTTGGTCCGCTTTGTCTTACATTGAGAGCAACCTCTAACCACCTTCTCGGGCAACTTCTTGGGCGTACGTGAAACACGTGTTACGAGACTTTAATCAAGCACGACTTGTAATTATCTTCTCAGAGGGGAAAAAAAAGTTTTTCGTAAGCGCTATACTTATTCCCGAGGTGACGACGATGATAACAATGATAATGATGATTCAGCAGGTGATCTCTGACCGAATCTATATTTACAACATTCGCTGCAGAGTTATATAAATAAACTATGCCAGTCTATATATATGTACGCACACACACACACACACATACATCAGGGGACTACTAGCTCCCGACACAATGTAGAGCCTCGACGTTCCCAATTTCATAAAATTTATTGTATCCCTTGGTACGAACCCAAACCGTCTTCTAATTTCTATGGTATTGAAGTTTGCAACGTTGCAAATCAACGAAAATAATATCTTTCCTATTATTTAATTTTTTTCTGCACATTCAGGCTACGAAGATCACTGAAACATTTTTTTAAATCCTTATCAGAGATGCTTAATCTGCAACTGCAAAAAAAAAAGTTTAGATAGTGGTCGGCATAAGTGAGAAAATAAGGAAGAGTTTCCGTTGCGTTCCAACGATGCAAACTTTAACACCATGAATTCATTGCTACCTTCGTTTACTTTACTCCGTAGTGATAGGATATTGTGGTATCGTTATGAGCATAGCTTCGATGAATCTCCTTTTTTCATCGAAATTCATTTTCAAATGGCAATATTTTGTTTTTAATGAAGAAAAACCCACATTTTGTAATGACTCGTCCGTTTTTTCTAACCTATGAAATTCAGACTATGGGAATGATCAAGGGGAACAAGGAATGTGTAGTGACCAAAGTTATATATATTTATACAGGGTGGCGATTAGGGGTGGCCATATGTTCTTTAATGGTCTAGCGCGGAGATTTTGCAACCCAGAAAAATAAGTTTCATGGTTTTCCAAGTTAAAAAAAAATATAGCATATTTTTCTGATAAGTAATAATTGCCAAATTAAAATCGATCATCCTAGTAGTCCTACTAGAAAATAAAATACCATTTTGAATTCACGAAAATGAAGATAATTAAATTGCAGACACCAAACACTCCGAAAAAAAACTTTTTTCTAATGGAATTAAATTCCATTGATCCACTTCGGTAACGATGTTGAGGTTCGCATCATTGGAATGCAACAAACATTCGTATTCATATTTTCATTTCCTTATTTTTATTATTATGGCAAATATGTTTGTGTTCATTTCAACAGCAGGCCTCCGAATTAGCCTTTAAAGAAATGGTTGAGTCGTTTTTTGGGCTGAAATCCGCAAAAAGAATGTCGAGCGTTGGAAAAAAAATGTCTCATCTTTAAAATTCATCTTCGATCATTTTTTTTTTCGCCATGATACACAGAAAAACGTTTCCCACGAGTGTTTCGCATTCAGAATTTACTTATCTTTCAACCTTTTTCCAGAATGCTCATTTTTTCCAGCAGATAATACTCATTACAAAAATACGCTTTATTCAAAATCATATTTATCGCAATAAAGTCGACCGCAAAATTTCCGCTCACGACCCTCAAATACCACACAGCCACTTTATAGTACCCTAAGAATTAGGGTGGTTGCAATTTCGATCAAATTTTAATTTTCACAGTCCCCTTGTAAACACATTATCAAAGTATATTTAAAAAATAATGTGCACAGCTTCACGGCGCTCGGAAAATGTTTAGTGTTGCTTGTGAGGGTTCAAATTTTTAATACAATAGTATATGTGTTTTTCCAAGTTATTACTTAATTATTTCTTAATGCGGAATGTAGGAATATAGGGTGTAGATGATAAGTGAAAAGTATGTATGTGAAATATTAATGTTTTGTAAAAAACTTTGCAAAAAAGTTGTGCAAATAAAACTCGATACGAACAAACTTAATTATTTCTCATGTTAGGATATTGGTGGGAAAAATCTGAAACTTGGCACACAATTTGTGCACATTATGAGGTATATTACCAAATTTTGACAGATTTTTCTTGTAATAATTGTCATTATTACTAGCTTTGCAATGACAACCTCATTTTAATTTTTTTTTAGTTTCATTGCTCAAAGACTATTTATTGACGTTTTGCACAAAACTTAAACATAATAGAAAAGTTTTATTTCTATCAGAAGTATAAAAACTCCTTGAAATTAAATTTCAACTTGAATGAAACCTGAGCCACAAATTCGTTGCATTGAAATAAATTATCGCAATGAAGACTATAATTAGCGAATGAACATAATTTTCAAATGTAAACTCATATTAAAAAGTGCCCAAGTAAAATTTGCTTAGTGGAGCAGTCGGCTTAAAGTCTTTTTGTTTACATTTGGATACATTTTCTGGTATTCGCGGACAACTTGAACAATGAATTGTTTCTGTTCCTCGTCGTATGTCAATCTATTATTATATTCAGTAATGAGCTTGATTCCTCTTTCCGCGACATCGTTAACGATCCGTAACGTTTTGACAATTTGCGAACCCAACTCATAATTTTTATCCAAATACCACTCAGCCACGTCGTTACTTAGGAAGCTACAATCGATCTTGAATATTCTGACAAACATTATCTCCTGGGGGCTTATGAAAAAATCAATGTTTTCACCCATCAAGTAAGCAACGTCTGATCGAGAAATTTCATATCGTTTAGGAATTTTGGTTTGATTTTCATGTTCAGGCAGACGTTCATAATATTTTTTGCCATTTTTCTTTTAATATCAGCGGGAATGCCTTCATAAAAAATGCCACCGCAGCACCCTCAGCTCTCAAATACCAAAGTTGATTGGACATTTTTTTCAGAGCAACTTTGCTCACAAGGGAATTTATTTTCCGGTAATCATATATTCGTTTAAAAAAATTCAAATCATGATCGGAAGTAACATTTGCGAATGGGGCTGTGAACCATGCCTTAACGGAAATCAAAACGATTGTATAAAATCTTTTTATACAAAACGAACTTTTTCGTTATGCATGCAGTCTATAGTCAAGGCGACAATTGCATTAGAACATCAATAAATAGTCTTTAATGAAAGACACTCAGAAAATGATAACGACGTTGCCATTGCAAATCTAGTGATAATGACAATTATTGTTGGAAAAATCTGTAAAAATTTGGTCATATACCTCATAAAGTGTAAAAGTTTCTGATTTTTCCAACCAATATCCTAATCATGAGAAATAATTAAGTAACACCTTATTTAGTTTAATAAAAGCTATTTTATTGAAAAACATGTATTTTTGCATTGAAAATTCAGACCTTCACAGGCAACATTAAAAAAGTTTCGAACGCCTTAAAACTTTGCACATAATTTTTTTTATATATCTTGATAATGTTTTTACAAAGGGACTTTGGAAATTCAAATTTGACCCAATTTGCAGCCACCCTACTGAGTATTAAAAGATACTCCGTTTTCCAGTGGACCTTAATGACAAAAGAAATGGGTCAAAAAAAATAAAAAATGAATAATTGAAGAAGTACCGAAGGATCGCAATAAAAATTATTTTCCGTCATACAGGGGGTGCTTTCTAGTATGAGCCGATTAGTTCTCCTCGGGGATCCGATGGAAATATTTACAGGAGGATGACCGAACGAGGACATTGATTATTTCTCCAACCTGTCTCTCTGTTGGCACGGTAAGCACGATAACCGCAATGAACATATTGCCGAATTTCAAGGTATCCGGAGTAAACGAGTTTGATGAAACTCGAGACCCGAGCTCCCGCAAATAGAACCACGGAAGAATGTGTGAAACGAAATGACCATCTTGTCTATTCTCTTTCGCCTTCCTTGAAGATAAGTACAGTATGACTGCTCGTATCTTCTCTAATCGTGTATTTTTACGTTGCCGCGAGAAACCTCGAGGTGTGACAATTAGATGAGGTATAAAGAGTAAAGAGGTCACGAGAGGCTTTTTCGAGGTATGACTAGAAGTTTCTTCAACGATGATGACGTTGAAGTTTGCATCGTTGGAATGCAACGAAAATTATTATTTTTTTTTATTCCCCAAATTTCCTTTGGCATATTCGAGCTACGAAAATCACGCAAACATTTTTTTCGAAATTCCATGTAGCAATCTACAACCTAAATTTGCAAAATATGACTCGATAATAATGAAAATAAGGAGTTGAAAAAAAACTTTCGTTGCATTCCAACGATGCAAACTTCAACCCCGTCAACGATGAACGTATCGCTTTAGCAATAAGTATGGTGATAGTTATGATACGATAAGTGTTAAAGCGAATGGTAATCGACAAACTTTTTTTTTCGCCAAAAGCGCCTGGTTGGTCACTTGCAGTGTGAATAAAAATGACTGATCAATTGATGCTTGCTCAATCAATTGATGAAACCCATCCTATGTGTAACAACGCGTTTTTTTTCGCACCTTTATTATTATCATCACTTCCCGTCTTGACAATATACCTAAAGTAATAATATTTATTATGCCACGTTTTATCGTCAAACGTTAAATTTATATTTAAATTACTCTTGAGCTGAACTCTCTGACGCGATTTTTTTATTGCGGTACGAAGGCCAGTCAGAATTATTTTAGCGCCCGATATATATACGCATACTGCACAATTCGACAATGACGGTGCCAAACTCATCAACCGTACGTGTATGTGAAACTTATGTACAAAACGTGTGAAAAATTGCAAAACGTGCACTCGACAGAACAAATTAGCGGTAGTAAGAAGCATCCGGAGAACGGCCATGAAGAATCGATCGTTATCAATTTTTTATTTCGCTGCTAGAGATTTAAAAGATTGCGCGAACTTTTCTGCGAGTAGGTTAAAGGCTGATGACAATATAATTGTGCAAAAGGCTCAGAACATGGCTCGAGTTCAATTATGCCTTAGGGTTTTAGAAATAAGGTTTTATGAAGGGAAAAAAGATGCATATGCAATTTTGCAATGTCGTTTTTTAAGCCTTTCATGCAGGAAAGGTTCCTATTGTAAGCATTTCGAGGTAGTTTTAAACTAGCGATTCATCTTACTTTTGACACTAAAATGCTAATAATAATTCGTTTCCATATATCGAAAAATGAAAACAATGTACAAAGATTAATACTCAGAGACGCACAATCGCTTTCCTATTATTTTAGTGAAAATAAATCCCGAGTTGAACTCTTCAATTTTATCTTGTCTTGATTCTTTAACTCTATGAGTAGAAAGAGGAATAATTAAAGTATTACCCACAATCAATTCTTCTATTACTTTATTAAAAATAAATACCGAATAAAACTTGTCAATTTTAGGTTGCCTTGATTCTTCAGCCTTTCGATTTGTCTTGGATTTTTCAGTTCTAGTGAGACCACGTAGAGGGTCAACAACGTCAGCTAAGATTTGAAAAAAATGATATTGAAGTTTGCATCGTTGGAACGCAACGAAAATTCCGCAGTCCAATTTTTTTTTGGCAAATCCCTTAAACTTTTCGCAAATCCCTTACCCTTTTGGCAAATCCCTTAAACTTTTTTCAAGATCCTTTTTAGTGATTCTTGGCCTAAATATTTAAGGACATTTTTCGGATGATAATGAAAATGAGGCAAGAAAAATAATGAAACTGAAATTTCGTTGCGTTCCAACGATGCAAACTTCAACATCGTTGACAAAGGACCTTTTCCTAACGGTGTTGAAGTATTCATCGTTGGGACGCAACGAAAATCTCCTTCGTTTTTTTTTCTAATTTCTTCATTCGTATTATCCAAAATATTTTTTCGCGTATTCAGCTCACACATCCCTAATACATTTTTAACCTTTTCAAATTTTTTTTTCTTATAAGAAATTAAAGTTTCAGTTCTTTTCACAGCCAAAAAAATTGGGCATCACGAGAAACAAAATTCCGTTGCTTCCAACCGTGCAAACTTCAAGACCATTTTTCCCCAAACCTTGGCAACAACGAAAACGGCTATTTGAAAAAACAATCTATTTCTCAGAAAAATGACTGATGGTATTATTTTTTCAACCACCTTTATCCCGAATACTATCGAAGATTTGTTCGATGTTTCTGTATCAACGGAGAATTATTGAAACTTTTACCGGAATGTTTTGCACAACTAGGACGTTGTTTTCCTAGTCTGTAGGTGAAAGGATAACAAACCGTTCCACTCGTATTCACGAAGTCTACGCTAAATCCTATAATTGAAAGCTCCGATGAGCGATCGGTACGTTAGAAGCAAATTACAACCTTGAATGCCGACCAGAGACACTGGAAAATATTTGCGAACTATGAACATTGGAAATATGCAGACCGGAAGAGTTTCGAAAAACGAAAAGACAGCATACAACGGCAATTTAACACCATTCTCACGTTTTTCATTCTCGTCAACGTGAGCTGATCCTTGCACAAAGATCGCGATAGCTCAGATATCAGCGGAATGAATATTCATAAAACACTTCAAAGCGTATCAGTCTGTTCCGTATACCAACGGAGAACAGTCGCAATTGATGTCGCGGAAGTTTCCATCATTGGAATGCAACGAACATTCTTTTTCATTCTCGTTTTTCTCCATTTTCATTGTTACCCAAAATCCCTTTTGATATATTTAGGTTGTAGGTCTCTTATAAGAATCTTAGAAAAGTTCACAGTAGGTTTGATGTGCCGGAACAAAAAATTGGCAATTGGGATAAAATGATTTCCTCTGCGTTCCAACGATGCAAACTTCAACATCATCGCAATTGAAATCGTGCATGCGAACTGCAAGAGAACTGGGTTGCACTTAAAATTACGATGAACACAGTTGAATCCATAAAAATGGATCAATCGAGAAACTCTTGGAGGACACTTGTCCGTACGAAAAAGAAGTTTTCGATAGAAGGCTTATGGCTGGAACCTTAACGATTGGCCTTGGTGAGTCTTCAAAAGAATCAAGATGGATACCATGTGGTTGCTCGTTTTCTCTCTCCCTCTCATTCTCTTCGTTGCTTGAAATATGGGCAAACGTCCCGTTCGCTTGGCAAATATCGGTCTGTCAGAGCAAAGAAGAGCGGAGATGAAAAAAAAAGAACCGCAGCATCACCGACAACGCGATCCATGAGAATGTGAGAGAAGTCAGGCACAAAGCCTCACAGCCTTCACCTAAAGTACGGCTAGCAAAAAATTGTGTTTCCTATACGAAGAAGCTGAAGATAGTCTTCGATCTGCCGTGACAGCGGTACGAATAGGAATTCCGTTTTCAACGGGGAAAACTCTGCGTTTTAATTATGACTTGGGAACACGAGTTGGTAACGAACAGGCCGAAGCGACGCCGAGCCGCCACGCCCGTTAATAAAAAAAAAACTTCTTTTTCCTTCGTTCGCAAAGGGAAACAATTATTTTTCCCGAAGGAAATTAATGAAACGTGCCACGCAATTTCTTTTTTACGTTCGAAAGAAAAGTACAGCTTGAAAGATGATGTTGACGACATTCGTTGACAGCAAGATGTTTAAGGGGTTATGCCTAGTTGTAAAAGTCGTTCTTCATGTTCCCAGTTGTAAAAGCCTTCTCCATGAATTGCTTTTTTAAAGGAAAGGTCAATAACCATAACTAAATGAGATTGTGTTTATTTTTATTATGATATTGAAGTTTGCATCGTTGGAACGCAACGAAAGTTCAGAAACCCAGACTTTTTTGTCCAATTTGGACTATGAAAAACACTTGAATCTTTTTAAACATCCTCACAAGAAATCTAAAGCCCAAATTTGGTGGGTAAGATGTTGGATGAAGAAAATGAGAAAATAGAGTTCTTTTTTCAAATTTTACGTTGCATTTCAACGATGCTAACTTCAACATCGTTTCTTATTTTGGACAAGTCCGTTTTTTAATGAGAATGGTGGACAACCCCGCTTTCGAATGAAAATCTTATTGATATGACTGATTATAAATTAAAACAGATTCTTTGAATATAATATAAATTTACCTTTTTATCAATTTAATGATCCTACACAAACTCTTTCGATTGCAAATGAAGATGCCATTTTTTTATCCTGCCAGCCATGGCAAGTCTGTTTCTGCTTAAAAAGGCAGTTTTCAACCAATTTTAAGGTGTTCAGAGGCGGATTTGATGCAAAATATTTCGGAAGCTAATAAAGGTGTGCTTGAAGAACACGATGAAAAAAAAGTTGACTTAGTGTGGACAGGTCCGGGTTTGTTCACCAGCTCCTCATTTTATAAATGTTCCATGGAAATTTCACGGTGATCGGATCAAAATTGAGATTTATGTTGACGCCCCTCGGAACGCTCGGAGCGTCATTAGAAACTTTAAACGCTTTTTTTCGAAAGTGCGTTTTCAAAATCGGTAAGCAGAAAATCTCGAAAACTACTGCATCGAACGTTCTGAAATTTTTAGGGTTTTTTCTAGATGTAAAAATATAGTATTTGACTGAAGAATTTTTTTCCAACGTTTACTTTCGATTAATGAAAAATGCCCATTTTTTCCGCAAAAATCAATTCTCTGAACACGCGCCATTTTTCTTTAATTTGATATTTCGGACATTCATTCGATTAATCATGGGATAAACTAATGTACAGTAGAGCCTCGATTATCCGAACGTCAATTATCCGAATGGCGATTTGGTTTATCCGAAACGGAACGGTTATTCGGACGATTACGTCCTTCCGTTGTGAATGAGAAAAAAATCGTCGACTTCTTCAAAAGTAAATAGATGAGAACTTAAAGATGTACGGATGTTAATTATTTTTGAATACATATTTAACTTCGTTCTATGTCATCAAATGATACAATGGTTATTTTCAATTCACCAAAAATGTACTTGTATTATTAACGTATTAATGTTCATTGTATTATTAAATATATATAATAATTTTTTTATCATATTGAAAGAATCAACGTTTTTTTCGCCCACGGAATATTGCTGTTCAGTTATCCGAATTTTCGATTATCCGAAAGGCTCCAATTGATTCGGATAATCAACGCTCTACTGTACTAACGAAATCTGTTCGATTTTTATATATTAGATAACCTGGTTCAGTAGGGTATTGCTCACCGCAAAAAAACGTTTTTGAGAGTTGCTCCCCGGACATCAGCTATAAATCGATTATAACTTCTTCAGATGATACTTTTTCAAATACTTAATTTTTGTAGACATTTATTTCAACGATTTTCTATTTAAAAATTTCAAAAACGAGCTGTTTTCGACTGCTGCAACTAGGCATGGCCCGTTAATCGCAGTCGTCGGACTTGGGCAATACATTATCGCAAAGTTAATATCACAATGAAGACCTTCCTGCGGCTGTTAGCAAAAAGCATTCGAAAGTGCTCGTTTCCTCTTGTATTGAAGCCTCAAAAGATCAACTTCACTTTCGTGTGGTCTTGAAGAATATTCTCTAAAAGCGATGCTCTTTTCCTCTTGGAATATTTGTATCACCTATCAGATAATTTCTCACGCTCGAAATATAGGACGATGTGCGATTACGATGACCGAGTGATCTGAAACTACATAAAGTTAATCAAAAAACAATGGAATCTTCTCTACTATTTCTATCAAACTGTTGTAACACCAAACGAAGAAAAGTAGGTAGTGTTGAAGTTTGCACCCTCGAAATGCAACGAAAGTTGTTTCACATTCGTTTTCTTGCGCTTATTGTTATAAAAAATCGCTTTTGCATATTTAAATTGCCGGTAAGCATCTTGAACAGTGGTTGAGGATTTTTGCTGGCGAAGACTACCGAAAGAAATTGCGGCAATTGAAAACAAAATGTTCACTGCGTATGGTACAGTCGTGCTGTATATGGGAAACGGAAAAAAAATTTTAAAAGGCTACTTTTTTGACAGGTGATTTTGTAGGTGCCGCGGGTGTTAAATCCAAGATTGCCTCAAAATCGGGGTGTAGAGTTTTTAGGGGATGAAGGGGGTGGATTAATGCCAAACTACAACCCTCACGAGGTCGGCGCCGGGAGACAAAATGTTCAGAAAAATCCAGGCTTTATTTTTTTCCACAACGCCGAAGTCATGGAAGTTCATTTTGGGGTGAAATGTTGAAAAATCAATTTTAATTCAATAACTGTTTAAGAAAAATGCACGACATTTTTTATCAAATGGGAACGTTGTAGCCCTTGAAAAGACCCGTCAATCGAGTATTTGATCATCCCCCACCAATAATATATTCACCCCCCAAAAATATTGTCGAAGTAAAAATGTTTCATTTAATAACTCAAAAACAATCGATTTTTTGGGGATGGTTTAAATGCATGAGATCCCATGAAAAAAGATTACAAAAAGCCCAGCACTTGGCCAATACAGTACCAACTATACTCGACGCCTGGCCAACGATCATTACCAGTACTGGGCGACGGTTGGAGAAAATGCGAAATGTGACATGGGTCCTACAGTTGGCAAACAGCGTCGGCATAGCGTTGGTGCTGACCTAGACCAGCATTAGCCCAGTGTTGGTGCCAAGGCTGGCGTACCAAAGGTTCGGTGCAGTTTAAGGCCGATGTTGGCCCAAGGTTGGTTGTCGGTGATGCGCCAATGTTCAATTTAACCATGGGTTACTCATCGGTCAACAAAACCGGCCGAACGTTGGCCTTATGGTTGGGTACCATCGGTTGGGCCCTGATTGCCATCCCGAGCTGTGGTTTTATTGTAAGCGTCGGCAATTTTTCACGGGATGTAGAAAATAATTTTCTCCATATTTTCGTTTTTATGGACCCCCCTTGAATTTTGCTTTTTCCAACCTCTCTCGGAGGTTGAAAATTCAAAATGAAATTCTCGGAAAACTATTGACCGAAAATAAAGAGATACGAGTTTGGCGCTGCGGACAAAAATGTAGCTGAGGGTTCGAGCTACAAATTGTTCCACGGAGGCAAATCCGTGCGGTCAATAGTTTTTCCAAAATTTCATTTTGAATTTTGAACCACCAAGAGGGGTTGAAAATCAAAATTCAAGGGTGGTCCAAAGAAACGAAAATATAGAGAAAATTATTCTCTACATTTCGTAGATTTAAACCATAGCCGAAAAATCGATTGTTTTCGAGTTATTCAATAAACCTTTTTTTTTGTATTTCAACCATTTTTTTGGCGGTGAACATATTATCCCAGAGTGATGATCAAATACTCGATCGACGCGTCTTTTCAAGAGCTGCAACGTTCCCATTTGAACAAAAAGTGTAGGAATTTTTCGTAGAAAATTGATGAATTAGAATTGATTTTTCAAAACATCACTCCACTTTTTCACCCCCAAATTGAACTTCCACGACTTTGGCGCTGTGGACAAAACTAAAGCCTGAATTTTTCTGAACATTTTGTCTCCCGGCGCCGACCTCGTCAGGGTTGTAGTATGGCATCAATCCACGCTCATCCCCTTAAAAAAACCCTGCACCCCTATGTTTAGGCAAACTTGGATTTAGCACCCGCGGCACCTACAGAATCACCTGTCACAAAACTGGCCTTTAATTTTTTTCCGATTACGGGGTTTTTCAGCGACAGCACGGCTGTACTAATACTAACGATGCAAGCTCCAATCTCATTGAAAGCAGAAGACTTGGTAGCGTGTATTCACTTCTTCGCTAACTACAAGCGATGATGACCGAGTACCCTAATGTCCTCGAACCTAAACGTTTTCTTTCACTAGATAACATTACCTACAAGTATTGAAAGCCACGTATAGTTTTTATTTAGCGACCGTAAAACATACGCTAATCACTTGCATACGAGGAATTTGATTTTTCATACATTCGATCACTGATGTGGATAGAACGTATAGGTGGTTGTTTTTTTTCGAGCTGTCGGTATGGAATGAAATTGGAATATTTGTGATCAATGAAATCACATTTGTAAGATCAAATAATATTCTCTCTCTCCCTGCTCCCCCTCTCTCTCCTTCCCGCCCTCCCTCACTTGGAGCTATCGAGCTATTTTCACTCTCGAACACGGTACGTGTTATACGGTGGAAGGCTATTACTGTACAAGAGGATATAGTGCTGCGATCTCGTCAGGCACGTGCACGAGCTCGATTTACACCTAATCCCGAGAGCCGGTCAAGAGCAAAGGTAGTAAAAGAGTTATTCCGCAACACGATTCCTCGAGAGTGCGTTGGCCAAAGTACATACCGTAACTCGCTCACGGTCATAAATAAAAAGCCTACGCGACACCGAGATAAGAGACACCTAAGAAAAGTTGTCCTATGAGAAAAAAAAATTGCTATTTACCGTAATTAAGTATCGAAATTTCGTGCTCTTTCGTTACGGCGAACACAAGTGTCCAAAAAAATGTACATGTAGCGTACTGCACGCCTGTGACCTGTTCTTTGATTGGTTTTCTAAAAATTATTATCCACGAAGCAACATATTCTCTAGAGATTCATTTCTTTCGCCAAGATCCTCGAACTGTTAGCGTGTTCGTGAAAAAAGAAGGTATCCTCTCAGTCGAAATTAGATATACTTTCCAACTCTGATATGTATAACTTCCTCCTAGTATTTCACTCGCATCATTTGAATGATCTTTTGAAAATCACTCGTCCATTCTCCATTCGTATAAAAAAACCCGATGAACGTGAGTGAGAAAATGTCGAAGAGAAGTTAAATTTTTTGCAATTGATTTTTGCAATCTGTAATTTTAAATATGATTGTTCGTTCCGTCTCTCTCCCTCTCTTTCACTTTGTCACTTTGCGCGAGATCTGCACTGAGCAATTCAATATTGCGATTTCAATATCGGCTCGAACCAGGTATTGTGATTCGTCGCTGGAGCTCGTCTTTATCTTCTATATCTCTCTCCATTGAACCGAACTAGAAGGCGTGGTACCGTAAATTTCCGGGCATATGATGGAAATATTTGCAAAAATCGATCGACGCACTTGTGCAATCTCACGGGAACATCCAATATTTAAAATGAGACTAAAGTTTACATTTGCTTAAAAAGTAGCTGGTTTTGAAACGAGTAAAAGCCGAACAAAATTACCTCGCTCGAAAAATACGGAAGGTATAAGAGTTTTTGAAGTCTTGAAAATCGAGCAAGTTCTGATTGCATCCATCGAGAAGAATTGTGTTGAAGTTTGCATCGTTTGTACGCAACGAAAGTTCTTTTTTACATCTTAATTCCCTTATTTTTACTAGTCAAGATCTTTTTATGTGAATTTATATAGTAGATGGGTAAATAAGTATTTAAAAAAATGATTGCGGGATTTTTGGGTACGAAATATACCAAAGTCAATTGAAGGGATTCAGAAATATTCATTTTCATTGCCCTCCAACGATGCAAATGTCAACCTCGTGGAGAGGATTCAACTCCGCAATTGTTTTATTCTGGACAAAATGGAACGCTGATGAGATCACTCTTAGGTTCGTCTATCCTGGCCTTACAGGCACTTAAGTCTCCAATAAATAACGATAATGAGCAATGTAACAGGGATGATAAACAAGAAAATTGTATCGTGCACCCAATTTATGAAGGTGCTTGATACCTAGCCAGTAAGAAAGCTTCAGCTCGTCTAGTTATCACATTTATCCGTTTCATTATGTAATCGTTTCATTGAAAGAACTATCAAGAACGCTCCCGAATTCAGTTGTGCAGATAATTGTTTTCATTAGAATACTGATTTCCTTCGTATCTTGTGTCGTATCAATGTCAGACGAGGCGAACACATACCCCGGTCGTAAATCCGTCCTTGCAATTTTCACGCGGTACACCCTGAATAGCGCTAGTGCCAATGGGAGTTCAACATCTTTAAAGAGCCATAACTTTCGTGTTTTTCAATAACGACGAGTTGAAGAATTTACATTCGTCTTAAAAGCCACTATTCGTTGAGAAATAGAAACAGTATGAAATCCATTTAAAAAAAGGTGTCACCGCGAGATTTGGTAAACGCATCAACAGAACATGTCAGTGTCGCCATCTAGCCCCCCCCCCCCTCCCCCTGAAACCGTCAATCTTATGCAGGAAACGTTTTTTGATCCGACTTCATTTACGCAATTTATTTGACGTGTGCAATTGAAATGCGACATCTGGCACAAACACACCGAGAAACACGCGGGCACACGGGTACCCCGAATGTAATAAACACCTGCTCGAGGTATATTTTGATTTCCTCGGTCGATTTCAGGCAGAGTGCGCATTTATTTCTTTACTAACTACAAACATTTTCATACCTTGCTTTTTTCTAACTACCTACCTGCCTACATACGTATATATAGCTACCACTATTCAATATCTTGAAACTCTTAGTTTCGCCAAATCCAACGTCTTTATTTAAGGTATGTTTGCCTTTCTCTGCCTCACTCTCCCTCTCCCCCCTCTCTCTCTCTCCCGCTCTCTTTCATCCGTTCCAGCTCATCCGACTACACTTTAATGATTTGTCTTATTTGATTCCCTCTTGCACCTATGCAAACGTATGCGTTTCGTAGATACAAAACTTCATTTGTTTTCACAACATCTCAGAAAAAAAGAACGAGGAAGTTGTCGTTTTCGAGCTCGCCAGGCAACGTCAAAAACAGTAACTGATAAACAGACTGGTTGAGCGCCGTCCTTACTTTGGCAAACGTAAAGGCGGCTTGTAATTATAGCGACAAAAAAAACAAGTTCAACATTATGCGTTCATATCACGGAATTATGCTACGTTTTTTGTTTGTTCAAAAATCTTTTCTTAAATTACTAGAAGCCAAATTATTACATTGATCTTTTGATCATCTTCAATAATTACAAATGAGAATCGGCTCGGTCCTTTCCAGATACTTTTTCCCTTCTTCTTGAGCTTTTTTTAACGAGCGCGGAATTCCTGACATCAGATACCATAGCATTTTTTTCTCACGGATCGTGGCTCGCTGCGCGCACATGTTCGTTGAGCAAACCATCCTAAAGCATGCAGACCTCGCTTTTTTGCTTCTTTCAGAAGCTGATCTCACGCGCAGCATTTACACTTCGGACACTTCGCCTTATGTATAATATATACATAACACCATGTGTACATCAATTGCTCGAAACCAAATCTACATTCCACGAAAAAAATTAGTAGGCTCGAGGATAAGAGAAAAGGCGTCTCAGCCTGCTGAGGGGGCCATGAGAATATCCAAATGGAAGCTGCGAGCCAAAGATCATGAACCATTGACTATCTCCATCTCGCGAGTTACCGACTCGTTACGCCAACTAATTGTAGGATCGCGAATTCATTCACCGGCCCGTGTTAAGTGGAAGGAAATTTCACAGCACCCAATCTTTATGCTCCGTTCAATTTCGAGATTCAATTGCGTTTAGTGGATTAAGCATAATTTAGGAACTCATGAGAAATCAACACGGCGTCAATTCTCTTAAAGCTAAAGCCACCAAGACTAAAGTAGAGGAGACCTACGTGCCCTAACGCGTCTGCAAAACTGTGACAAATTAGACTTTCAACCAAAGGGCGTTCCTGCAGGATCATATGCCTTAGTGTTCGCATTATTTTGGCAATTGCCCGGCTAGAATCCCCAGCCTCGACGTATGAAGGTAATGTACAGCTATTTGCGAAATATCTTTCAATCGCACACTAACATTGGCACTAGATAGGAAAGTTACTCCCGATTCTGGATTGTGAAACCAAAAAGTCTAAAATAAACGCAATTAGCAATTGATTGGAATCAGCATGCTCTAAAATAGCGAAATTGTGACATGGTCACTACAACTGCAGGGCTAGTTGTGTCTATGTGTGGGTGCGTCGTACACTGACGGGAGCCATACAATCGTAGCGACGCCAGTGGCCGAATATCGCCCATAGGAATGCCACAATTTCACGGACGTTGGTTTCTACTCTTAGGGTTCATACCTACCAAAGCGCAGATGAGCATAGCTAAGAAAGAACAACCAATAGAATCGCTCGGCTCAGCTTCGGTGGCCAATTCAGCGATCGATTGGTTGATTTTTCCTATCTCCGTTCGTCTCCGCTTCGTTGGACAGGCGTGCCTACCAATTCGGACTCCTCTAGTCTAATCTTCGCGGCTGAATCCCTCAACGCAGTGTCATATACGCGCGGTAAAAAACAAATATCAAGATGAAAATTGTCAATTATCCGTCACCCAATGCTCCTTCGATTCAGACATCAAGGAGGATCGAAAGTTTCCCCTCTATCCATTACGACGCGAAAGTTTGAACTTTCCATCAAACGTTCGATCCTTCTCGAGCATCCCCGCGAAGCTCTTTGAAAAATTCGGCCTCAATCGTATCGGACGATATACATTCTGTCTATTCCTAAGTCATTTGGTTCGTGATATACGCAACCCTAGCTGCTTCATCTAAAATATTGAACGTTTTGCTCCGAACTCCAGTACGAGTGATCTCGGGCAGTATGTATTCGTGCTCGTTCGCGTCTCTCTATCTCTCTCAAGGGTTCACCCCAAACATGTTCTCCTTCGTAACGCACGCCTTATGTATAGTATATACATACACTCCCCCGTTTCCATGTTCCATACATGCACGCACACACGTATATGTACGCGTATACGTGCGGGGAGGATCGAGGATCGTCACCGGAAGCGGCGCGTTTCCCTCAATATTTAATTTTCGCCTTGACCTCTTCGGCGATGCCGCCCCATCTGAGCTTGTAGACCCTCGACCTCCATTGTATGATAGGATGCAGCACAGCCTGAAGAAATAGATAGGGCCTGGTGGTCTCGCTGAGCAGCCAGCCGCAAACGAATTCCAATTTGTTGAAGGGCAAAGGACTGTTCTGCACGACGCACAGTAGTGTCCAGTCGAACATGAACCACAGTAGAACGTGAACGAGATAAAATACGAGTGAGTCCCAATCGAAGAGGACCCCAGCGGCCCACGAGGCGCAAGCCCCTAGAACGAAGCACTCGCTGAGTGGCTCAAGGAGTATCGTCAGTGGGAGCATGGCGACTCGCAGTTTCGCCCATCTTTTCAGCCTCGCTTGAAACGAGTGCATGTCGCAGTGGCCGCTGTTCTGCAGTGCCGGCTGCGAGCAAACGGTTATCCTCCAGCCGCGATCGGTCAGTGACTTGGCGTAGAAAAAGTCCTCGGCAAGATAAACGCCGAATTGCTTGAGTCCGCCGACCTCCTCGAGGGGGGCTTTCCTCAGCAGAGCGGACATCCCCGTGTGGCAATTGATCCTGAGGCAATCCGCGGCCAGATACATTCTCGACTGCACAGTGCCGAAGTAAATTTTCTCGTAGGAGGCGGCAAAGCCCTCTCTGTCGCAGGTGAACGGCAACTGATGAACAAGGGCGACGTTCTCGGTCATGTAATTGACCATGTCCAGGAGGGTATCCTCCTTCATCCGTATTCCGCTGTCGCTTATAAGCACGAGCTCGTGCTTGGCCGCCTCGTAAGCGGGATGCATATTGTTGATCTTCGGATTGACGCCTACCCGTGAGCCGCCTACGAACAGTCTCGCGTCTACATGTGGATACTTCTCCATGAGTTTGTGAACGAGCATAAGGGCCGGATCGGACTCGTCCTCGACGCAAAATAGCAACTCGTACACCGGATAATCCATGGTGAAGAAGGTCTTGAG
The DNA here is from genome assembly GCA_963210295.1 of Ophion ellenae. Taxonomy (NCBI): domain Eukaryota; kingdom Metazoa; phylum Arthropoda; class Insecta; order Hymenoptera; family Ichneumonidae; genus Ophion; species Ophion ellenae. The sequence continues at coordinate 12,025,473 of OY723396.1, forward strand.
ATTGTTCGAGAGATTCGGATCGACCCCCATGAGGGGCTTTATAACCGAAACACCGGGCAACGGTACCTCGTAGCTCGGCATTGTCGTAGTTTTACGATGAAGCTTCCAGCGGCTGGCTACCAGCGCCAGCACGTGTACTATCCACATACCCAGCCAGAATATCATGAAAAATATCGCAAACCCGTACAGGGTGTACACCATAGAGCTCATGTTTATCCGAAGCCTCGATTAATGGTGAAACGTGCAAGTCCGTAGGTCCAAAGTGGAATTTGATGATTATCGAAGGAGAGCGGTTTCGAGCGATAGGCGTGTTTCCCGCGCTGTTAGTTCCGATGGGAGGCGACCCGACGGTGCTGCCACCGCAGCGACGACGACGCCGCCGCCCCGCTCGCCCGCTTCACTTCCTCACGGCCGGTCCAGCGGGACGGAGAGCCCGCGTGAGAAAAAAAAACAATCTGCCGCTCTCCGTACACTTTCCCCGTCTGTGCCACTCCCCCCCCCCCCCCGCCGCCACCGCCGCCGCGCGAGCCAACCCGGGGATCAACCCGGTCGAGAGCGCGCGTCTCGAACGAGGCACCGTTCCTCTTTTTATTTGAATCTCGTGGTCTCGGGACCCTTGAACCTGCTCGAACGGAATTTCTGCATTACGCACGATTCTCCCGCAGTTTGCCCTCGTCTTCTTCGTTTCGTTCCCGTGCCCGGCCACGTCACTTGTCCTTGTCGATAACGCGGGGGCGAGTTACGGCGGAGCGATCTCTTCGTCCTTTCCCTCGAGGCAACGAGCGGGTATTGGCACAAAAAGCGATTCTGTCTCTCGTCGTCTATATTGACGCTCTCGCGCCGCGTCTTCTTCCTCTTCCTCGACGTCACCAGGAGCCGGCACATTCACGCGGTTTTTTGGTACTCTTTATCCTTTATTTCACACGGAATGTAACCACACACGCCCGTCAGCTTCTCTTAAACACCTAGATTCGTCACGATGCAACGTTTCTTTTTTTTCACGCGCTTTTTTTCTTTCCTTCCGTCCAAACGTAGACGCGCGTCTCGTTTTCTTCGAGGATCCTATCGGTCGTTCTCGAAAAACGTTTCTTTTTTTTTTACGCAATATTAGTGTATTATGATTTGTATCGTTATTGGTTGCCTCGTATTACGAAGAATATTCCGATGCCGCACAGCCACCCGACCGGAACATTCGAGATTTTCCTCTCCCACCCTGCTAGAGCTTTAAAAAATACCCCACCATTTATCACACTGCGTTTTCCTTCCGACTCGTTTCCCCCTCCACTCGGCACATGGCCCGTCGCTTGTTTTTCCGCTTTTTGTTTTCCTCGCTCCTCCTCGGCAAGCGTATCTCCGGCGTACTCGGGGAGAATCGATCACTGGGGCTCGTAAGATGCGGCTCGCGTGGCCAACGAGTTCCGGAGACACCGGTCCGCCGAAAGCGGCATTACCGCACACACAGGTGCGCGATACGCGCACACGCTCGAAAAACGACGCGAAAACACACAGCGGAGAGGAAAATCGCTGGGATATTATCGTTGACGAGAAAGAGAGAGAGAGAGAGATAGTTTCGCCCCTTTATCCGTGCGCGCAGAACGCAGGGAACACTCGCGCCAGTGATGCCTCTCCTGGACTCTGGAGAGCCCCGCCGCTTTTAGCGAAACCGCGGGAGCCTACACTCGCGTACGGGAAAAACGTGACTCGTTTCGATCAACGAGGAACTCAAGGCGAACCTCTTTACTATCGAGGGGCCAAAAAAAAACGCCGGCGGTTTGGAAAAATTCTTGTTTTGGCCGTTACGTATTCCGAAAGTCGTCAGCTTGGGTTTTGTTTGGCTACAGATCGAGGATACACACTGACACAGGGAGTTTCACTTACGAACGTTCTTTCTTCACCGCGCGATCGTAATTCGGGGGAAGCAGGACGCGACTTTTGTACTCTCTGCAGCTTTCCGGGTAACTTTTCTCCGTGTTGAATTATTCGGAGGCCTCCATAGAGCTCGGACTTTTTATTGTCGCGTGTGGCCTTTTGTTCGCGTGGTCGTTTCGTACGCGGAGGAGAACTGGGCGCGCTTGGGGTCACTCGGGAAATGCGACGGTCGCGATGAGCGCATAGCTCGCGTAGCGTCTACGGTACAACTGACACATGTGACAACCGGTAGACGAGTGGCGGCGCAGGTAGGGAGAGAAACTCGATGAAAATATCGAACGCCGCTTGGACCCCGCTCGATTCGACGCTTCTTTCACTTCGAACTATATGTTTTTGCGTGCATGTGCGCGTCGCTTTTACAGCTGTACTCGATCTCTCTCACGCTCACGGTGGAGGGACATACCACGGGCAACGATCCGTCGACGCGCGCGAGAACGCCGAACGCAGGCGGCTCGGCGCGGCGGCACTACCTAAGCAGCCACAGCGGCAATGACTGCGCCTTCTCTATTCTCTCCCCTCTCGAACCACCTAGAACTTTTGTCGTGGCACCATAACGCGCCGACCCGAGCTCTCATACTGGCGATTCGCTTGACACTTCGGCTCGTAATCTTTTGCATACTTTTTTGCGTCAGTGTGGCGTTGCGTCGGTAATTTGTACGCAACGAGATGAGAAATCCTCCCACGCCAATTCCGCGCATTCGATTCAACGGTTGCACGCTGGGGACATTCAATTTTGGCTTGACTTTACGACCGCTTTACGAAAACGCACGACGCGCTTGCGGCGAGGATCGGACGGATTTTGAACCGGTTCAACGGGTTGTGCCTAGTTTTAAGTCGAAAATCACTTTTTTTGGGATTCTTTGAATAGGAAAACGCGATGATAAATTCATACGGGAATTAGGTATTCGAAGGAGTATTAACTGAAGAACACACTCATTTTTCGGTGGAAAAATATTCAATTATAATTGATGTCCGGAAAACACCTCGAAAACGTATTTTGCGTCGAGCAATGTCCTTTTCATCAGGTTACCTAATATCAGAAGATCAAACGGATTTCGTTAGTATACTACTTTAACCTATGATTAATCGAAGGAATTTCCAAAATATGAAAATTAATAAAAATGGCGCTTGTTTAAAGTGAGAGTATTGATGTATGCGAAAAAAATCGGCATTTCACGAGCTTTCATTTAACTTGACTTTCTGTGAGATGCAAAACGGAAAATCGATGTTTCACACACTTCCCGACTACTTAGAGCTCTGAAATTTTGCAAGCTACATCTAAGAGGTGACAATGCATGACTCAACTTAAAAAAAAAAGTATTCATAAAATGTTCAACTTTTCATGTAAAATTAACGATATCTGATCATCCATATGAAAACACATAGCCGACTGTGTTTGTATGTGAAAAGTTTATATGCAGCAATTAGTCGTAAGTTCAATCCCAATTAGAGTCTTTGTTATTTTTTACAAGCATTCCATGTTCCTAACGGACACAGTCGTAAACTAGTGAACTACTAGAATCAACTAACTAGTAAAATCAATGAAAGACAAAAAAGTAGAAAATAATTTTATGTAAAAATAACATTTTTTAAAATCAAGTTTTTATTTATTGTACTAAAAAGTAGAAAATCATTTTTGTACCAAGTCACCTATATGTGACTGTAAATAAAAGCATGGGGCGCTCAAAATTTAGACATATAATCTTCAATTTGCATAAATCCGTTAATATACCAATTGTATTTATTTTACTGTAAAGCAACCTTACAGTAAAATAAGGTAAAACAAACCCAAACAAACCCAAACAAACCCAAACAAACCCAAACCCAAACAAACAAACCCAAACAAACCCCAACAAACCCAACCAAACCCAAACAAACCAACCCAAACAAACCCAAACAAACCCAAACAGCAAGTTACAGCTTTACTGTAAAGCAACTGTAAAGCAACCTTAGATTTCTCAAATAAAAATCCTGAAACTGAGTACAAACGGGTGATAATAATTTCTCTGATTACTATTGTGGCAAATTAAATACGGTTAAGGCCTGAGGCCACAGTGACGGGTATAAAATCATGTGCGAATTTAACAATCTTTTTTCGTATGAAGAAGTGATTCACTCATAAAATTAATTACCCATCTATTTAGTACGAATATCGAGCTGTTAGAAAATATTTTTCGTTTTTTCGATGTACAAAATGGCCGACTACTCGAAACTTCTCGAAACAGCTTTTTTCAATTGGCGTGACAAATAACTTCAACAATTTTGACTCGATTTACTTCAAATTTAAAAGTTATGTTCCTAATTGCATTTTGCAGAGAAGTACGTACGGAATTTCTGATTAATCGAACACTTTCCATTTTATGAGCAGTTTATGAGCAGTTATAATGAAATGTTTCACTGAAAAGTCATTTCTTAAGGTAGTTCCTCTGCGAAAATCTCAACTAAAAGTTTACATACCATGTTCATGTTTAAAAGATTGATAATTGGTTTAATTAGTAATGAATAAAATTAAAAACTACGCAATATTGACTCGGTACTAGTAGATAATACGATGGATATCATTTATTGCCGTAAACTATATTTTGTATTGTGTTTTTGATCGACCATTGCCAGTAAACTTTTTGCCGGGACTGTCCAGGCTTTGCCCCAATTGTTTTTTTTCCAGGCTTTGCCAGGCTTTGCACCAAAATTGTGAAGGCTGCTCATGGTTATATCTTGGAAACTAGATGGTGAATCATTCTCATTTTTTTCACATCATTCGTGATATCTTACTGTAGCTTATCCTCGTTTTTTATCAATTTCTTAATTTTAGTTTTGACGGTAGAATTAATGACGCTCTGTTTGCCCATCATAACGCATTTGTTACGTGTAAACCAAGCCAACTTTAAGTGTAAATATCTCCGGTTTGGGGTGGTCAAACTTATTCAAATTGCACAGATGTTTGGATAACGTATTAAATAACGTATATGTCAAATTTCAACCATTTCTTAATTCAACTCTTCTGTGGAGGTACTACCTTAAGTTCAAATACCTACAACTTTTTAATAAAACAATATTTTTTAAATTCCGTACGTACTTCTCTAGGTATTCTAATGTGGATTGACGAGAATTTTTGTTTTTTGATCTAGGTAAAAAATTGTGGATGCTAAATGTCACGCCGCGGAGCGCCTAAAAAAAGATAACAAAAGAAAATATTAGTAGTCGGCCCTTTGTACATAGAAAAAAAAATGTATATTTTTTCTAACAGCTTGATATTCATACTAAATAGATGTGTAATTAATTTTACGAGGGAATCCCTTTTCAATACGTAAAAAAATTGTTTGAAGCTTTTATTTATAGTGACATATAGGTGACTTGGTGGAAGAAATTCTTTTTCACTTTTCGGAAAATGAAATAAAAGCTTGTTTTTTTATAAATATTTTTTTGACATAAAAATATTTCATTCCTCGAATCGAAAAAATTGGGAAAGAATCCTTCGATCAAATGGTATATTTTTACGTGTAGAAAAAGCCTTAAAAATTTCAGAAGAATCGATGCAGTAGTTTTTGACATATTTTTCCCACCGACTTCGAAAACGTATTTTCGAGAAAAAAGCGTTCAAAGTTTCGAACGACGCTCCGAGCGTTCCGACAAGCGTCCAACATAACAGTCGATAAGTCTGTCAATTTTGATCCGATCACCTTGAAATTTTCAGGGAACATTTATGAGATGATATAATGTCAAAATATCATTGATTTTTAAATAATGTCTTGGTTTTGAAATAATTTTCATATAATGTCAAAATATCATTGGTTTTGAAAATAGCGATTTTTCGACTTTTACAACTAGGCATAAGCCCTTAACGGGCCAACTAGAGAATTTTCAAATTTACAGATAAGAAATGTATGGTGATCGCATTGCAGATTAGAGGAAAAACGAACATTTATTTTGCTAAATGTTAGTTCAAACTCTAGACGCGTTTTTTTCGAAAATGTTTTTCAGAATGGCCGAAAGCGTAACTCGGCCAAATATTCACCGATTCCGTTGAAATTTTGAACGTATTTTCTCGGATGCATTTTCCATGGAACTGCGCACGGAATTTGCCATTGGTTATCAACTTTTCTTTTATAAACGATTACTCATGATTTTTTGCTCATAAATGAAAGTTTCCATTCAAATCTGCAGTACTTTTTTTTGTAAAAAAGGTATTTTCTCATTTTCGTACGCAGTCCCGTAGTTTTTTGTATATATTCTAGAGATTTTTTGGTGTTTTGTTCGTTGAAAACTGCAGGAAGAAATGTCCGGCCGCTGATGTACCGGTACTCTGCGTTCCTGGGCTCCGAGGACGCCATTTTCGATTGAAAAATTACAACGAACATTTTTGTACACTTGAAACTATGTATAATGAAGTTGCCCAATTCGATTACTGACTGTTTTCATTGTACTCGTTGAAAAAATCTCAAAATCAGCCTTCCCAATGGCTACAAAAATCGTACCAGAAACTCGGTACTGCACGATTATTGGATACCGTAACGTATCAACTTCCGGCAAACCCTTGACCCTACATTTTTGTTCATCAGCCATAGCGTGTCGGACGTTTCCATAATTTCATTCGTTGCAGTCGTGAACAATCTTGTAACTCAACTCTTGTCTCTCTTTCGCAGTCACGCGCATGTCTCGCGCCTTCAGGATGGCGCGCATGCGCGGCTCAAGCGCGCGAATATTAAATTTGCGTATGGGTTCACAGGCTCGAGAAATGTAATTGCCAGTGCCGGAAACTCGTGCTTGGCTTATCGGATAAGTTACATAAGGCATTTGCGTTCTAATTTTTCTTTTTCAAAGTGTACCCGTACTTTTTGCTGATACCGATGACGTACGAAACGCTTCAAAATGCGTAACGAATTTCTTGCAATTACTTCCCAAAATACCCACCGGTTATCCGGATATGACTGTCGTTTATCCACTTTGGTTGGACCTGATTGTGTTATCAGCGTTAGCACATTCAACGAGGGACGGAGGGAACGATATCTCGACGACTTTTAAATTTGCGAAAAATGCCTCGAGGCACCGTACACGCTAGCGACAACGTCGTATCTGATAGTTCCATTGCGATGTGCGTAATAGAGATAGACTTTGCGGTAGGCCAGTATGCCAGACTGGGATCATGTGTAAAATTTTCAAAAATTCGTTTCGAAGAATCGACGTTTATAAATATGCTGTTCAATTTTTGGGACGAAATTTGAATTATTCCGGTTGCGACAGCCTTTCTCAGAAAAAGGGATTCGACCAGCTGCGTGAGACCCGGCGCCGACGGTTTTCTCGAAATGTTCTTCAAAACGGTGTACACTCTCAAATGAAGAGTTTTCAAGCTGTCAGTCTCAAATTTCGACGCAACATTCTTCACGTCATTCTTTATCTTGCTACGGAAGCTTTTTTTATCTTCATATTTTTTTTAACGGCAACCTGCTTAAAACGTTTGGCAATTTTGAAAAAAGTAAACCCCATGGCAAAATCTCGGTTTTCATGCTGATTGATAATCTTCTTACAAAATTTGTTTCGGATAATATTTACGGCCACAACCGCGTACACCGTGGGGACTTCTTTTTTCGAAGACATTTTCAACCGTTAAAAGCAATGTAAAATATTACAAATAAACGCTTAAAAATGTATTTTCTGTTCTTAAGGGGTTAGTCCCACTTGCGATTTTGAAAAAATCGATTTTTTTTATTGCATTTTTTTGAAGTATAAGTATCTGAGAATATGTCCTGAAAATTTCAAGTCGATCCGAACAAAATTGACTGAGATATGAGCGTTGAAAGAGAAGAATCAGCGTTGAAAGAGAAACTTTAAACGCGTTTTTCTCAAAATGGCATTTCTGAAGTCGGTGACCAAGATTACTCGAACACTAATGAACCGATCTTCTTGAAATTTTGCAGGCTTATTTAATACATAAAAATGTAGTCTTTAATCGTTCGATTTTTTTTTCGAATAAAAATGGCCGTTTTATAGCCAAAAAACGGCCGTTTTTTTCGTTAAAATCGAACCATTAACTTTGACTGTCCGCCATTTTGTGAAAAATGAATATTTTTAAAATCCTTCGATTAAAGACTAGTTTATACTTATATTTGACTAAATCCATCCGCATTTTTTTTTCAGATGATCCACTTCGCCGCAATGTTGGTCACCGCAAACCGTGTATATAAAAACATTATTTCATTGACGGCCATTTGCCACTAAACAATGTAATATTTTTCAATAAAAAAATTACTGAAAGTTCTTCAAGGTGTGTTCTTTAAGATGGTATATTGATCGATTAAAAAAGTTTTGTAGTTTTCTTTAAAAAAATTCATGAAAAAGGCCTCTTTTTGCGCTACAAGTGGGGGTGACGCCTTAGGAAAAGGTTCTGCCTTGTTGGGCCATAAAATGTTCGATTTTTCACCAATTTTTTATGCGAATAGTATTAAGGCGAGAAATTCCTTTAGAATTTTCAAAAAATCGATTTTTTACATATTTCGAAAGGATGATACCCAAAGAACATACTGACCAAAGGAAAACTCGAAATATTGAATTTTTGAGGAGTTATCGTATATAGTCTAGAGCGCGGGGACAGCATGCGGTCAGGTAGCGAGTAAACTTTAAACGCGATTATCTCGAAACTACTTTTTCAAAAGCTGCTCGTGTTGTAGCTCAAAAAGTTATCGAGCGATTTGGATGAAATTTTGGGAGATTACTCTCAGTAATATTATCGGAAGGATATACCTAAAGTTTGAAAGATAGCGTGTAAATAAATATTTTTTTGGGGTCAAATATGTCGAAAAAATGGTCGAAAATTCGAACTTTGGAGTAAAAAGGCTCCCAAATTTTCAATTTTGCACTTTTTCATCATTTTTTGGGTATATCCTTCCCCTTAATATGTCAGTAAACGAATGACACTTATTAAATATTTTTTAGATCAACAGAAAAAGAGTGACAACGGCAGCACTTTTCGATGTCGCGGAAAACAGGCGTCCGAAGACCCTTAATAACGCCGCTATTTTGTTGGTCATCCCAAAAAAAATGTTTTTTTCTTTAAACTTGACATTTATAATAAACTCATGTCCAAATTTGAAAACGATCAGATTATTTTATCCGCTGTAAAAAAACTCCCGAAAAATACCTATTTTTCACGCTCCTAAAGGGATTTCTCGCCTTAAATATAGAATGTTGATATTTGGTATGTTCTCTAAGCGGTTGAACATCAAAATATTATTTACAGTTTGACAAAACATGGTGGTGGGAGTGGGAGGAGCCACGTATGTCGGTGCGCGGGCGATGATATTCTTCGCTTGCGGAAGTCCTAAGTCCCGGACGGGTCATCCGAACCAAAAAAATCAAACATATTTTCACTTTGTACAATATTGTGTATAAGTTGATCTAGAATCAAGAAGAAAAATTGAAAAGTAAAGAAATAGTACTACTATTTTTTTATCGTATCGTTAAGTCTTGAATGGAAATAGGCGGAAAAAATTCTTGAGATTTTTATGAATAATTTCCACCAAGAGTACAGTATTTTGTCCGTCTCGTGATCGAGATATTCGTGAAATAAAACAGGAAATTTCAGCTGATTCGCGTAAAACGATAAAGCGCCCTACGGCACGCGGCAACGCTGCTGTCAAGTCGGCCATTTTGAATAGGCGCAAAAATTTGAAACGCACAAACTATATCTTCCTTGCTATAAATTTCTTACCGCGGTTTCATAAAGAGTATTTAAATATTTCGAATCATTCTTTACAGAAGCTGCAGTGCACGTGTTTCGACATAACCTTCAAAACAATTACGCGTCGTCCCTCGACTGTGCATCATTTCCCGGCTCAACTACTTTCTTCCGTCGCTTTCCAGGTTGTACTTGCTCCAACCGTCGGTTGTACTGTTTTTCTGTTTGCATTTTTCCCTTCCATCTTTTCATTTTCTCCAAAAAAAAAAACGGAGTTCGCGAATGATGTTTGACCGCTGCGCGCTCACGATGTGGCGTTCGTATCTGAGCTCAGTGATACCAGTTACTGAGAATTAAATTGCGCGTTTGCCACATTTCAACTTGGTCAATGACTTATGCGCGATGTAAACAAACGAAGAAGATTAATAACATTTCTAAACAATCAATTATATGCATTCCACATATTGATTAGCTGACATTTTTTTTGTAACCGAAAAATTTATTATCACGGGGTTGGCAGCCGTTACAGGCGCCCCTGTTTAAGCATATGCGTTTCCCCTTGCCGCCTGCCCCGCCAAGACCCTGAGCAGCGTCCTCAAACGTTTTTTTTTTCTCGGAAGTAGGTTTTCAAAGTCGCTGAGCAAAATATCTCCAAAACTACTGCATCGATCTTTCTGAAATGTTTAAGGCTCTTTCCAGATGTAAAAACATACTATTTGATCGCCGGACTTTTTTTTCCGATGTATACTTTCGATTTGGCAAACGAAAAATGACCACTTTTTTCGCAAGAATCAAGACTAACACTTTGAACAGGCGCCTTTTCGTTATAATTTGATAAGTGGAAAACTCCTTCGATTAATCATAGGATAAACTAATATACTAACGAAATCTGTTTGATTTTTTCATATTAGAATTGATAATAGATTTTCGAGGTGCTTTCCGGACATCGGCTGTGAATCGATTACAATTAAACATTTTTACACAAAGAAATTGAAGAGCATTCTTCAAATAACTAATTTTTGTAAAAACTTATCACGATCTTGTATTAAAAAAAAAAAACTACGACTGTTATAACTAGGCATTACCCGTTAATCGCCGCTCCGAATACATCCAATAAACGACTGCGAGCAGGTAAAAAAGTGGTTTCCGTTTTCATAAAGATTTATTTCCTAATATTCTAACGTGTAAATTAAGTTGTGTAAAACTGGGCAAACTCAGGCACGGAATTTCTTGAACAACGGATGTTTGTTGGCTGTTGAGGACGAGGCGGATTTCTTGTACTCGTAATAAACCGCGTCGTCGGCTCCTGACATCGAAGCCAAGTTTCCAGCCTTGCGAACGATCTGTAGTAAAACAACAAAAAAAAATTAAATATGTATCTCCTAAGAGGACGAGGGTATGTAATCCTGTGCATTGGTTTGTCCAATTACTCAACGTCGAAATAAGCCTCGATTGGGACCCAAAGGGACGGGTACATAATACGCCGGAGATTAGCGCGGGCGCGCGCGCTACCGTCAACAAATACAATTGAGCAAACGGCGCTGTCGACTAAGCCAATATTGAGGCCGTTGGAAGGGAGAAGGCGCGGACGCACTTGAGTTTATAAACAGTGGCACTTCACTCCACAGGAACTTGTTCAGGGGAAAGATAACCGTGCTCTTCTCGCGCAACAAACGATCGCCCGATAACGAATCCTTCACACGCGTTTATTTACACATGGCTTTTCGACAATGCCTTTTAACTCGCCGACGAGCCGAGCAGTGAGCTAGCCCGTATTCAAACATTCCGTATCCGCTAGAAATTTAAGGGGGTCGTCTAGTGTGTCAGATCAAAAGAAGAGAAAACGGCCTTGGGTGACTTCTTTGAAGAAGAGGAAGGTGCACTCTATGGTCCAGGCATAGCAGATTGATGGTGAGACAATGTTTTTATTATGAATTATATACAACAACGTTCAAACGCATTTTTCTCAAAACACGATTTTTTCAAACTGCTGCACATGATATCTCAAAAACTATTTGATTGATTCTGCTCAAATTTATACAGCATCTTTAGTACATATATAACTACAAGTTGAACTAAAATCATTAAGATTGCTTCGTTAGTTTTCTTTTTATCAGCTATATAGACCCCAAAAAAAACGAAAAATTGAATTTCTTTTCTAAAGCGTAAAAAAAAATTATTTTTTGGAATTCTAACTTTATTTTAGTTCCATGTAGAGCCTCGAGTCTCACAATTAAAATTGCGTTTGGTTTTTTGATTTCAGATAAGCAGAACAGCCGGAATCATGGCAGCAGTGGAGCACCTCTTTTTATATATGTGTTCGTGTTGGGCGGTGTATCTCCGACTATATTCCATATAATGACTTTAAAAAATTCACAAAGTTTCTTTAAATGTTAATAAAAGTGATATACAATTTATAAATTATTTCATTTTAATGGTTTGTCAAAAAAAAACTGCCCAAAAAAGCATTGAAAAGCGGCCTTTACATTAGACGACCCCGTTAAGACACACCGATTCTTTAAAAATCGGCTAAGTGTGATTTTTTTTTACAATCGTGTGAAAATTAATTTTCATCGGCCTTTTTAAAAAATATGTACGGCAATTTTTTACATCTTACAACGGGACGTTGAAATTTGCATCTTTGGAACGCAACAATCTTTTATTACTTCTTTTTTATCATGATCAAAAAGTTTTTTTTGCAAATTGTGGTTGTAAATCTCTAGCGAGAATTGGTAAAAGTATTCCAGTGGTTTTCATAGCCTAATTCGGACGAACAAAATGTTTTGACAATTGAGAGGAACGAATTTTTGTTGCGTTCCAACGATGCAAATTTCAAGATAATATTTCATCGATATTGAAATAAAACGATGATGGTCGTCTACTTCGAAAACCAACATTTTATGGGGTCGAAGTTTTCGCCTTGTCGAAAAAGTTCTTGTCAATTTGTTACTTTCACTATTGTCCTAAATCATATCTTGTAGATTGAGGTTGTAAATCGTTAAACAAGAATTCTGAAAATGCGCAATTTCCCCAGCTCGAATTTGCGTTATTTGGCGAATTTCGGGGAAAAAATCTTTCGGGGAAGAAACCCAAAAAAAATTCGGGGAAAAAATCCTTTTCGTTACATTCAAACAGTGCAAACTTGAACGAGAATTTTTTTACTCGATATATCACTCAGTAATGGCGAGTGTAAAAGAATTATAAAATACATTCTTATACATTTTCACACGCGAGAAATTCTCTTCGAAATAAGATTTAAAAGTTGTCGAATTTGAAATGGCTTCGGTGTCTTTCTAAACTCAATACTGTGACATTGCCCTAATTTAAAACTTACTGTTCTAGTTGCTGCAACCATGGGATAAATTAAATGGGATCTAAGCGGATTTAGTGTTATTCACGGACAGTACGAGTCAGGCCGTGGTCTTAAAAAACTTGTACACCATTTTATTATATTGCCAGTTGGAAGATAGAAAGAAACGAGCTCACAAAAAAGGTTATATCTGGCTATTTTGTTTCCAAAGATTGAACTTCCACGTCAAAATCATCAAGGCTGATCATTTGAAGTATTCCTTTCGCGAAAGGCAGTATTTTGTGGGGCCATAAGCAGGGCCCTTCTGAATCATTGGTAAATTACAGTGGCGCTTAAAGAAACATCGGTGTAAAATTAAAAAAAAAAATTTTTTTTGCTTTATCGGATGGTATAAACAGTTATAAACATGGGGCCTGGCATCGCCGATTGATCGTAAGTAGACAATTTATATGAAAATTCCGCACTCGAAACTTTAAACGCGTTTTTCTCGAAATGTCGCTTTTCAAAACGGTGAATAATACCCGGGAAGGCAGAATGCTTCGGAGACAACAACAAATTGATATTTTGGAAGCTTCCACATCGGCAGAAGCCCTATTGTATGGGCCAGGAATTGACGATTCGATGTAAGTAATTTTTTAATTAGTATTTCTATACATAAATCAAGTGTAATATTGGAAAACTCTTTCAGAAATTTTCAGAAATGTATTACTAAGAAACTATGAACTTTAGCAACATTGCCCAAAATATTTTTTTTTAAATAATTCAACCCGCAAAACTTCAATTTTTTGAACAATTGTTTTAACAATTGGCTATAAACAATTGAATGCTCGACTTTTCGGCAAAAAATTGTGATATTCGGATTCAGCGGATCAAAATACATAAAAGAAGTTTTGCTTCATCCATCGAGCTCAAAACTTTACGAACATATAATACCGTATCCACATCGAAAAACTTTAAACGCGTTTTTCTCGAAACTGTGTTTTTCAAGTCGGTGACCGCTATAATTCAAAAACCACTCGATGGTTTTTGATGAAATTTGGCGTGCTTATTGATAGCATTAAAAACCAGTCCTTCATCGAAGGACTTTCATTTTTGTTGAAAATTTCTATTTTTTTAAAACAATAAACGAGCGACTTCTTGGTTGAAAATCGAAAGTCATCTGTTGGAAGCCGCCATTTTGTTAATTTATGAAAAAAAAGCTTCGATTAAGGACTAGATTTATTATTAAACTAATGGTTTTTTTTTGGTTCTTTGATTGCAGATGATCCAGTAAAATTTTATGATAGTCACCGCAAAGCACTACATGCCGAAGGGGGTCCGACAAAGATGGCGATATTTTTATAAATAATCAAGATTTTTCTTTGAAAATTTGTACAAGTCAAGTTGAAATATAACATAAATAGTCTGTGTAACCACTTTTGTAAAACAAACTGAATTACTATAAAAAAAAAATTATCGATAATGCTCGTTTTTCCACGCTTCTGACTGCATCTCACTCCTTAAAATCGGGTTGTGAGACTCACCTGTCGAGGTCCTTCTCCGGGTATTCTTTCTTCCTCGGCGTCCATGTCACTGGCTGACAATACTTGTTGCAACAATTGACCCTGTTCCTCTCGGGTTTTGTACATCATATCTTGCTCTTCCTCCATACCGGCGAGTTTCGTTATCACTTTGTACGCGTAACCCTGATTGACGAGAAAACGCTGCCGTTTACGAGAATAATTCATCTCCATCGTGTCCTGGGACACGAGGGTGTAGAAAAACGCGTTGTATTCCTCGGCAATCGCGCCTGCGGAGAAAAAAAGTTAATCCCGCTGGAGCGACAATTATCAGAGAGAGAGAGAGAGAGAGAGAGAGAGAGAGAGAGAGAGAGAGAGAGATCATGTGATCTGCTTTGGATTGGTCGCCGGTTAATTGCCAATGGCTTACTACTTTTACTTGTGAATAAGATTACTGTTAGCTGCAAGATACAGTAGAACATCGATAATCCGGATTAATTATGACCAAAGCCTTTCCGGATTATCAAATTGTCCGGATTTTCGTAAGGAACCTACAAAAGGGACCTTGATACTCCCACTCCCTCTTCTACACAATTCGCACGTTTTTCTGTATCGCTTGACGAACCGTCAAGCGATTTTTCACCACAATCGAATCCGGGTTTTTGACATTCCAATTATTGACGCTCTACTTAATGAAGTTTTGGCAGTGCTCTGCTTTTCTCCTGTTAACGCGAAGACTGACCTTTCTTAGCTCGGAGAATACGACCCAATCTCTGAGCTTCCTGCCTTCTTGATCCACCGTGCGACGATATTTGTATCAGAACATTGGCTTCCGGCAAATCGAACGACGTGTCAGCAACCTTACTCACGAAAATCGTATTGACTTTCATGTTGAATTTAAAATTCTGCAATATCTGAATGCGTTCGCTCTGGAAACGAAAGACAAGAGCAGGTTAGTGCGCGTATTGTGGTATTCTTTATTCCTCATCGTACAACGCTTTCCGCTTTTTGTAGCTCACTCACATGTTTACACAGATGCTCTTGTATACTAGTTCTTATGTCTAATGCCTAATGCCGGAAAAAAATCTGAACTTCCGGATCTTATTTCAGGTCTTAATACATCTCATCTTAATACAGGTTTAGCTTTTAAGGACAAGTTACCGTTCGTCACGATGAAAAATCCGATTTTTTACACAAGCTCTTATTTAACTTGACTTTCTGTGAGATGCAAAACGGAAAATCGATATTTCACCCAATTACCGACTACTTAGAACTCTGAAATTTTGCCAATATGCATCTGAAAGGTGACAATACATGATTCAACTTTAAAAATATATATATATCCATAAAATTTTGAACTTTTCATGTAAAATTAGCGATATCTAATCATCCATATAAAAACTTACTAACACATACGAAGAAATTTGTAGCCGACTGTTTTTGTATGTGAAAAGTTTATATGCAGCAATAAGTCGTAAGTTCAATCCCAATTACAGTCCTTGTTATGTTTTTACAAGAATTCTACGTTCCTAACGTACAAGCTCGTTAACTAGTAAACTACTAGTAGCAACTAACTAGTAAAATCAATTAAAGACTACAAAGTGGAAAATAATTTATATGTAAAAAAAATATTTAAAAAAACAAGCTTTTATTTAATGTACTAAAAAGTCGAAAATAGTTTTGTTTACCGTGTCACTTATATGTGACTATAAATGAAAGCTTGGGGCGCTCAAAATTTAGACATATAATCTTTAATTTACAAAAATCCGTTAAGGGGTCGTCTCACTTTAGACGCTTAAAAAGGCTATTTTCATCAATTTTTTTGACAGGTTTATATTATAGATATTAATATAAAAGTTGTTACACTTTCTAAATATATATTTTTTTTAAATGTTATGTATTCATGTAACCCAAACAAACTTTAAGCGCGTTTTTCTTGAGACAACGTTTTTCGCTGGCTTGTTGATAAAATCTTCGAAAGTACTGAGCCGATCCTTATGAAATTTTAACCACATATTCTTTACAACTATAGATATAGCGCATGTCAAAGATTTTTTTTTAATGTTGATATTTACTATTTTTTTGCCAAAAACGGTGGAAAAAAATATTCTTTTTTTTTTAATTATTTCGAAAGTGTATTTATTAAGTTCAAACAATTTTTATATCAATATCTATAGTATACACCTATCAAAAAAATGCATGAAAATAGCCTTTTTTAGCGTCTAAAGTGAGAAGACCCCTTAACATATCAACTGTATATCATTTACTGTAAAACAATCTTAGATTTCGAAAATAAAAATCCTGAAACTGAGTATAAACGTGTGACCATAATTTCTCTAATTACTATCGTGCCAAATTAAACACGGTTAGTGAAACGGAATTGATTAAATTTATTAAACATTATAAAAGTTGAGCGCCTCAAGCTTTTGTTTATAGTAACATGAGGCGACTTGGTAAAAAAAAAATATTTTCTACTTTTTAGTACATGAAAGCTTGTTTATCCAAAATATTTTCTACTTTTTAGTACACAAAAGCTTGGGTATCAAAAATATTTCCTATTTATCCACAATGTGCATTAAAGTGTTTAAAACACGCGCGTATAAGGATATTTTCATATCTGAAGTATTTCAGAATTTAGAGCCCGTTTAGCGGAACCGTCCGCTAAACTTTTTCGGCGCGCAGGGCGCTGTGCAGCTTCAACGGATGAATCGATTCACACGAATCTCTGCGCAATTGAAAGGAAATTCAATTCGCAGGGCCATCAGGAGGCGATTTTTGTCAAAAATTGATTTACGAATCCTTTTTTCGTTCGTTGAAGCAAAAAAAACCAGGCAGAAAATTGAGTTTTTTTTACAAACGGCTGCTATTTTGTTATCCAGGGTGTTTTGCCCCCCCCCCCTAATTTAGTCTGGTTTAATCATTTTTAACCCGTTTTTGTTTCAGATGAACTGGCAAGGCTGTGGAGCGCCCCGCGCAGACCAAAACACGCCGTGCATGGCTTTATTTAACGAGAGCTGGAGTCGTCATTTTGGGTTTTTTTAAGGCGGGATTATACATTTACAACGATAAAAAATCAATTTCATTTTTTTTCTCCCTTAAACGATAGAATTATATATGTAGAATATTTTACTAAAGTTTGAAAGCTAAATTCGAAAAACTTCAAACGTTACAGCCCGTCAACGCTGTGCCTCACCGCTCGAATTCGGAGCTGGCGTCAACTTCAAACGCGTTTTCCTCAAATCTGCATTATCGAAATTGATGAAATTGACGAATTTTGATGATGAATCAATTAAAAAAAATTGTTTTGTATACTTAACTATACTATTAAAGTAAACCTAAAATTTGATAATTGTAGAATAATTATTTCTTAGTTTAAAAAATCCCTCGATATTACTTTTTTTCTGTCCAAATGTATATCCCGCCTTAATAAATAAAATTGAAATTTACTCTCCATTGATAGAATAATAAAATACGTTGAAACTCATTGCCAAAAGTATTTATTTTATATGAAAAAAAAACATTCCCGAAGTTTATGCATCATTCATGCCTCTCGACGGTAACCTGTTCTTAAATCTATTTCCCGCAGTCTATTGTTCTTCTCTTGCTAGCCTACCGAATTCCTTTGGGTAGTAGTATATTTCCTTGATTATTCCGTCTTTTAGCGTTGCGATCCGTCATTTTCTTACTTTTGCTCCTCCTCTTCCCACTCTCAATGTGTCCACCCCGTTCACCCAGCACCTATTCATTTTCTTCCTTGCTTTCTCGCATTTCCAAATGTGTTCCAGTGTTTCTTCTTTCTTCCCACATACTCTGCAGTGGCCAGTTCCCATAAGCCGTTTTTCCCGCATTTTCTATGTTAGCACATCTCAGTTTTGCTCATTTCTCCTTGACTGTTCCTGCTGTCCCTTCCTCCTCCCAATATTTTACCATTCCCAGCTTCTCTTTGATGTCCAGTAGTCCTTACCGAAAGTGGACCTATCTCCACCTTCCCAATGTTTTTGGACCTCCTGGTCCCTTTTATTTTCCACACAATTCTTTGAAATCTTGCCCATTTCCTTCATACTTTCTTCGACTCTCATCAGCTTCGAGATCCTCCCTTTCCAAATCTTCCGTATCGCATCCCGCAGTTTCCCTTCCCCATTTCACCTCGGTCCCATTTAATATATCCCTGATTTCTTCTCTCAGGCAAATGTTTGGACATTTCCCATGTCCATTATCTCCAGCAGTTAATTTATCTCTTCTACTTGCCTCTACCTTAATGCTCCTCTCATCTGCCTCCATCTTCCATAAATAATTCGGCGTATTCATGCCGGCCCCATCGCCATCTTCACATATCTCCCTCGTAGCGTCTCTACTTCTTCTCTCCTTTTGCACCCCCATATTTCCACCCCGTATAACACTCCCGCTTTCACCAACGAGTCCATGAGCTGCAACCTATATTTCAGCCCGTCTATTTTTGACCTTTTCAACCCCCCCCCCCCCCCCCCACTACATTCACCACTTTTCTTGCCTTTAGAGCGCGTATAATTAATAACTCTAATTGTAAGTCTGTGTCTTTGAAACTTTTGCTTGACGTTTTTCATTTATTGGCGAAAATACGTAAAACCGCATCTTGTCGGAGAAGGATTTTTTTGTTCGTCCTCGGCAAAACTAATTTTTTTCCCCGAATAATTTGACACGCGAAGACTTACTACACTATTTTTTTTCTCGTGAATATTTAACTTTAGTGGTCGTAGAATTCATAGAGACGACGATAATCGAAGGAAATTTGAATCGATGGTTGTTGAAAAGAAATTATATGATTAGAAAGTATACCTGACTAGTAGGACCGTAAATGTAGGGTTTGTTCATCTTTATAGCGTAATGTTTCAACGCGAATACGTTGTCCGAGAAGACGATAGTTTTGTCGCCTCGTCTCTCGTGATAACGAACCAGATACTGGCAAGCTCGAAACTTGTTCGGATTCATGACGTAGAGCAGCTGAAAAACATTTTTTTGTTCGTTAATAATCGACCGTTGATGGGAAAATATCCGTGAAATTTGTTATCGCGGAGATTCGATCTTACGAGTTTTCTGCTCATCTTGCACGAACGACTGAGATATTCCCGATAAAACTCGGGCGTCATGGCGCACCAGACCTCGGCGCACTGTACGCGCGCGATGAATCCTCTCTTCTGTAGTTCGAGCCAGTTCGCCTCGTAGAGCTTCGGCCCGATGAGAAAGTTGAGATCGGCGATTTTATCGTCCTCCCGCAATAATGTCGCGGTAAGGCCGAGCTTACAATGGGACTGAACGATCGTCAAGACACGGCGAAACATTTTAGCCGGAATCGTATGCACCTCTATTGACAATAACAATATTTTTAGCCTGTGAAAATTCACAAAAAGGCTTTGGATAATGACAAAAAAATAAGGCGATGGAAAATAAAAAGATCGTTCCAGCGATGCAAGCTTCAGCGCCATTCGGCCGGCACAGGTATTATAATTGAACTTTTCGTCAGGGCCAGGATATAAATTTTTCCTGATGCTTGGGATGCATTCGTAGGATCAAAATATCCTTAGTGTTTGCGATTGCTTTTGGATCATGTTCTACAGTTTATCCAATAAATGGAAAAGTGTATTAAGGGGCCAGTCCACTTTGGAAATTTCAAAAAATCGAAAGCAAGGAAGACTTGAAGAAATCGACGATGATGAGCAATCAGAAGGGATTTTGTACGGCGCAGGAATTGCCGATTGAGTTTAGGTAAGAGTTTTTCATAGTATAAACTTCAAACGCGTTTTTCTCGAAACAACGTTTTCAAAATCTAGCTCGATCGTATGTCTAAAACTAATGAACCGATTCTCTTGAAATTTGAACCATATATTGTAAACATGATTCGCAACAAGATGACCCTCGATGGTTTTAAAATTTTGATTTTTACTCTTTTTGTTGCGAAAAACTGCGAAAAAACGCGTTTTTTTTTACTTTTTTCGTTTTTCACCTGCCATTTTTTTTATTTTTTTGATAAAACATTATATCCGCGGGTCATTTTGTAGCTGGTGTCATACTGAATCTAATGGACTTTGATTTTTTTTGTTTCAGACAAACCGTTGCCGAGTTGTGATGGAGCTACCTAGCCCACCTATTTTTGAGGCGTTACGTTAAACTATAGTTTTTGTACTTAAAAATGAATAAAAATGAATTAAACATTTTTTAAATGTTTTCAAGACTTGATTTATCAAGCAAAACAACTTTTATATTTATATCTTTTATAAAATCCTCAAAAAAAATCGCGAAAATAGCCTTTTTTCGTGGATCCAAAGTGGACTGGCCCCTTAAAAATTTCTAGGCCTTTGTGACCTTTGTCCACCCTAACGTCAAAGCAAAACCACCATCTGTACTCGTCACCCTTGGGATAAAAAAAAATCTAAAATTATCCAGGGAAATAGAATTTATGAAAATCCTTCAAGTAAAATTATTAAATTAATGCAACGTGATTCTGTTCGGAAAATCAGAAAAACGGTTTATAACTTTACGAGGTTTATCAGTTGATTTTGACACTAGGCCGATAATTTTACGAATGTAAACTGTTGATATTGGTATTTCTAAAGTAATCATTTTTAATAAACAATAGAACAATTTAAAAAATTCCGTAAATCTAATTCAGTTTGCACTGAATATTAATAGGAATAACACTGTGACGGGTCGAAAAATCGATTTTTTTGCATTTCCTCAAAGTATACATATTCGAAAATATGTGAAATGTTGAAGTTAAGATATTTGAAATACACCAAGTTACAGACGATCGAATGAGAGCAAGAAGCACAACGATTTACGTATTATAAAACTTCCAATCGCCTTTTTCGCGAAACGAATTTTCTCGACCTGGCCGGAATCATAACTCTGGCGATAAGTGTCAGATTTTTAGTTTAAAAAAACCAAAATTCCCGTTAGTGCGGTAACTATCGTTGTACGTAGTTTTTTTGTTTGAAATTTAGTACTTTTAGCCCTCGAATATAAGTAAAAATGTTGCCAAAATTATACTATTTTAACACCCGCCATTACGTGCATTTTTTTCTCAACTAAACGTACAACGCGAACTACATTCATTTGAATTATAAAACTTTTTTGTTTTCATTTTTCGAACCAATCATTGTCAATTTATCGATCCCGCCGTTGGACCACATTTTTTTTACGCAAGTCATACCTCTATGACGCTTTTTTAAATCAATTTTTAATTAAAATTTACACGAAATAAGTTAAATGTATGCTTAATAACATGACTTTTTTGGAAAAACAAAATAAATAATCTAGTAGACAAAAAAGTCGGCCCTCCACAATGGTGTCGCCCTTAAATTTATGTGCACACCCAACAATAAGCTAGATACTTTTTACCCCATTTACAGTTAATCGTTTTTCCTGCCGACAATTATAATAAAACACTAAAGGCTCACCGTCCAACACCATTATTCCCCACTCCTGATCCTGCAGCCATTTCATTGTTTGCTCAGCCTCCCAGGAGCGTTTCTGCGTGTGCGTGATCATGGAGTACGTCGTGACCAATATACTACAGTTCATCGGTTTGTCCTTCGCTTCGCTCGTGAATCGACAGATCATCGAATCGTCGGCGGTAGACCACATTTTAAACTGTTGCTTCCATTGTTCGACGGATACGCCGGAATTGCAGAGTACCAAGGCGCGTTTGCGAACGGTACAGCAAGCTGTCACACCGACCAAACTTTTTCCGGCACCTACGAGCACGACAAGCGTAACGAATGTAGATGAATACGTTAGAAACAACGATACGAATAAGAACATTTCGATAAAGTTTTTGTTCGAAAATTTGTATGCATTCGGAGATTTTCTTTTGACAACTGTGGAGTAGGACTTTTTCAAAGATGCACAATTATCTTTTTATTTATTGACAAAAGTAATACGCGAATACTGTTTTTTGCTCTTTTCTAAACTTTGATTAAATTCACTTCTCTACATAGCCTGCTCGAGCTACGGATGTTTGATTTTTCATTACACAGTCAATAGCTATTAGGGCGTTGAATAAGTTCTCGCTGTTTTCCAACGGATGGCGTCACCAGAACTGGGCGCGTGTATTTTAAAATGGTACCGCATCTACAAAGATGCGAAGATTAATATATCAGAAGATATAAAGATACAAAGAAGAAGATTAAAATCAAATACAATAGAAAAGAAATTTTAAAAAATCCAATTGTCTCGAAAAAACGATTGAAAAAAAATCGAAACACAAAAACTTTCAACGGTACAAACGATTCTTTTTGTAATCGCGTTAATCAAAATGATGGAGCTCTCAATGGATTGTGGCCCATTTTTCCATACCCCCATACTTTGCTTCCCCTTAAGGTACAAACAAAATTAACGGTGGTACAATCGGGTACAAACCGAGTACAAACGAATGCAAGAAAAACATACATTTTGTAAAGTCGGTTGCCAACTTCACATACGTATAAAGAAGTACTATAAGCAAGCTTGAAATTCAACGTGCCATTTCGCCGAAGTATAAACAAGTGTCTTTTTCATAGTGTTAAACATGTCAAATTTCGTGCCAAAAAAGAGTATTTGCGGGGTATTTTACTGCACTATTTTTTTTTCAATCTGCAACTGAAGCACCCAGGCTTCTTGTTGAGACTTACGGCGACCATGGTCTGTCGGAAACAACACGCAGAGTTTGGTTTAGACGCTTCAATAATAATTAAGTTGTAGTGTTGAATTGGAGGCATTACTTCATGACAGAGTTAGGCGTAATTGTATTTATAAATACGAATACGAATTTATTCACATCGCGATTTTTATGTGAATATAAATACAAATTTATTCATACTTAACTTATTGTAAATACGAATACAAATGCAATTGTATTCGCAAATATTCTAAACATACAAATAAATTCACAAAACAAATTGCGAATATTCACAAAAAATGTGAATATTTACAAAAAAATCCTGTGAATTCGAAAAAAATTCCCATAAAAATCTGTGAATGCAAATGTATTCACAAAAAATAGTAAATACAAAAAAATTCACAAAATAAGTTGTGAATTTCCTCAAGTTAAAGAAAATTAAAATGGAATTCACGACAATTGTATTAAAAATTTACACCACAAGTGAGGTCTTACGTATTTTGAGAGAAAACATTGTGTTGAACTCAACACAATGTTTTTGCTTGACGCAATGTTTTCTCTCAAAATACGTAAGAACTCACTTTTCGTGTAAATTTTAATCTAATCATTGTGAATTTGATTTTAATTTGTCTTAAATACAAAAAAATTCACAACTTATTTTGTGAATTTTTTTGTATTTACAATTTTTTGTGAATACATTTGCATTCAGATTTGTGTGATGTTTTTTTAACTCGGGATTTTTTGTAAATATTCACATTTTTTGTGAATACGAATTTATTGTATTCGTATTTACAATAAGTGACGTATGAATAAATTGGTATTTATATTCACATGAAAATCACGATGTGAATAAATTCGTATTCATATTTATAAATAGAATGACGCCCAACTCTGCTTCATGAAGACTCATGTTAGACGCATTGAACTTGCAGAATCATTAGGAGTTGATCACACAACAGTTTCGAAATGTTTGAAAGCATTAGGAATGATTTTTTCAAATAAAGCATTAACTTTCGCGAAAAAAAACAGCGAGACCTTATTCAACATTCCAATAATTTACAAAATATTTCTAAGGATAATACCACACGGAAGAACGATGACTCCGGATCTGGCGCGGCCGTTGCCGAACATTTTTCTCAAGCTCTTCTCCTGATAGGGCCTCAGAACAGCGGACGGTTTCAAGTCGATGCTAAAATGTTAAAGTGCTTTAAGGACACCACTATAAAATGTTCGGAGAATCGTTTTTTTTTTTTTGAAAAACTTAAAAAAAACCTTTGAAACTATATACATGTGATGCATATTGGTTTATAGCTGAAAAAAAAACGGTTATAAAGTGGTTTTCGAGCTATTTTTGAGGGGACTCTGCGACTGCTGCAGAGCGCCTTTGGCGATGCCATGTCGGTAGACGCAGTTCTCGACTTTTATATGCCTATTATCCTTGGGGAAAAAGTTACCGACTAAAAATAGTTTTATTTTCTACTAATAGGTGGCATTCGACTACGGGGAAAAAATTCATCAGCGTCTATAAAACCGTTGACTTCAAACACGTTTTTCTCAAAATCATATTTTTAAAATCCGCACGCAGCAGAACTCGAACAATTTTTGCCCAATCGACTTGAAATTTTAACTGTAGCTTCTAAGATTGCCTCCACAGTCTAGTGAGAGCACTTTTTTCGATTAATTGAAAATTGTAAAAAATATATCATTTTTTATACGAAAATTATGGTAAAAAAATTAACTTCTTTTATTCAGACTCGTCGTTATTTATTCTTTCATAATAGTTTTAATTTCCTCGGTACTTGACTGCTAAAACTAATATAATAAACGAAAACATTTCACTTTTACAAGAAAAGGTTGAGTTGTCGATCTCTCCGATTTCGATGAAATTCGGCATGCTTGTAGAATGGGTAAAAATAGGGGACACGTATTTTCTTTATATCTGCGGAACCCGATTTTTCAGGGTTGAAACGCACACTCGATAATTCGGGTGTTTTTCGTCGATAACGTTTTAACGTGTTCACGACAATGTTTATTTTTTCGTGTACTATACATTGGAGATAACGTTATCGACGGAAAACGCCCATAATGTTATCGACGAAAAAAACCCAGAATACGAGGGTGCGTTTCACCCCTTAAAAATCGGGTCCCGCAGATATAAAAAAAAAAGTGTCGCCTATTTTTACCCACTCTACATACAAGCCAAATTCTACAAGCATGCCAAATTTCATCGAACTCGGAAAGATTAACCTCGCAACCTTTCCTTGTTAGTCCCAGGATTAAATTTACGACAGTTCTACTGCGTGCCGCGGAAAACGTTGGCTAAAAACCAGTAGTGCTATAGCGACTCGTGCGCCACCATTTTGTATTTGTTTGACAAATAAATGTTTGTTTACAGACCTCAATATACACCTAATAAAGCCTAAACGCTCTTTTGACCAGGTATTTTGTTCCTTGGTTTTTTTTTAAACCACAGTTATCGGTCGAAAATGAGCAGATACAGCCCCCCTTAAGGCGGGATATCCATTTACAACGATAAAAAAATTGGTTTTTTTTTTCTTTAAACGACAGAACTATATATGTAGAATATATTCCCAAAGTTTTAAAGAGAAATTCGTAAAACTTCAAACGTTACAGCCCGTCAATGCTGTGCCTCACGGCTCGGATTCGGAGCGGGCGTGAACTTCAAACGTGTTTTTCTCAAAACTGCTTCATCGAAATTGGCGTGCAGGATAACTCAAAAACTGTTAAGCCCATTGAGTTGAAACTTGGTAGAAATATTGATAATATTGGTATCTTTTACTTGACGAAAATTGTTTTTGAAAAATTGGAAAAAAAAACTACTTTTTTAATCCGCATTTTACAGAAATGTTGCGTGAAATGGTGATTTTTTTTGTAAATCCGTGCCATTTTCTCAAATTTGCGTTTTCTACATTTTAACTACCGTCACATAGAAACTATACATGTTCTAACTGAAAAAATGTTTGAACTTTTTTGCAAATCAAAGTCTACGGGAAGCTAGACTGCACGCCGATTCGCAACTCCCGTGGCGACCTCGCTATAACACTCGGCCACAGCTCCGCCATTTTCATAATAAATTTATTTAAAAAAATTGTTTCACATATTTAAATATACTATTAAAGTATACTTGAATCTTGATAATTGTAGAATAATTATTTCTTAGTTTAAAAAATTGCTCGATAGTGTCTGTCTAATTGTACATCCCGCTTCCAGGGGTGAGATGCAGTCAGAATTTTCAAAAAATCGATTTTTTACAAACATTTTCTTGAAGTATGATGTTTCGAAAATATTCTCTGAAAATTTCAAGTCAATCCGATGAAGAGTTTCCGGGATATCCCACAATTAGTGAAGGGGCGTCGGGTCCCCAGAGCAGGTTGCGGCTGACAAACGCGCAAACGATAATACCCGGGAAGGCAGTATGCTTCGAAGACAAAAACAAATTGATATTTTGGAAGCTTCCACATCGGCAGAAGCCCTATTGTATGGGCCAGGAATTGATGATTCGATGTAAGTAATTTTTTAATTAGTATTTCTATACATAAATCAAGTGTAAAATTGGAAAACTCTTTCAGAATTTTTCAACAATGTATTACTCAAAAACTATGAACTTTACCAAAATTTTATAAGGGATCCTAAAGTATGCGGAAGATGTAGCGCTGGTGGCGGACATGGGGGAGGGTTTGTTTGGGTTTGTTTGGGTTGGGTTGGGACATGATTAGAGAATTGGAGAAGTACGTGAAGAGGAACGATCTGGAAATAAATATTGAAAAAACAAAAGTGGTTATCTTCAGGAAAGGAGGAAGACAGAAGAAGGAAGAGGGGTGGGAAATTAATGGCAAGAAGGTAGAAGTCGTAAAGGACTTTAAATATTTGGGGGTGTATTTTTCTACGGGAAATACTTTTGAAAATCATTTAAGGATGGTGGAAGGAAAAATACGGAAAGCCGCGAACGCAGCGTGGGGCATTGCTAAAAGAGCTAGAGTTGGCAGACTGACGGAGAGGCTAAGGATAGCGGAGGCAATCGCAAGGAGTGGATTGTTGTATGGAGTGGAAGTGTGGGGCTGGAAAAGGAGAGAAAGAGTGGAGAGAGCCCAAGCCAGGTATACGGAGATGGCGATGGGACTACGGAGAAATACACCCGGGTATATTTGGAAAATGGAATCAGGGAGCAAAGGGATTGACACCGTAATGGTAAAGAGAGCAGCGGGTTATATTTCAAAAATTTTGGAGATGGAAGAAGGGAGATGGCCGAGAGTATGCCTGATGGAAGAGGCGCGAGGCTTAGTTAACAACGATGGAAGCAAATGGGCTAAGCAGCTAAATGCAGCAATGGAGCAAGCTGGAGAGGGGCAGGTGGCAGAAATACTAAGAGGAGGAAACAAGGAAGAATGGAGGAAGAAGAGCGGGAGAGCGGTGGAGAAGTTGGAGCAACAGGAATTGCAGAGAATGTGGGGTAAAATTCTTAGCTCCAACTTCTGCAGGGAGTATAAAGAAAGAAAAAGAGATGTGGGGATGGAGGAGTATTGGGATAAAGGGACCGTGAGAGGGGAGACTAGGGAAATTTGGGCCAGAATGAGGTGCGGGAGCGTAGGAAGAGAGGCGGAAAAAGGATTCCGAAATACTAGGTGTAGAGTGCGTGGAGGAGCAGAGGAAACATTGGCACACGTCTGGGTATGTGAGGAGGTGCGGAAGAAGTTGGAAGGGGGGGGGGCGTGGAGAGAATGTAAAAAGTGGGAGAGACAGCAAGGCACAAATCCAGAAGGGGGGTGGAAGAGAGCGCTAGAGGGAAAAGAGGTGGTGCCAGAGATGTGCGAAATAGTGCGACAATTTGAAAAAATGGCAAGGGAAAAGGACACAGAAATAGAGGGGTGAAAAGAGGGAGGAGAGGACGAGTGATATGGCGAAAACGGGAAGAAATTTTAGAGAAGGATACTTAAGATAAGATAAGTTAGGTTAAGTTGCGAAAGGAAAGATGTAAGACTAGAGAGGAGTTTGTAAAAAGCCCGCAAGGGTGTACAAGAAATAAAGGAATGTACTACTACTATAAGGAATACTTTCGTTTTAAAATTGCCCAAAATGTTTTTAAAAAAATAATTCATCCCGAAAAACTTTAATTTTTCGAAAAATTGGTTTAAACAATTGGCTATAAACAATTGAATGATCGACTTTTCGGCAAAAAGAATGTGATATTCGGATTCAGCGGATCAAAATACATAAAAAAAAGTTTAGCTTCATCCATCGGGCTCAAAATTTTACGAACACATAATACCGTATCCATATCGAAAAACTTTTAACGCGTTTTTCCCGAAACTACGTTTTTCAAGTCGGTAACCACTATAATTAAAAAACCACTCGATCGATTTTGATGAAATTTGGTGTGCTTATGATAGCATTAAAAGCTAGTCCTTAATCGAAGGATTTTCATTTTTTTTAAATTTCTATTTTTTTAAAACAATAAACGAGCGATTTTTTGGTCGAAAATCGAAAGTTGTCTGTCGGAAGCCGCGATTTTGTTAATTAAAAAAAAAACTTCGATGAAGGACTAGATTTATTATTAAACTAATGATTTTTTTTTTGTTTTTTTATTTCAGATGATCCAGTCAAATTTTATGATGGTCACCGCAAAGCACCACATGCCGAAGGGGGTCCGACAAAGTTGGCGATATTTTTATGAATAATCAATATTTTTCTTTGAAAATTTGTACAAGTCAAGTTGAAATATAACATAAAAAGTCTGTGTAACCACTTTTGTAAAACAAACTCAATTACTATAAATTTTTTTTTTATTGAAAATGCTCGTTTTTTCACGCCTGACTGCATCTCACTCCTCAACGCCCACACGCAAGCAGACCGAAGATCTTACATCGTAGAGAGGAAATTTTGCAGTGAAACGATCGATGATGCCGTTTAACATCGAAGCCATGATCGTACTCACTTGATGTCCGGATTAACGGTATCATTTCTGAAGTCGTATTCCGCGAGCAGTGGATGCTCAAGTTCGATGCATCGCTTCTGTATGACCTCGATTTTTTCCTGGTTTACCTCAAAACTGACAGTTTTAAGTTGCTGATCCTCTTCCTCGTCCTCGTCATCTTTGTCAATTTTGCTCAAATACGTGGTGATGTCATTGGGTACCGCGACCGTTATTTCTGCAGGAGTTTGCTGATCACTCGCGGCTTCGGCTGTAGTGGAGGTTCCCGGTACAGCCGGTGCGTTGGTGATTGGTTTTGCGCCAAACTTTTCATCGACGATTCAAATATGGAAAATTAAACTCTTCGAGTGCGTGTTTTTATTATTATTCGTCGAATTACCTGCATCGCTTTCGCTTTTGCTTGAACATTCGTTATCAAAGCGTCCTTCTCGGTCGTTTCCTCCACATTTTTTCGCAACCTGCACTCCTGTATCACTGGATCTTTTAACAATTTCTGCAGCACTTCCGGGTACGGCGATTCGACAAAGTACTTATTGTGCTTCAGCACCAGCTTGACCTAAAATAAATTACGTGCTGGTCTAAAAAACGTACGTTTTGTCCAAAAGAATTGTCCGCTCGGTACATACTTTGCCGTACGATAAAGTACACAACTTGATGAATTCGACTATTCCATCGGGGATGCTCGTTTTGCTCAATCTCTTCAGGTACTCGATAATGTCGTGCGTTTGGAGACCCACGCTGACAGCCGCGTATAGAGAATACGCCGTTAGCTTGTACTGGGGGAGAAAAGGTTACATTTTGCCAGATTTATCAGCAATTCGGCGGAAAAAGTTTGTAGCACGCCGACTGTCTCGGCCTAGGGCGAGAAGTGGGAGGCTTTTAGCTATTTTTCAAACATGACATTTTTTTTATCATGTTTAACTCTTCCTTGACACACCAGGTCATTTTGACCCGGACGAATTTGAAATAAAATACTCACTTTTCTAAAACTGGAGGTTTTCAATCATTTTTTACAATTCAATTTTGTACTTTCCGAATTTTAATTATGCAGACATATTAAGGGGTCTTCTCACTTTAGACGCTAAAAAAAGGCTATTTTCATGCATTTTTTTTTATAGGTTTATATTAGAGATATTGATATAAAAGTTGTTACACTTAATAAATTCACTTTCGCGGCTCATTTTTTTTAAATTATTTATTTGAGTCACTATTTATAGACGAAAATGGTAGTTAAAAAAAATATCCTAAATAAATTGTAAGTCTGCGCTGTTGATGAAATCTCGGAGATGAATCATCCGAAACAAAAAAATCAGTGGTTTTAGATTCAGTATGTTAATGGCTATAGCGCATATCATACGATTTGTTATATATGCAAAATTAACAAAATGACGGACATTTAAAAAAAAAAAACGTGTTTTTTCACCGTTTTTGGCCAAAAAAAAGTAAATATCAAAATTTTAAAAATCCTTGATATGCCCTATAGATATAGTTGAAAAGAATATGTGGTTGATGAAATCTCGGAGATAGCTATAGCTATAGTTGTAAAGAATATGTGGTTAAAATTTTATAATGATCAGTTCAGTAGTTTCGAAGATTTTATCAACAAGCCGTCGAAAAACGTTGTTTCGAGAAAAACGTGTTTAAAGTTTGTTTGGGTTACACAAATACGTGATAAAATTCTTTTGATCTATTTCGAAAGTGTATTTATTGAGTGTAACAACTTTTACATCAATATAAACCTATCAAAAAAATTCATGAAAATAGCCTTTTTTTAGCGTTTAAAGTGAGAAGACCCCTTAAGAAATGTTTAAAGTATATGCCAGATTTTTTCTATAAAAACCGACCGAAGGGTTGTTAAGGGCGTGTGGATGAAGTTCTATCCGGGTCAAATTGACCCAGTGTTTCAAAGCCGTGGCCAAATATAAGTGTGTCGAGAAAGGATTAAATAATTTAGTGCGAGAAAATAAGATTCCTTGAAACAACATACGATGTTTGGAGGTAAGGAAAGAGAGGCTTCCGAAAATCAGCTAAATTCGATTACCATAATAATTTTTACAATTTTTTCACGTGAATAAATTCATCTTTTAGTGTATAATACTTTATAATGTAATATAGTGTCATTATATACTATACACATGGTTGTTACGCATTATTGACCCAAAAATGCCCTGACTCTTCAGGTTTTCACACACGTTTTGCAAATATTCCAGGAAGAGTGGGGAAAAATAAACAATTTTTTAAAAACTAAAATTCGAAAAATAATATAACCACTGTATAGTGAAGAAAAAAAAAACATTAAACGCAAATACAGAACCGGTTCTTTATTATAAACAGACATTTTTACGTCGGTGCCAATAAATAGAAAATAAATATAAACACTTATCTACAATATTGATTATATGGTTGTATATTGAAAAATCGAATGAAAATTTATGAAGCTTTAGAGTAAAGTTTTTACTTTTTTAAATTTTCAATATTTGGCACCGATTTTTCTTGTATGTAATGAAAAATAGTATAAATATTAAAAATATGCAAAAATATTTATTTTTATACTTTTATTTTTTTTCGAGTCGGTTTGATTTTTCGTAATTCTTGCAAAAATTAAATTCTGCACAAATTCCAGAGACTTCTTCAAAATTCCCTGACTTTTCTGGGTGTTCCCTGTTCTCCATATGCGTAACAGCCATGATACACTACAGACGAATCCGATTTTCCAATTAAAAAGTAATTTTCCTCTCTTCCTTACTGGCCGGTTTAAGCATCTAGCACTAAGTACTAAAATTTTCATAGGCGTTATGTAGCAGTTGTAAAAATCAATATGTGTAAAGAAATATCTATCTTTCCCGAATACACTGCCAAATTTAAAAAAATGAATGGTTTGTTTAAGGAGGATATACACCTAGTTGGTCGAGGTCGAGGATTTAGAAGCTATGAACATTCCGTCGACCGTAGAAGACCTACACTATGGGCCTGGTATCGATGATTCCATGTAAGTTGATACATTTCATGATTTATTCATTCGCAAATTTTCAAACGCGTTTTTATCAAAATCACGTTTTTCAAATCGGTACCCAAAATTTCTCGAAAACCAATGAACCGATTGCCTTGAGGTGCTTTGCGGTTATTCTATACAACATTATCTAGTACATGTCATAAGATTATTTTTTCCGTTACTTAGTTTTTTTATAGGCAAAATAATAACTAATTTTTCGGCCCAAAAATCACTATTTATGTTCAAACGTCCGCCATTTTGTCATAAATCGATATTTTCAAAATCGGCTATGACAAGTACTAGATTATAGTATCTAATTTAATAACCTTTTTGTTTTTTTTTTCAGATGATTTTTGAAGAAACGCCAGTGAGTACCGTATACACAGATTTTTTTACTCCAAGGATCATACAATATCCTTGTATACTTTTGATATTTTTAAATAAAGAGAATTGAACATATTTCTGAATGTATAAACCTTTAGATAATTAAAACGCCAATCCGAAATTTCAAGTAGTTTTCCTTGAAAAAAATCACCAAAATGACCTTTTCATCGGGCTCCTAGGTGTATATCTCCCCTTAATCCACTCAATTTAAAAAATAATAATCCAAGAAATATATTCGTGTATAAAGAATTCATTGTGTGTAACCGGTGCGATGGTCTAGTGGTTAGCGTGCTTGCCACTAAACCTGCGGACCGGGAGGTCCCGGGTTCGAAACCCAGTCGCGTACATTTCGTCGTGAAATGTTTTTCTTCGGCATTTCGCGGCGAAATAAGACTAGTTCCACGACTGGGGGGCGAACTTGATGACCGGCTGTATTGGTATAGGTTTTCCGCAGTTTCCCTATACCCATGACAGATATGCCATGGTAAATACGATACAGAGGGGGAAGTCGGCTGCGGCCGCAGGTGGGGGGGGGGTGGATTTGGCGGCAGACGGGGGAGATGAGGAACGGAAGATATAAGGAGGGGGTAGTGGTGGAATGGGAGGTTGAAAGAAGTTGAGGCGGATTGGGGCTCGTTAAAAGGGAAAGACCCTGTACGGCTGGAACAAAAAGAATTCATTGTGGTTGGTGTTTTCCATTATTTTTTACAGAAATACGCATTGAAATGTTGTTGAAAAAAAAGGCATCATGAAAGCGTGACAACTTTTTTTTCTTCCTCAGATCTTCGGAATAATTTCTTTTCATGAAGTGTCGCATACCATTCGTCAGCAAATTTAAAGTATAAAATTGAATTGTGGAGGCTCCGGCTTCAGCCCCTGCAGACTTACTTCGTGAATGTGTTCTGGCCGGCACACCGGTTCCGATATAGCGATGAGGAAGTCATGTGCATGTTTGTAGACTGGAGAGAACGATTCCAAGAATATATGTCCGTTCGGTGCCTATAATTATTATTTGTTTATTTTGCTGCTTTCCGCTAATTGTATAGTTTCTCTTGAAGCAAAATGATATATAAGAATGTGGACACGAATGCTTTTTCAGTCACGTCCGCGTCGAACAACACGTAAGAACAGGATTTCATTGCACGTTTGCTGCGCACGTGAACGTGTCATTGTGTTAAAAAAATTATCAGAACTACTCACAACCCAGAGAGGTCGAGAGTTGTGGTCGGGTTTCAGAAGCATCTGAGACCTGTAATCCTTCGCTCCGAATTCATCCTCGATGGCACTCTCGTCCTGCTTTTCAACATCGTTTTTTGCCGCATCCGGGATACCGTCCGTCTCGGTACCTTCGCCGTAATCGTCCTCGTTGTACTCGTCCTGATCCTCCTTTCGCTTCTTCCACTTGCCGCGATCTTGCAAAATACCAAAAGCACTTTTGTAACACGCGAGAAGGGCTATTGTTGTTTTTTTAGGTTACCTACCGTTGTCTTTTTTTAAACGCTTTGGTGGTCCCATTTTTGCGTGTCTTTGGGTTTCGACCGTTCTCGAACGATCATAAACTGACCATTTATCAATACGATTAGTAATTATAAATTGTGGGAGATTGGATTCGCTTTAATATGTGCTTAATTGACAGTTCCAATGCTTGGACCGCTTGTTTACGAAAAATGTCGAGCACGGTCTTACAAAGGCCGTGGTCTTCACTGAACTATAGTAATCGGCGGTGGGAGATGGTTCTCTTGGCGAAGCCGTCCGCTGGAGTCGCTGGATTCGAGGGATGTTTGGCACATAATGACTAACTTCCGCAGCGCCGAAAACAGGGAGGCTAGAGTGGGAGGAGTCCGATCTCTTATGGAGAGACTTGAAAAAAGTGGCTACAAAAATGTGGTCATACTGGGATGGCACCACTATTGCTAAGACGTCGAGAAGTGAGCTGCGTGTGACAGAGACGGAACAAGTAAATAATGAGAAGTGAACTGTGCATAAGGCAGCATGATACTTGAGAAGTAGGCTGCGTGCGAGAGAGATGCAAAATGATATATAGCCAGATCGCGCGCAAAAGTTACCCCCTCTCTAGCCTCTTACGCGCCAATCACACAATCATAGTAGCGCGTGTTCGTGAGCGAGCGACGCTCGGGCATCTTCGGAAAGAGCCGAGCGCGCCGAAGTTTCCCGACCGCGCCTTCGGCAGCTACACCAACACATGGACGCCGAGCTCGTTCATGTGCGGCCAAGCCAAAACGAAGGCTTCCAGGGAAAAAGCAATCTGAGCCCGACTCGCGCGTGACGTCACTCGACGGAACGCGCGAGGCTTTTAGACGATTTCAATGCTTATTTAGCTCTTGATTCTCTGCGTTATCAATGTATACAAAAAAATGTATCGGGCACCCTGATCGCTTTTTTTTAGTTTATACGTTAATTTGAATATAACAATAAATCCAAATTACAACTTATTTGTCTTCTGAAAAATTGTTTACACTCTACTCACTTGTTACACTCAGTAAGCGGAAATATATTTATATTCGTATTATTATATTAATTCTCATACTTTCATCAAGCGATAAAGCATTATCCCCAAAAACAAGCGAATCATTCATCTGGCCGCGAATCGTCAGTACCAGAAAGTGCATATTCTACAAGCGATGAGATGGTCCCGTTGGTAGCGTTCCTGGCTTCGGTCCGCAGGGGCGCGGGAACGTTCCCCGCGCTCAGTGCTTTTTTTAAAATTCTGATTACCATTAATTCTTATTTGATTAGTTATTTTTATTAGTTATCATTATTATTTTGATAGTTATCTTTTAGTGTCGAAAAATTTATCGCGCACTCCGACCGCTTATTTGATTAGTTTGTACGTTAATTTTAATTTAATAATAAATCTAAATTACAACTTATTTATCGTCTAAAGAATTGTTTGCGCTTTACTCACACCCGTCCCTATGCGAAATAAATTGTAATTCATAAAAACTAAGCGAAAATATATTTATATTCGCATTATTATATTCATTCTCATATACTATCATCAAGCGATAAAGCATTATCCCCAAAAACAAGCCACATCCATCCGGCCGCGAATCGTAACTTACGAGAATGAATATAATAATACGACTATAAATATATTTCCGCGCTAGCAATTTTGGCAACTCAAAGTCAACCGAAATAATCAACGGTTGAATTTGGACAGCTTTACAACTATAAAGTCGACCGTAAAAAAAATCCTAATGGTTGATTCAACGGTTGTTTAACCGCGGCCATTTTGTTTTCGCTGGATGGTTGTCTCACTCCGTCGCACAATCTGCTGCGGATATCCCCCCCCCCAGTGTTTGATGACTCAATTCTCCGCAAATCATCAATTTAATTATCAAGACAGTATAATTTGATTAATCATTAAATATATTGCGTCGAGTCAACCATCCAATCAACCGCCGAGTTAACCATCGAGTCAACCATCCACAGAAAACGCAGGATGGTCGACTTTCAAAGATGAACAGTTGAGAAGCTATCCAAATTCAACCGTTGAACTTTTACGTTGACTCAACTGTCTTGTACAACCGGTTGACCAAAATGACAGGGCGCTTACTTTTATGAATTACAATTTATTTGGCATAGAGACGGGTGTGAGTAAAGCGCAAACAATTTTTTAAAAGATACATAAGTTGTAATGTAGATTTATTATTACATTCAAATTAACGTATAAACTAATCAAATAAGCGGTCGGAGTGTGCGATAAATTTTTCGGCACTAAATATAACTAATAAAAATAATAATGATAACTTAATAAAAATAACTAATCAAACAAGAATTAATAGTGATAATAATTTAAAAAAAAAGCACTGAGCGCGAGGAACGATCCTACGCTTCTGCGGACCGAAGCCAGGAACGCTACCAACGGGACCATCCCATCGCTTGTAGAATATACACTTTCTGGTACTGACGATTCGCGGCCGGATGGTTGATTGGCTTGCTTTTGGGGATAATGCTTTATCGTTTGATGAAACTATGAGAATTAATATAATAATACGAATATAAATATATTTCCGCTTACTTTTATTAATTATAATTTATTTGGCATAAGGACGGGTGTGAGTAAAGCGTAAACAATTTTTTAGAAGATAAATAAGTTGTAATTTGGATTCATAATTATCTTTAAATTAACGTATAAACTAAAAAAATAAGCAATCAGGGTGCGCGATACATTTTTTTGTATACATTGATAACGCAGACAATCAAGAGCTAAATAAGCATCGAAATCATCTAAAAGCCTCGCGCGTTCCGTCGGGTGACGTCACGCGCGAGTCGTGCTCACATTGCTTTTTCCCTTGAAGCCTTCGTTTCGGCTTGGCCGCACATGAACGAGCTCGGCGTCCATGTGTTGGTGTAGCTGCCGAAGGAGCGGTCGGGAAACTTCGGCGCGCTCGGCTCTTTCCGAAGATGTCCGAGCGTCGCTCGCTCACGGACACGCGCTACTATGATTGTGTGATGGGCGCGAAAGAGACCAGAGAGGGGGTAACTTTTGCGCGCGATCTCGCTGCACTGCTTGCTGGGATGCGTATTCGATCCTCTTCCATCTCTCTTACACGACATCGATACTCAGCTTCGTGCTCGAGGTTTTAGAGATAGTGGCGCCATCCCGGTCTGACCACATTTTTGTAGCCACTTTGAAATGCACAGATCGGCCTCCTCCCACTCTAGTCTCCATGGCCGAAAAGATGGCCAAAAATAGGGAAAATCGCGTTACTAAATATAGGACTTTTTTGTGTGCCATATGTTAGGTTGGTACCTGTACTTTAAGAACGCAGCATTACCAATGCCAATAATACACACTTGTTGGCAGCGTGGCGTCGTGAAGTTAAGGTTAAATTTCGTGAATGTCACGTGTTTTCTGATTTAAACATTTAATTTAGACAAGTTAGTGTTAATTATTCATGGTGAAGTGAATTGTTTCGAAGAGAGGGATATCTGAGGTTAGTGAAATACGTTTTGTTTGAAATTTTAAGTGCTTGTACATTGTTTATATATTATTGTTTGTAAATCACAAAATTTCGTCATTTTTATGCCACTTTTACTTTCTCATTTTCTCGAAAGTCCCGCTAGATCCCGGGCTGAAATTAATTGCATATGGTAACGGCATCATAGCACTAAATTATGACGCCAATAACTTTTGCCCGAAGTTGCCCGAAATTGAGAAAATGCAATTTGAAAATTTACTTAAAAAAATGGCTAAAAATATGATTTTTACGTTATATGAAGCCCAATATCGTCAAAAAAAAATTGTTTAAGTTATTTAATGTTGAGTATACATACTACCAATGATTTTGACATTATAAACAATGAATTTGTTACAAACAATAAATTATTTTTTTCAAAAAACTTAATTAAATTTTTTTTCCAAGTTGATTAAATGCCAAATTCTGATTCAGCGACGTCGAAAACCCCTTAATCAACAGGTTTTATCATTTACAATTATAATCATTTTTTTTTGGTCCGCCATCTTGTTTTTTACTTTGTTTTGCATTTTTTATGAAACTGATGTCAAATTTCGATTTAGCGACCTCAAAAACTTCTTATAACATCATTTTTTATTGTTTAAAGTTGATATAATTTTTTTTTTGGATCCGCCATCTTGTTTTTGACTTTTTGACTCATTTTTTTCGAAAAACTAACATCAGATTCGGATTCAGCGACCCCCAAAACCTATATATACCCACCACCATCCGTTTTTTCGATGATTTCGATTTTTGGCCCGCTTTTCGGCGTTTGGAACCACTGTGCGACAGTACGGTAATTTAAGTTAGGGCAAACGTCGCATGCGTTGCGTTCAGGAGGGAAAAGGACAGAAGAGCTATTTCTCTCTTCGTCGCACCACTACTTTCCCTTGTCATCACGCACCAAGCGGCAGAAATCGGAATAAAAAACAAAACCGCTAAGGGTGCCACCCCCACTACCGCCGTTGTCAGACCTGTATGTAAGACCGTGGCCCCTGCGTCCGACCATCAGCCGTTGGGGACAACGCTAGCTAGGTAGCTCATTCGCTCGCTAGCTCTTGACCAAGTAACATGAGTATTAAGAATATTGTGAGAATATTGTGAAAAATATCGAGTCGACCGAAAACGTCAGATAGTAAAAGTGAACTTCTTGGAAAGTTATTCGCAATCCCAATTTCTTTACGATTATGCGCCTGTTAAAATAATTACGCCCAATGCCTTTTGGGAAAATATCAATAAACTCTGCATTATTTCGATTCATTTGTGGCGTAAGTATCGTAAACATTATACGAAGCTAGAGAAAAGAAGTTTCCGCATAGAGACTCGAATCCGCGACCCTTGCATTGCGAATCCGAACTACTGTCGCCGCGCCAACCACTGCTTGGAAATTGTGCTAACGTAAAAGACTTATGTATTCACCGATCCGCCGTAAAAAATTTATTTTCTAAACGCTTGGCCGTCTGGAGCTCCCACTCAAGCTCTACATATACTGTGAATCCGGACGAAGCATTCACATTTTGAAAAATGGACGAAACTTACAATTTTTTTAAATTGATGCCGATACTGTCCGTTCACTCCCGCACTCTCCAATGGTTGCGCGATATCGAATTGATTCCCGAAACGAGATATTGTGGAAAACATAAGAAGAAGATGACAGTTAATGTGAATACTCTAGGTTGCGGACAATTTGAATGCCAGAAAAGTCGACAATATCGGCACGTTTCAACAGTGGCGAAAAATACGTGGTTCGAAAGATGCCATATTTCACCTGAAGCGTGCATGATAATAACTTATTGTTTTGCGAATCACATGAGCTATAAGCAAACAATAAAAGAAAGCTCGATCGTTGAAGGTCAAACTGTTTCAACGGAAACGGTAGCAGACCGATTTTCTTTATGCAGGGAGGTCTGCATAGTTGCACTTGACGAGTATTTCGAAGAGGAGGGTCAACTGGGTGGTATAGGGGAAATAGTCGAAATTGACGAATGTAAAATCGGGCGCAAAAAATGTGAGCGCGGGCGTGTAGTCGAAGGTCATTGGATCTTCGGCATGATCCATCGTGGCCACCGCGAGAAGTATCGTATTGAAATATGTCCCGATAATAAAAGGGACAAAGAAACCCTTCTAGCATTAATCCAAAAGCACGTCAAACCAGGAACAACCATCCACACAGGCTGTTGGAAAGAGTACATGGACCTTAGTTTACACGGTTATCAACACGGTACCGTTGACCATTCAGAAGATTTCGTCAACACGGAAAACCATACACGAAATATAGCATCATCCTGGCGGTCGATGCGGCGTGAATTATCACGAGGTGGTATACACGCAAATACGCTCGCCGATCACATGTGTGAATTCATGTGGCGTCGGCGTGTAGAGCATTTGGGAAAGGACCCCTTTACAGAATTAATAAAAGGCATTAAACTTTGTTACCCTGGAGTTTGAAAGTGCCAAAAGTAGGCCTGCTGGCCTAAGTTTGGGTTCGCAATGACAGTGAAAATGTATGTGGGTATGGGTGTGCGTGCGTTGTTGCTCGCGGCGTGGAGAGAGGAGTTAATTTGTTAGTATTCTTCGACGCGCTTTTTTCTCCGTTTTTTTTTTATTTTCCGAGTTTGTTTGAAACTTTCTTTTCCATGTTTTTTCTCTTTTTTTAACTGTGTGGGTTTGTCATACGCTTTTTGAAATCGTTTTGTGCATTTTTCGATGTGTACAATTGATTTTTTTGTGTGGATTTGTTTGGAATTGGGAATTCTGTTTTTAGAATATTGATGCGGGGCACCACGGACGTTCGACATGTTACATTTTTGGTTTCACTGATTTTTGTGTGGATTTGTTTCCTCATAGGAATTGTCGTTTTTTTCTAATTTTCGATTGTTTAGTTTTGTCATCCGATATACGCAGCATATTGGTGTAGACACGAGGCACCTCGGACGGGTGTGCGGAATCGTAGGGTGTGCGATACCGGCATGAGCGCGAGGCACCTCGGATGTGCGCGTGGAATCGTGGGGTACGTGCAATGTTGGTGTGGGTGCGAGGGACGCGGACGGAATCGTGGGGTGCGTGCGATACTGTTGTGGATGCGTGAAGGCATACTTCGGCGTGGATGTACAATACGTTTGGATATGTGGAACGAAAATCCGATCGGAAGTGACGGGCGATATAGATATACTCGTAAGAGTATGCGCGGCACGCGAGCCACCAGTGAAGTCGGAGGAGTGGGGGTATCGATCGGCCGTGGCGAGTGGCGAGCAATATAATGCAATACTCGTGCGGAGTAAAAAAATAAACTTAAGAATTTGATTTCTCGTGAACTATTGGAATGCGCCAAAAATCCGTTTGAGGGGTGTCTTTATATATTAAATGGAACATCTGTGCAAAATTTCAGCCAAATCGGGTGCAACAGCTTTTCGGAAGTTCATCCAAAAGAAAAATTACAAGGCGCTAACACGTTTATTGCACTCCACGGACCATACTATGTGGTAACCATATACAGTAGAACCTCGATTATCCGAACCTCGATCATCCGAACCCTCAATTATCCGAACGATGACTTAGTTTATCCGAACGCTCAATTATCCGAACGGTGGCGCGAAAAATACATTGTTGCTCGCTGCAACCGCCGTGAGCAACAATGGCTGCTAGACTTAGCTGCTTAAAAACGCGTTACAACCGTTCGTCAATTAAAAATGGACGATTTTATAAAAAAATATATAAAAAAAGCATTCGACTTTTTTTTTCAGGTGTTTATAATACACACACAGACACACACACACGCGCGCGCGCGTGGGTGTGTGTGCGTGCGTGTGTGTGTGTGTATATATATATATGAGGCTCTCCACGTCACTTCAGCCCGTAAAAAAAAATTCACAACTAATTTTGAAAAATCGAGTTACTCTATTAAAAAATATTCACCGAGTGTCGACATTTTTTTTAAATTTCTGACGTCTTTTCTTGTTGATTACCGTTTTTTAATATTTTTCCATTCAAATGGCTGTATCTTTGGCAGGATTTGATGTATTTACATTCGTAAAAAACGAAAATTTGCGTCTTTTTCTAGCCTTCCAGAAAAAAAACCATTTAGATTTTATTGAGCAAGTCGAATGTCCGTTTCAGGGCAAAATATGCAAAATATTTTTTTTCTCAAGGAAATACACTCGTTATTTTAGTTTTAAGAATTTCCCCGAATTGTGAATACGAAAGACGGATTTTTGGTATTTTTCATATTATGGGATTCCTGAATACCGTGAAGTAACAGCTATTTTAATTTTCTTATTAATATTCGATTGAAGAGTGTGGAGTGTATATATATATATATATATATATAGATATATATATCAACGTTAATATGTACGTCACATTTTAATATATATGTGTGTACTGTTTTTATGTAAAAAGGTGTTGTTTATGATCTCGTCCCAAAAAACCCACCTTTCGATTATCCGAACTAGTCTCGGTCGCAATTAGTTCGGATAATCGAGGTTCTACTGTACTTGGAATCACAGAATACGCAGGTTATGTTCTTACTATCAAAACAACATCCCTCGATACTAGCGACACCTGAAACGACGTCAATACGCGAGTCACCCGCACTATTGAAATTCTATCGAGTTGGAAAGCCTGTATGTAAGACCGTAACCATATCGCCGGGCGCTCGTGTACCAAAATATAACCTCAAAATCGAAAGAATATTTTCACTCGAATTGTTGCACGAAGAAAGCAAAAATATCAAAAGTTACAAGCGCGAAATTTCGAAATACATGGCCGACGTGTCAAAATGCTGGAATCTATGGAGATTTCCGCAGCTCCAGCAGAAGTTCGCGTCGAGCAGTTGGAAGTTGTTGCAATTGCAGTAGCGGATGACAGCGATGCGAACGTACTAGGAATAAGCAACAACCAGCTTCCAACGATTGACGATAATGAATGCCTTGAAACAAATCATTTACCTGCCAACGACGCGACTGAAAGAGCGACGCTATGCGACTCTTCGAACGCCGACGATCCGAAGGCCGAAAACATCGGGAACGCTAGTGAGGAGCAAGATAAAAATGAATCCGGAATTCACGAGGATCCGTCAATCATAGTGGAACCGCAAATATTTCGATACGAATGGAACGTTTCTCCGCGACTTCTGTGTTCCAGCATTCACGATTACGTTCCCACCGAGACGAGTGAAAATTTTACGAAAGGCTGCCAATGGTCGCCGGA
Organism: Ophion ellenae; assembly: GCA_963210295.1. NCBI lineage: Eukaryota > Metazoa > Arthropoda > Insecta > Hymenoptera > Ichneumonidae > Ophion > Ophion ellenae. The sequence continues at coordinate 12,068,031 of OY723396.1, forward strand.
CGGAACATGTCTTCTCGTTCCTGCGGAAGATTTTAGACTACGCGTGTATGAACTTCCGCGCGAGCTGTACAATGGCAAAGTTACTGCGACGCTGCCTTTGGATGATTTCAAGCCGGCGTTGTCGGTCAGAGAGGGTGGCCTGGTTTACGACAGTTGCTGGTATCCTCTGATGAATTCGTGGGAACCCGCTACTTGCTGCTTTCTCAGTACGAGCAGAGAGAGTCCTCTGCACCTTTGGGACGCCTTTACGGGAGAGCTGAGAGCTACTTATCGTCCTTACAATCAGTATGCCCTTTAGCTATTGTTATCGTATATATTGGTATGAACAGCTCGAAGTTATAGGATAATGGCAATTACGACATTGTTAAGGGGTTAGGCTACAGTAACGGGTATGAAATCATGTGTGAATTTAACAATTTTTTGCGTATGAAAAAGTGATTCATTCATAAAATTTATTACACATCTATTTAGTATGAATATCAAGCTGTTGTAAAATATATATTTTTTTTTCTATGTAAAAAATGGCCGTCTACTCGAAACTTCTCGTGACTTCTCGAAACAGCTTTTTTCCAATTGGCGTGACAAATAACTCCAACAATTTTCACTCGATTTACTTCAGATTTAAAAGATATGTTCCTAATTGCATTTCGCAGAGAAGTACGTACGGAATTTCTGATTAATCGAAAACTTTCCATTTAATGAGCAGTTATAACGAAATTTTTCACTGAAAATTCATTTCTTAAGTTCAAATACCTACAGCTTTTGAATAAAACAATATTTTTTACATTCCGTACGTACATCTCTAGGTATTCTAATGTAGGTTGACGAGAATTTTCGTTTTTTGTTCGAGATAACAAATTGTGGATGCTAAATGTCACGCCGCGGAGCGCCGAAAAAAATATATATTTATTTTCTAACAGCTTGATATTCATACTAAATAGATGTGTGATTAATTTTATGAGCGAATCACTTTTTCATACGAAAAAAAATGTTCAATTCGCACATGATTTTATACCCGTTACTGTGGCCTAAGGCCTTAAATAGCTGTTACGTGGTGACGAAGATACTCCACAGTCTCTGTTCTCCCTTTATCTCTTCTCTCCCGGCTCTGAGCTTAACGCCATCTTTTTTTTCAGGGTAGACGAGGTGGAAGCTGCAATGAGTGTCCAATTTGTGAACGGCGGCCAAGAAGTGTGGTGCGGATTCAAAGGTGCTCTCAGGTCCTTCGACACGGATCGTCCCGGGAGACAGAAGGAAACAATTTCATTGAAAAATGAATTTCCCAACGTGACTGGCCTCGTTTCCTGTATACGAGAGAATCCGGCGATGCCAGGCTTGATAGCCTTCGGGACTTACTCAAAATGCATCGGTAAGTCGGACTTTGAGGGAGAAATCGATTGCGAGAAAGTACGCGCGAAACAAAGCAAGAATATCGATTATTCAGCTTAGCCTGGATTTCGCAAAGTATTCTCATATATTCCAATCTTCCATAGGTCTGTACAGGGATGGCCCTCTGTGCTCATTGAAAACCGACAGCGGCGTTACTCAGCTCGAATTCAGCCCGTGCGGGATGAAATTATATTCGGCGGTACGTCGCAGCGATGAATTTCTCTGCTGGGATCTACGAAATCCAGGTGTAGTGCTGCACTCGATGCAGACTCGTAGATCAAACACGAATCAAAGAATCCAATTTGCCGTGTCCGGGGACGGCAGCGAAGTGGTCTCAGGTACAAGTATAGAAGATTGGAGCTAAATAAATATGTGAGCAAAACGGGCTGACGAATTTTCTGTTTTCGTTACAAGGAGGAACTGATGGCTTCGTTGGCGTATGGCGACCATCGACAACTGTGGAACAAGAGGAAGAATTGTGTCCCTTATCGCGATATAAACTATCGAACGATTGTGTGAACGGCGTCAGTATGCATAAAAGTTTGCCAATATTGGCGACGAGTTCGGGTCAGCGACTCTGTGACGATCAACTGAATAATCGTGATAACAGCGTTCGATTGTGGTATTTTCAGGGCGATAGATGAAACACTGAGACGATTTTTTATTTTTATAATTCGACTTCGTTTTCTTTCTATAATTCGGCGTCGTAGATGGTTTTTTATTAAGTGCTACGCTACGACGAAGATTGAGGATTAATATGGAAAAACATGACGCCGATATTCTCCATAGCACATTCATTCAAGATACTTCGCTGTTGATGAAAAAAGTGTCAGTAAAAAAAATGATTTCTATTATTAGTGGCTCGATACCGCTGGCCTGGCGGCTACGACGAATTCTCGATCGAATTGTAAAACGAGGGATTTTTTTTTATTTCGAATAATTTGCAATTTATGAAATAATAGTTAAGTTCATAAAGGTGAAAGAGGTTTGACAATTTGGCAAATTTCGGATATTTTTACAAATATTTATACGATACCAAAGCCAGTAATTAAAGTATGAGGTTCAAACCTTTTTTACTTTAACATGCGCATAGGGCGCCCTGAAAATTGGAAAACCTTTTGAAAGTACAAGCACTGTGAAACTAAAAACCTCTTTTGCATTTTCGTGAGAAAATATTTCGAAATACCCGCAGGTGAATCGAAGATCAAGTCCTAGTCGAATACGAGGCCAACGGACATTGCGAATTGTCGTCCTGTAGATTGATAATTCGGCTGCGACGTGGGTACGGAGTCATCGGGTGTACCGGTTTAGTTGAATCGGCACCCGCGATGCAATCCTCGGCTGTAATGTAAATATATATAAATATACACAGTCGAACCTCGCTATAACGAAGATTTGTCCTTTCCCATCCGATAGATACTCGAAACCTTGATACAACAACATAATCATATACATTATACTCTAATTGCTAATTGCTTATAAAAATTGCACTAATTGAAACATTTGTTCCTTTAAAAAATATCCCCATATTTATAGTACTAATATATATATATATATTTTTTAAGGAACATGACTTCGATGTAACGAAACCTCAATATAACAAACCTCTCTAGAGGTTCGTTGTATCGAGGTTCGACTGTGTATATGTGTGTGTGTGTGTGTACACATATGTGTATATGTATAAATTCTTCCATCTGCAATGTCGTTTACTATGTATCTACTATTTCAATTTGCCTTTTAGCTGGCACTACACCAAAAGATTGCAAATTAATCGGAAACATCAATGAAAGTTTTTGTTTTAAGGCCTTAGGCCACAGTAACGGGTATAAAATCATGTGCGAATTTAACAACTTTTTTCGTATGAAAAAGTGAATCACTCATTGAATTAATTACACATCTGTTTAGTTTGAATACCGAGCTGTTAGAAAATATATATTTGTTTTTTCGATCTACAAAATGGCTGCTAATATTTTATTTTGTTATCTTTTTTTTAGGCGCTCCGCGGCGTGACATTTAGCATCCACAATTTTTTACTTAGAACAAAAAACAAAAATTCTCGTTAATATACATTAGAATACACAGAGAAGTACGTAAGGAATTCAAAAAATATTGTTTTATTCAAAAGTTGTCGGTATTTGAACTTGAGAAATGAATTTTCAGTGAAAAATTTCGTTATAACTACTCATAAAATGAAAAGTTTTCGATTAATCAGAAATTCCGTAGGTACTTCTCTGCGAAATGCAATGAGGAACATAATTTTTAAATTCGAAGTAAATCGAGTGAAAATTGTTAAAGTTATTTGTTACGCCAATTGAAAAAAAAGCTGTTTCGAGAAGTTTCGAGTAGTCGGCCATTTTGTACATCGAAAAAAATATACATATATTTTCTAACAGCTTGATATTCATACTAAATAGATGTGTAATTAATTTCATGAGTGAATCACTTTTCCATACGAAAAAAATGGTTAAATTCGCACATGATTTGATACCCGTTACTGTGGCCTGAGACCTACTGACGGGGCTGCATTGGCCCAATGTAGATGGAGCTTGGAACCGTTGAAATCGAAATTTGAAAAAACAATTCAAGCCGCCGCACACAGCGCCGAGCTGCGTCTCAATCACGACCGTGGTCTCAATATCAAACTCTTCGTTTACGTTGCCCGTCGTACGTGATATCAAAGCGTTTTCCCGTTGCGTCCATAATTGTCTCTTTGAACGTCGACATTCGAGTGTATCCTCGAACGAGAAGAAAATTTTCTTCGATTTGACTAAGCATAAAGTAACCAGACCGGCCTGAGAGATGAGCAATTTCCAACATAAGTACAAGCAAAAGCGCGGCGGCTCGAACGATCCGGCAACAGCCGGTATGATACGAGCACGCCGACAAGAAGAACATCGAAGGGTCAATCGCGCTGAAATTTTTTCGCGTAATCGCGATGTCTTCGTGAATCCGCAAATACAAGGTAAGTTCAGCCACGAGCCTCTGCTGGAAAATCGAATTTTGCCAGTCGCTCTTTTCCCCACACTACATATTTCTTCAGAGTATCCAGAAGACCTCGTGAAGGACATTTTTTTCCAAGGGCGAACTCGAGAGGAATAATAATACGAGGCATACAGCGGACAAAGATTTTCTTTTGTTTTCGAACATACTGACGGGTAAAGTTTAGAATGCAGCGGCACAAATAGGGATGTCCCCTATTTTTGGGAAAGTGTTTAAAATTATTCACATATACATTATATACTTCAAAATGTTTATTTCCTGTATTTACATGCAGCAAATTCTTGAAAGATCGCGTTCGAATTCATCCGTTTAAAAATACGCGCCAAAATGCCCGGACCTGTCATTTGACGGCGCGTGACGTCATTCTCTGAACAAACACAATAACAAATATTTCAGATTTAATAAGCTCAAAGATGAAATCGAAATTCTTTTAATCACCGTACGGCTCTTGAAGACCTGCAATTAAATAGAAACAAAAATTGTAAACGAAAACATAACCTTAAAAATTAGTTACAATTATTCCCGAGTTTGTAAAAATGATTAATGCTGTATACGTTATTTGTCGCACAAATAACGTATACAGCAGTCGTAAATAACGTACAGGAAGTCTTCACGTTTCTGAATTCTGCCGAGCAGATGTCGCTGTTATTCGTAAAGAAATTGGCCACCATTATGCGGTCAATCCTAGGCAAATTCGAACTATTTGCCTTCACGAATCCAGGCTCCATTGCTACAGTTCGAGTAAAATTCAAAATCAATCGAGAAATCTCACAAATTGTATTAAAAAAAAAGTAAACAGTAACAGTCTAGTATAAACAGTATGCTTCTAAGCATACTGTTTATACTAGACTGTTACTGTTTACTTTTTTTTAAATACAATTTGTACAATACACGCTCTAGCGTCGACTCGTTCGTGTTTTGCCAATAGTGACTTCATGCACTCTAATTGGTGTTCTTTGTCACAGGACTTATAGATATTTTTTACAATTGCTTTATCTAAATTTATCTACAACTTTCACCAAAATAAAATAAAATAGACACTTCCCAATATTACTTTAATTATAAACTATCACCTCATAAAAATATTTTTTAAATTCTTGGTTACTGGAAACATGCATATTGTAGACGGCCAAGTGGGCTGGCCTGCTTTGTAAGGGTGCTTTGGAGTGTCCTTTGTAAGTACCGGTTAGGATCGGCCGATTCGCGACAGCAGTTTCGTCGTGGTAGTCGATACAAAAAAAATCGGCCGGGCGCTGGGGTGATTTTGACCCCCATAAGACCGACACGTATATTTTTTCGTAAAAAAGTTTCGTTCTTTTTTTCCTGCGAAATGGTCCTTCTTCAAATGTCCAAATAAATACCTTTTTTGGAACGCCCAGTATGAAGCTATTTTATTTCTTAAACTATCATATCTCAAGAGTATTACCCTGATCTTTGACTGAAAAAAATGTTTTTTTTTTTCACGCATCGATCCCTACCTGATTTTTATTCGCCCTTTTAAATGTCGATTACAATATTATACTGAGAATGCCACATTCTAGAAGGTTCAAACTAACACCCTGAATTTTTATAAGCCATTCGGAATAATAGAATCAACGTGGCAATCGTTTAAACGTGGGTAGGGTCACATGGACCCCATGTGACCAACTAAGTCGCTGACCGAGCTGACCTTGAAGGGTTAATAGTTTTTAGCTGGCTACGTTTAATACCCTAACCTAAAAAAAACATAACTTCCGAAACGTTAAGGGGCCAGTCCACTTTGGAGCCACGAAAAAAGGGTATTTTCGCGATTTTTTTAGGATTTCATAAAAGATATGAATATAAAAGTTGTTGGGCTTGATAAATAAAGTCTTGGAATACATTTAAAAAAATGGTTAATTCATTTAATTCATTTTAAAGGACAAAAAATATAATTTAACGTAACGCCTCAAAAATAGGTGGGCTAGGTAGCTCCATCACAACTCGGCAACAGCTTGTCTGAAACAAAAAAATCAGTAAAAAGTTTTATCAAAAAATAATAAAATGGCAGATGAAAAAACGAAAAAAAGTATTCAAAAACGCGTTTGTTCGCAGTTTTTCGCAAAAAAGAAGAGTAAAAATCAAAATTTTGAAACTATCGAGCGTCATCTTGTTGCGAATGATGTTTACAATATGTGGTTCAAATTTCTAGAGAATCGGTTTATTAGTTTTAGAGATACGATGGAGCTAGATTTTGAAAACGTTGTTTCGAGAAAAACGCGTTTGAAGTTTATACTATGAAAAACTCTTACCTAAACTCAATCGGCAATTCCTGCACCGTACAAATTCCCTTCTGATTGCTCATCATCGTCGATTTCTTCAAATCTTGCTTGCTTTTGATTTTTTGAAATTTTAAAAGTAGACTGGTCCCTTAAGGTAGTTCTGTAGTTTAGGTCAAATCTTAGGAATTGGCTGAAATCTAAGTATGGTGTAGATATGACCTTCATGGACTGATGCCCTAAATGGACATAGAAGTACGTACAAAATGAACGTTCGTCTTCGTATCTTCAAAAATGAGGGAGAAAAAAATGAATGAAAATTTGTTTGCAAGATAAAATCGCTTTGCGGCCGAAGCTCCACTGGGAGTGTAAGGGACGCAAGATACCCGTTGGAGCGCGTTGCGCGCATGCGTGGCGGAACGATAGAAAAAACCTACGGGCCGTACGCAAATTACGTAACGCAATTGGGAGGGGGGTTTGCGTTACGTCACGATTTCAAAACTGCCAGAAATAGCAAAATTTCTGCATGTTTTTCAAGTTTTTTATTTAAACCTCGCATGCAATTTTACCGTAAACAGCTCACAGCTTTCTATACGCAATGTCAGTTAAGGGGGAAAGTCACTGTGCAAGAACTTGCACAGTAGCTTTCCCACATCCCCCAAGCAAAATTTGAAGGAATTTTTTTCAAAATAATTCTTGAAAGTACATATATTGAAAAATATGTTGGCAACATTTTTATTCACAAGTCCGAAAATTGACGGAGCTATAGCCACTTTAGTGAGAACAGGTAGCGCAACCGGTTAGTGCCGTCAGTCCCTACAGGTGTAGCATCATTTACAATAGATAAAGTACAGTCCCTTATTATTTTGTGAACTATCATGAAGACAAAGAACCGTCATATCGCCCGCGACTAGATCCTTCAATGTAAGTATCAATATTCTAGAAAAAAAACATAACTTTATATCAAGAAACACGGAACGAAGACTATGAACGCGCTTTTCTCGAAACTAGTTTTTTCGACCTTGTCCGAGCGAATACTTAAAAACTTATCAACCGATTTTGAATTTTTTTAAAAACATTTTTGTAATCGCGGTGACTAAGGTTGTACGTATCCGCGTTTTAAACATTTTATAATTAGTATTTTTAAAGACTGCTTGAATACAGAAAAAGGGCCTTGAAAATAGAAAAAAATGTCCAAACTGTCGGCATTTTGTAAAAAAAAAACCACAATAAAAAACAGCTACGTATAACGATAGCTACACTTGTACAGATATCGATAAATTGTTGACTTTTAATTTACAGATAACCTTTCATAAAGATATCGATGGGACAATGAAGAGACATTTTTATTTTCGTCGTCAAATCAAGGCTCGGTTCATTTTCAAGATTTTGTCGTAAAAATTGGTATCAAACTAGATGAATATATATTTCATAAAATGAGCATAAAGCCGATCCTTTCATAATTAGTTATGTCTATGAAAAAAATCGCAATTATTGACGACAAAGCACCCGTTACGTAACGGAATGGGGGGGAGGGGGGGGGGGGGGTTCTGGCCAAGCGTTACGGTCCCGTTACGTAGGGTGGGGGGGGGGGGGGGGGGGGGGCAAAATTGGGAAATTTTGCGTTACGTAATCTGTGTACGCGTATAGTGCGTCTCTTTCTAACAGTAATCCTCAACCAGTAATTACGTCAATGTTCAGTCGTCATTTTCGCTACTTATACAATAAATAAAATCTTTAAAATCTCTGAAAACTTAGATTAACTCTTACTAAAGCAATATGTAACACAAAAAACCCGAGATTTAGACGAATTTGGTATTTTTAATTTTTTGAAACTTCGTCGTTTTCGGCCCCCAATTAAATGGTTTTTCGTCTTTTTCCTCCCTATTTTTGAAGATATGAAGATGAACGTTCAAAACTTGTTTACGTACTTTTATATCCCAAACAACTTTTGTTTGACATATTTTTCGATAGAATTATTAGTTTCCGGATCAAACGGTTTTTAAACATTTTAAAACATTTTCTCGGCGATTGATTGCAAAGTTATTATCGCCATTCGATTCAGCGACATTACCCTTAGATGAACTTTGCGTATTTATATCTAAAAAGTGCCTACTTTCATGCTTATTGCCTGAACTAAGAGGAAAATGAGCCCTATCCAACACAGTCATCAAAACCCTCAAAATCGTGCGGCTGAATGCTAAAGTCAACCTGTACTGGCTAAAATTACGAGCATAAGGGCATGTACAAGGTCAACATAGCCTTACAAATTTACCAACCCAATTTTCTCATAGATGGTTACATTTTTAAGGAAAAACAAAGCATTAGGCTCTGGAGAATTCCCTGACGCAGAGCTTGATGATTCCCTTTTGCCATAAATATTATTCATCTCTGAGAAATCATTGTTCGAAAACTTAAGCTATCTCTCTCGCACTCATATGTCACGTGGTACATCTTCTACTTCGCCATAAGCTAACAATGCGATCGCATGTACATCTCCGCAGTTCCAGAAACACAAGAAACTCCCAGCCCGGACGTCCGCCTGCGCAGATGGAAGCTCGAGAAAGAATTGAAAAGAGAAATGAACCGGAAGAATAAGAAGCCAATGTTCAAAGTCGGCGTAGTCCATCACAACTTCTACTCGCCTATTGCCAAGAACAAAATCGACAACAATGCGCCGTGTCACTCGAGAGGAGCAGACCGAGTAAAAACCAGGCGGTCTCCTCTAAAGAGGATAACACGTGTTACTCAGAAGAGACTCGCAGCAAAGATGGCCTCATCAGTGGCTGCGACTTCTTCCCAGCCGGGCACAAGCGGCACGGCAATGTCCACGACTTATTCCCAGCCCAGCACAAGCGCAGCCGCAGCGTCCCTGACTCCTTCCCAGCCGAGCACGAGCGCCGCTTGTGCCAGTACACAACAAAAAGTAATTCCGTGTGCCGAAAAACTTCCATGCGTGTCATTCGCTCCTCAGAGTTATGCCTTCAAGGGCCCGGTGGGTGTCGAGAGGATGCCAATGTTGCGACGTTTTGCCATAGTCTCAGATTTCATGTCAGAGAGCGCACATTTGGGGGAAGTGGAGGCCAGCGAGGAAAGACCCTGGCCAGCCAAGGGCAATATTCCCGCCGTGTCGGAGTTGCCGCCGAAAAATAGCACCAGTCTTGTGCAGCAAAGTGCTGTAGAGCGCTTGGGTTTGCTTGGAACGAGTAAACATTTTTCCTCCTCTACGGATTCTCACGTTGAAGAAAACAGGATGAAAATAAGCGAGTTTGACTTACAGAGCGACGCAACTGCATCCCAGCCGGTTGAGAGCGAAGACATCCCTGTAGTCGAAAAACTTCAACGTTCTGCTTTGCCGAGCTCGACGGTGTTTTCCTCCTTTACAACAATCTCACGTGGTAAGGACGGGACTCTGCGCGAGCGTCGATCGAAAGCGGAAAATAAACCCGGGAAAAAATAGACATACATAAACATAAATAATCATGAACGAAATGTGTCTCTATATAATCATATATAGTAATATATAGCCATATATGATCACATGTAATCATATATGATTATATACACTAGGCAAAAGAATTAAAGGATATTGAAAAAGTCCGCCAATTTTAGGGTCATTTTCAAATAGCTGTAACTCCTCCAAAAACGGTCGTAGAGCAAAATAAAAAAAGCAAATTAAAGGTGTGAATCTCTAGTTTTGAGATCTTGAGCTCAAACATTTTTCGCATCCGCCAATTTTTAGGAGCCATCAAAAAACCAAAGTAAAAAAAAATCAAAATTTTCGCTCATATTTCACAGCCTGCACGGACTTTAATAAAATTTTTTGAATTATCGGATTAAAAGGGTCGTCTAGCTGGATTCTTCCCCTTCAATTTGAGCGGTGGGAGAGCTCTGTACGATTTTTTCTCGCTGAGTTATCGATGTTCAAGGGGAAAATGACTAAAATGAATAAAAAATGTTGATGAAAATTTATTAAAGTCCGTGCAGACTGTGAAAGATGAGCAAAAATTTTGAAAATTTTTTTTACTTTGGTTTTTCGATGGCTACTAAAAATTGGCTGATGCGAAAAATGTTTGAACTCAAGATCTCAAAACTAGAGATTCACACCTTCAATTTGCTTTTTTTATTTCGCTGTACGACCATTTTTCGAGGAGTTACAGCTATTTGAAAATGACCCTAAAATTGGCGGACTTTTTCAATATCCATTAATTCTTTTGTCTAGTGTATACTCATATACTATACTATATTCTATACTATATCATACTATACATGATTATATAGAGACAAATTTCGTTCATGATCATTTATGATTCATGATCATACATGATTATTTATGTTTATATATGTCCATTTTCCCAGGTATACAGATACAAATGTACAAATACTTTTTATTATAATACAAGTGTCAAATATGATCATATGAAGAAGTACAATATGTGTTGACCTATTTGTGATATTATGCTAGTAAATGAATAATACCGGGAAAAATATTTATAATTTGTATATATATTAACAATAATTTAAATCACCATTTTAGTACGTTTATTATAAAACAATAAAATATGATTAGCATCATATGCTGATTTTGCTGCTTATAGACAGTATTATATGAAAAATTACACGAAGTATACATGATCCTATATGATATCAAAATAGTCTGTAGTGGTATTATATATGGAATAATATCCATGGTCATACATGTTTTCGTTATTATATATGTTCAAATGTGATTGTTGCGGATAACTACACGGAGAAAAATACGGCCTGAAATTCTAACACTGGTTGCCAGAATTCTAATATTCAGTGCTAGAAAAGTATAGCAATTTACTGCCAGTTCGGAATTTTAAGACTTGTTGTTATAGAAGTGTAAAAATGATTCTCACACCGTATAGTAAAAATGATGCGGGCATATTACATTTGAAACTATTCTCGCATAGGCGCGAGTCCTATATGCTATATAGTAAAAATAATGCGTGTATATTACATTTGAAACTATTCTCGCATAGGCGCGAGTTATATTTTCATATGGATTTTACTATACGTACAGCATGAATCTTCGTGTACGTTTAGATTTCACTATACGCATAGCATAAATCTTCGGCGTATAGCGAAAAATATTACGAAGTTATTAGTAAAATGTGACTCTTTATACCGTACTTTTTGTAGAATACTGGAAACTAATTTTTCCAATCACGTGGGCAAAATATTTTTTAATTACTACAAAAAATCACAATATGCCGAATAAAGTGTATTATTTGTATCAGTTTACGTGCCATATCGTAGGTTAAAATTTAAATTTCTTCATTATTACTAAACCATAATTACAATTTTTATCTTGCATTCAATACTTTTTGATATTTAATGATATTTTTTTTAGAAGCATAGTATTGATTCTAAACTCCGAGGCCCCTGTTTTCTCCGTGTACGATTACATATATGATTATATATGGCACCAAAATAGTTTGTACATCATATATAGGTTCATACACATGGTCTCATACACAATTATATACGATTATATATGGGTTTTGGGGGGCAAATGCAATTATATATGATAATATATAGTACATGTTGTATCATAAATGAGTTCATATGTGCAACCATATGTTCATATACGAGTTCAGAGTACCAACTTTTGAACATACATGATCATGTGGGCATATGAGGGATTCTCCGTCGATTCAGCCACTTTTTTTCGACCATCTCAGATCTGCCCCATACTTGGTTATATCAAAGTACTACTAAAAGGCATTCTATGTGAATTTTTTTCAGATTTTTTAATTCAACATTTTAGAAAATGCCGTTTTTTTCCAAATGAATATATCTCGGAAACTAGAAGTAACTGAAAAAAAATGTCTACATAAAAGTTGTAGTTTTGTGTTAGCTTTCGAGCGGACGACTTGAAATAATTTTTACGTTCCGGTAACGCTGATTTCTTACCAAAAGAGGGGGAAATAATTTTTTTATTAAAAAACGGCAATTTTTTGTGGCTGAAAAAATTACAGTCTTTCAGTATGTCTGACGATATCGCAAAAAAATCGCCAGAGTGGCACGGATCGAGGTTCTAGGGTAAAAAAAATGAAACCACCCAAATTAATTTTTTTATACCGGAAGCTCGCTCCGTGCCACTCTGGCGTTTTTTTTTGCGATATCGTCAAACAAACTGCAAGACTGTAATTTTTTCAGCAAAAAAATGGCCGTTTTTTTACTAAAAAAATAATTTCCCCCTTTTTTGGTTAAAAAATCAGCGTTACCGGAACGTAAAAATTATTTCAAGTCGTCCGCTCGAAAGCTAACACAAAACTACAACTTTTATGTAGACATTTTTTTTCAGTTACTTCTAGTTTCCGAGATATATTCATTTGGAAAAAACGGCATTTTCTAAAATGTTGAATTAAAAAATCTGAAAAAATTCACATAGAATGCCTTTTAGTAGTACTTTGATATAACCAATTATGGGGCAGATCTGAGATGATCGAAAAAAAAGTGGCTGAATTGACGGAGAATCCCTCATATATGGTCCACACCTAGAAAAAATAAATACTTTACATGGTAAAGTATCTACATATATGATCATTCATGATGTCATGTTAAGGCATATATCATTGTATATAATGTTATATATATATATATATATATATATATATATATATATGATTATAAATAATTATATATGTTTATATATGTCCATTTTCTCACGGGAAGGCACACCGCTGGACGACGTGCCTACCGACGAACCGATCATCCAGAGTGCGAACATATCCGTTGAGGAGCAAAAGCACACCGCTCGATATTTCACACTTATGCTGCAACGCGAGAACGAACGATTAAACGGGATCTGCGCGAAATGGGAAAAGGTGAAGGGCGAGCCTGGTCTAACGAAGGACGCTCGTTCTCTCATCAATCAGGCGATTGGCCAAACGACGCTCTTGATGAGAAAAAAATTCGAAAGATTCCGCAGTCTTGTGGCTGATTGCGAGGCTGGCAAGGGCGAGATGCTCGTACAGTGTCGTGATCTCCACGACTCTTGGGACAGGACGTACGCCGAGATAAAGAATTGCAATTCGCGCTTTCGAAATCTCGATCAGCTCCATTCGAAGGGCTGGGTCAAGGATGAAATCGTCGTGACGACCAAAAGACCCACGGGCATTCGACAAAAGATATTGGCGAGGAGAAAAACAATGTCGCAAACCGAAGAGAACGACGCGGACGTCGTATCGTCGAACAGCTGCGACGATGTTTTCGAATCCGACGACGTTTCACGGACAAACGTCACGTTGCGAGGCACCGGAAAGCGTCTCAATATCGAGAACGAATTCATCTCCGAAAGGGAAAATACGGATACGGCCGAATCGTCGAGCATCGCTGCCGCGATACCGCAGAGCTTCGCGTGTCCAGAAATCATCATTACGACGGTGACGCCAACGACCACCAAAGCCTCGAGACGTAGCACGTCTCTGACTGAACCACCAACCGTGGAAGATCACTCTCAATACGAGTTTACGCCACAAAGAGTGCTGAGAAACAGAACTGTGTACTATACGAATATGCCAAAAAAGAGACCACGTCGGAATACAAAATCGCCATCGGCGCAGAAACCATTGGTCGAGCTCGATTCCAGCGCCAAGGAGAATGATGATCCGCAGACCCCAGCACGACAACATTTATCGGAGTCGAGCAGGATATTTGACATCGAATGTCACAGCGGAGAACCCAATAAGATTCAAAGATCCACGAGAAACAGCCTTCGTTTTAACGGTATTACTTTGTATGCTTTTTTTGTAGTTTTACTTTTTCTTTAACCATCCCTGAAGGAAGGACCGTTTTCTTTGGAATTTTTCGTAAAGAGAGCTTCTTAAATACATGGTCTAAAGAACTTTTAAGCTTTATTAGGTATATATTTAAGTACGTAAAAAAATGTATTTGTCGAAAGAATACAAAATGGGGGCGCACGAGTCGCTACTACTGGTTTCCAGCCAACCCTCTCCGCGGCACGCAGTAGAACTGTCGAAAATTTAATTCTGGAACTAAGAGTGAAATATTTTCGTTAATTATATTAGTTTTAGCAGTCGAGTACGAGGGGAATTAAAAGAATAATGGGGGAACAAAATAGAGACGAGTTTGAAAAAACCTCCGTTTTCTTTGACCATAATTTTCATCTAAAAAGTGAGAAACTTTTTACCGTTTTCCAAAAATAAAAAAAAAAAGCTCGTACTCTCTGGAAGCCCAATTTGAAGGGTAAGAATAATGATTTTTTTTCTCTAGCAACACATTGGTTGGAATAAATTATTTTCTTCCCAGCATGTTGTACGTATGTTTGTGGTTACAATGTAATTTTTTCGGAAGAAAATCTTTCTGTTTTCGTGGTGCTGCAGTTGGCGTTGCAGTCCTCCAGCGGCGAGGCCGGAAACGGCAGGATCTCTACCAGGTTCAAATGTAATCTGATTGTGAAACGAAAACAAACAAAAATTCATCAAATATATCCAACTGGCTATGGTTCACGATCCACTTTTCGAAATTTCGAAAAATACGAAAAACGACAGCTTCTCCAAAGAAAACCTCATTTGTCTCTTGAAAAACAGCATGCTGAAGTCATTGTTATTTACAAATGGTTCACCCAATTAAAAAATGAGATCGTGAACCCAAAATGAGTACTGTTTGAACGCTAACTATGCAAATTCAAGTCACCCAGGTAGCACAATGTCATTTATATGGTATACGAAAGATATCCCAAAACGGATATGGATAACTTTTTGGTTGTCGAAAAGATGCCAGTTTGGATTACAAATAGTATCACTAATGACCGCTTCGCGGATAACTTATTTGTATCCAACAGGTTAACTATACGGCAACTTTTAATGGTTGACAAATTGACCACCGGAGGTTAACTTTTATCCGTTGCCGGTACGTTAGCGTTAAGTTATCAAATCGACATATTCAAAAGATATCCTCTTAAAGGCATGAGAATGCCAAGATGCCATAGGCATCTTAAAGTTGTCCAAAACGCATCCATAAAGTCGACAAAACGGCATCCAAACGATAACCAAAAATAGGTAATATTGGGCTATATTAAATATTCTAGACTATTAATAAGTCAATTTTGATAAAGATATAGATAGAATAGTATTATGACGGGTTTAAAGAGGGTCGGGAATTAAAATGTTAGCTGGTCAATGAAATATATGGTATATATATCTACTTACCGAGATATATATATACTCGCGTGAATTTGTTTAAAAACTTTCTCGTTTTTATTTATTTGTTCACCCTTTGCACTAAACCCCAGTACGCGAGCCGGTGAGAATATAACAGTCATCCGTTAAATGTCATCTTTCGGACATTTTGATGCCTTTTCGCTATCTCCCGCCAATTCCAAATACGTCAAAAAGACAGCATATTATCGATGTCCGAAAAATATCATGGAAAAGACATCTTATGTGATTATTCTTTAGGATATTCTTCGGACAACGTTTAATTAGATACAATAGATAACAGCAGACAGATAACTTTTTGATTCCTGAAAATAGTCATCAATTTGATAACAGCTTGTGATGCCTTTAAGATGATTCGATTGGACAAAAATTGTTCGCGTTCTGCTGCGTGCTGATTTCAAAAACATGGTTGTGAGAAAAACGCATTTGAAGTTTTCGGTACACATTAGGTGACAAACGCACGAATAAATGTGCATAAGCGCGAGAGCTTTTTGCGTCGTTGGGTTACGTGATCGTTGTTGAAAATGGTTTTCACTTCAGAACAAAAAATTTTGACCGTATTTTGTGCAGTTGGTACTGCGTCCACCGCAGGGTTGCCAGATTTGGCGGTTTTGCGCCAAATTGGCGACATGTTCAACCGCCAAATCTGGCAAGCCTGGTCCACCGGTGTGGTGGCGCCGAAGGCGCTTTTCAGCGCTCGAAGAACCCCTCAATAATAGCTTGAATACCACCTTGAAACTCTTTTTTTCAGCTATAACCGAATATGCAGCATATTATTGAAGGTTCAAGGATTTTTTAAGTGTTGCCGAAAAAAACAATTTTTCGAATATTTTACAATGGTGTCCTTTCTTATTAAAGGCCAAAAAATCATTGGCACAGGTAACATTTACACAGTTGGCTAATTTTTGTCAGTCAATTTTTATAAATCACGAAAATATTTGTTAATTTACAGTATCAAGAAAAATATAAACCCAAACAATAATTAATATTTTACGGATGACCTTATATTATTTTCATATCTTTTTATATTACGACATTGGTAGAAAAAAGATATAATTCTAGAATTAATCAGAGCTAGTATTTCCGAATATTTTGCAATCTTTTGAAGTAGTACGAGCAAGAAGGCAAATTAAAATAATAGATACATAATAGATGACATTGCAGATGGAACATTTCAAACATGTATATATTTTGACATTACAGCCGAGGACTGCACCGCGTGTGCCGATTCAGCTAAGCCGGTACACCCGATGACTCCGTACTCACGTCGGAGCCGAATTGTCAGTCTACTTGGCGACAATTCTCGAATGTCCATTGGCCCCTCATTCGACGGGGACTTGATCTCCTTCGATTCACCTGCGGGTGGGTATCTCGAAATATTTTCTCAGCAAAATGCAGAATCGGTTTCTAGTGTCACAGTGCATGTAGCCTCAAAAGTTTTCTCGATTATCAACGCGCCCCTATAACCACACAACGATCCTATAAGATAAGGCTTTTGTTTTTAATTTTCAACCTTTTAATTATTGGTTACGGCACGGTACAAATATTCTCGATAATATCCGAAATTTGACAAATTGTTAAACCGCTTTGACCTTGATCGTTATTTAATAATTTTATACCTATCCAAATAACAAAACATCTTTACCTCGTTTTACAGTTTCATCGCGGATTCGTCGTTCAAGCGAGGCCAGCAGGAAATCAAGCCTTGAACTATAACAAAATTTTGTTTACTCAAAACAACTTTTAGTAAAAACAACAAAGACAACAAAGACAAACCCAAACAACAAAATATATAAAACTTTTTAAAAACAGAAATAGCCTCTTAAGGCCTTAGGCCACAGTAACGGGTATAAAATCATGTGCGAATTTAACATTTTTTTTCGTATGAAATAGTGATTCACTCATAAAATTAATTACACATCTATTTAGTATGAATATCAAGCTGTTAGAAAATATATATATTATTTTTTCGATGTACAAAATGGCCGATTGATAATATTTTCTTTTGTTATCTTTTTTTAGGGGCTCCGCGGCGTGACATTTAGAATCCACAATTTTTTACCTAGGACAAGAAACAAAAATTCTCGTCATTCTACATTGGAATACCTAGAGAAGTACATACGGAATTTGAAAAATTTTGTTTTATTCAAAAGTTGTAGGTATTCAAACTTAAGGATGTTGAGTCCCTATGAAACATGTCAATGTTAATTGTTCAATAAATAGCTTTTTAATCGTCATGAAATTTTTACGCGACCTCCTGAATACTTCATGGAAAAACATACCAAATTTTCAGACTTTTATCATCATTACTTCGACATCCTTAGGGGTTGAAATAAAAAATAATGAGAAAATTCTTAAAATTTGGTATGTTTTTGTATGAAGTATTTAAAAGATCGTGTTAAAATTTCAAGACGATTAGGAAGCTCGTTATTAAAAAATTAACGTTTTGTTAAGAACCATTTTCCGAAAAAATAAAAAAAAATTATCAATAAACGCCGTTTTGTCCCCGTTGCTTTCAGCATATTGTAGATATTACAAAATTGAGAGGTCAAAAAAAACTTATTGCAAAGTTACATCAGCTTCCATAAAACAACATTTAATTTGTGAATATTAATTGTTCAAGAACGAGCTTCCTAATTGTTGTGAAATTTTTACACGACCTCTGAAATACTTCATACAAAAACGTACCAAGTTTTCAGAATTTTATTATCATTTGCGATTGGGGACTTAACATCCTCAAGAAATGAATTTTCAGTGAAAAATTTCGTTACAACAGCTCATAAAATGAAAAGTTTCCGATTAATCAGAAATTCCGTACGTACTTCTCTGCGAAATGCTTTTTGGGAACATAACTTTCAAATTTGAAGTTAAATCGAGTGAAAACTCGAAGTTATTTGTCACGCCAATAGGAAAAAAGCTGTTTCGAGAAGTTTCGAGTAGTCGGCCATCCTGTACATCGAAAAAAATATATAATTTTTCC
The DNA here is from genome assembly GCA_963210295.1 of Ophion ellenae. Taxonomy (NCBI): domain Eukaryota; kingdom Metazoa; phylum Arthropoda; class Insecta; order Hymenoptera; family Ichneumonidae; genus Ophion; species Ophion ellenae. The sequence goes on from OY723396.1 coordinate 12,086,849, forward strand.
AACAGCTTGATATTCATACTAAATCGATGTGTAATTAATTTCACGAGTGAGTCACTTTTTCATACGAAAAAAAATAGTTGAATTCGCACATGATTTTATACCCGTTACTGTGGCCTAAGGCCTTAATAGAGATAACAGAAATATGTTCAGCGGCAGTAACGATCCCTTCCAAATCTAATAGAGAATCAAACCTTCAGGTCCACTTCATTTATAAAACTAGATAACGCGTGGTTGGTAGTTCAGCGATATGCGTGGGCTCTTTTTTGGCACTCTTCGTGGCGTAAACTCGTATTGAGAGTGATCTTCCACGGTTGGTGGTTCAGTCATAGACGTGCTACGTCTCGAGGCTTTGGCGGTCGTTGGCGTCACCGCCGTAATGATGATTGCTGGGCACGCGAAGCTCTGCGGTATCGCGGCAGCGATGCTCGACGATTCGGCCGTATCCGTATTTTCCCTTTCGGAGATGAATTCATTCTCGATATTCAGACGCTTTCCGATGCGTCGCAACATGACATTTGTCCGTGAAACGTCGTCGGATTCGAAAACATCGTCGCAGCTATTCGACGATACCACGTCCGCGTCGTTTTCTTCGGTTTGCGACGTTACTTTCCTCTTCGCCAATATCCACGAGCTAGCGGAACCTTTTTATGGACACAAATCAATTTTATCCGCCGCATCGGGTTGCCAAACATGCAGCGTCCATTATTGAGCCCTGTGTTCATATCTATGTGATATTTGCGGATTGCATAACGTGATTGACAACATTGTAAATAATTATATTAATATATAATTTCATCTTAATCTCTGTAATAGTATACAACTTAATAAAAACCACCTACTATGTGTATAAAACGAGGTCAAATTGAAAAAAATTAAAAATAGGGTTCGTTTTTTTCCCTTCAATTTAGTCGAAGGGATTCGAACTCCATCTATGCTGGGCCCACGCAGCTCCGTCGGCAAGATCATTTCTTTACCGACTAACAAGTGATACAGATATATACAACTTTTTAAAATAGAAATAGCCTTTTAAGGGCTTACACCACTGTAAATGTCGAAAATTAAGTGATCTTTCACGATTTGGGGGGGGGGGGGGGGGGGGGATAAGTAAGAGGATAATAATATTCGAGGATGCCATTAGTCATATCTTTAAGTGAGCCAAAAAAATGATATTAAAAAATTATACAAAATGGTGATGCTGGAGCCATTCTCGCGAGGCATGTTGAATTTGAGGCGCTCTGCGGCATGCGGTATAATTGACGCAAATTTGAATTTGGAAAACATTACATTTTTTTTTATTAATTTACATGAGTATAGCTGGAGATATACGTAGGGGATATTGAAAATATGAATTCTTGTGTAATTGGCGAGCATTTAAAGTAAAACGACAATTTTGGACGAAAAAAAGGACGATCATTTGTTAATAAATGTTATAATTAACTTTTGGAAACTCCCGCACGTATTTCTCTTCGGAATGTTATTCTGAAGATGTGCTCACAATTTGGAGTGAAAAGAATAAAAATTGTTAGAGTTACGCCTTAAAGGAATCCTATCACCAGGCTTCATCCATAGGATATGGATAATTTTTTTTGTGAGCTTACTGAATCTATTATCAATCGTCTCTGTAAAATTTCCGGGTCGGTTATCGACCTAATTACAGAGAAAAAAAAATCAAAATTGCGTGTTTTTGTGAAGGAATTCCAAGACGATATACAAAAACCCCATTTCCGGTCGCTACAAAAGTGTATATAATAGCGGGGATCCTTCAGATTTTTAAAAATAATAAGATTTACATACTTAACACTTGTAGTAATGCAATGCTCGCAGAAAAAAGTACGCTTATTGAACTAATTTTTATGTAATATCGACTTTTATTTGAACTTCCGGTATTGGATTGATTACCACTTGCTACGATGAAGAGACGTGGCAGCAAGGCAACAGCTGACTGTGGTCCTAACCTCATCTCACTCATTCGGACTTCTGAACATATTTCATTTTTAACCGACATATTTCGCCGACACAAATTTTCCACGCTTTTTACCAGTCGTGGCTCGAATACAATGCTTTATATTTCCCGCACCTGACATTGTTTTGACAGATCGACATTGAACAGCATGGGGGTTGAACTCGTCTGGTTGAGTAAAAAGAGACGGAGATAGAATCGATGTTGGTAAATATCAAGCCTAGAAATACTGTGCGAATCGTTGGAATAACTATTTTTTAATTTTTCCAATTAAATGAGAACATTAATGAAACAGTTAACACATGGAAATTTTTCGATATTACGAATTATTTTTCTTGCATATGTTGAAAATCTAAATTGTACACGTCTCAAGTATGACCAGTGGTATAACTTGTGTGAAGTAACAGGATTACCTTAAGGTATCGCCCTAAGGTATCCCCCTTTTTTTCTCTAACAAAGCTGTTTCCTAACACTTCGAGTTAATTTCACAATACATTATTGCATATATGTAACTTCATACATCAGATCGTACATACATTGTATGCATATACGGGAGACCGCCCTGAAATGGTTTGAAACCCAACCAGAAAATAGACTTACACAGCTGTTGTTCTTGAAACGAATTCGAGGCTAAGCAGCCAAGAAACGCGCAACTACTATACGACAGCAAAAACTTGATCATTATTTTAAGCCGCAATTGTGATTTAACTGCATAAGCAGTGGTGGTATAAAAATTGCAACTTTTTTCATTCTTAATTGCAACTTTCTTCATTGTTAATTGCTGTCAAATAAAGAATTTAGGGTCGTTGGATTAATATAGAGAAATTTCGATACTACTTATAGATATATTCGTTTATTCCAAATGTACAGCGTTCGCTTTTTACAATACCCCTCCTCTTTCCACTTTTTCATCACATTCGATACTACTTAGATTATGAGTTGATTTTCCCGGAAATCTGAGATATATTTTCGATTATCCGAATTTTCGATTAACCAAACGATGTCCGGTCCCAATTACTTCGGATAATCGAGGTTCTACTGCAATCGGGATAACAGCGTTCGATTACAGTATTCGCAGGGCGATAGATTAAATACGGAGACAATTGTTTTCTTTTTTTTTTGTTATTACATTTCATTTTCTGGAGATAGCCATCATAGATGGTTTTAAGGAGAGATATGCACCTAGATGGTCGAGGTCGAGGATTTAGAAACTATGAACATTCCGTCGACCGTAGAAGACCTACACTATGGGCCTGGTATCGATGATTCCATGTAAGTTGACAAATTCCATGATTTATTCATTCCCAAATTTTCAAACGCGTTTTTCTCACAACCACGTTTTTCAAAACGGTACCCAAAATTCCTCGAAAACCAATGAACCGATTGCCTTGAGGTTTTTTGTGGTTATTCTATACACCATTATCTAGTACTTGTCATAGGATCTTTTTCCGTTACTTACTTTTTGTTTTATAGACAAAATAATAACTAATTTTTGGCCCAAAAATCTCCAAGGATCTCCAAAATGCTCCAAGGATCATACAATATCCTTGTATATTTTTGATATTTTTAAATAAAGAAAATTAAACATATTTTTGAATGTGTATACTTTTAGATAATTAAAACCCCAATCCGAAATTTCAAATAGTTTTCCTTGGAAAATTCACAAAAGTGACCCTTTTCCTGGCTCCTAAGTGTATACCTCCCTTTAATTCAGTTCTACGGTAAGACGGAGATTGGGGATTAACATATAAAAATACACATTAATTTAATTATTTACAATGTTTCCCAATACGTTGTGCAATAAGCAAATATTACATAGATATAAACACGGGACTGAGCAATGGACGCTACAAAAAGTCAATATGGCACCTAAAATTGGTATGCGTTCATGAACAAGAGTCTTTGAGTAAAAAAAAACAATATTACTGTAGTTATTGGCTCGATTTCCTGCTGGCCTGGCTTGTACGCCTAATTCTCGCTGGAACTGTAAAACGAGAGAAAAATGTTTTGTTATTTTAATAGTTAGCAAATTTTTAAATAATAGCCAAGGTCAAAGAGGCTTGACAATTTGTCAAATTTGGGATATTTCCAAAAGATTTGTACCGTGCCAAAACCAATAATCAAAGTAAAAGGTTCAAAAATAAAGAAAAAGTTTCACTCGCTCACAAGGGCGTTCTGATTATCGAGAAAACTTTTGAAACTACAAGAATTGTGAAACTAGAAAGCTTTTTTGCATTTTGCTGAGATAATATTTCGAAATACCCACCGGTAGGTGTATAGAAGGAGATCAAGTCGCCGTCGAATTGGGGGCTAATGGAATGTCGCGAAACGTCGCCCAGTAGACTGACTTTTCTACTTCTACGTGAGTGCGAAGTCATCGGGTGTACCGGTTTAGTTGAATCGGCACACGCGGTGCAATCCGCGGCTGTAACGTAGAAAATATGTATGTTCAAAATGCACCATCTGCAATTTCGTCCATTATGTATCTATTATTTATATTTGCCTTTTTGCTGGTACTAGTCCAAAAGATTGCCAGTTATTCTAAAAAACTAGCTCTGATCACTTCTGGGATTATATATTTTTCAACCAATATTGAATATCAAAAGGATATGAAAATAATATAAGTTTTATATTATTGTTTATGTATTATTCTGGCAGTATTACGATATCCGTGGCCCCTAATTCTGACCACGAAGTCTTCATATTAGACCCAAAATAAGACTTTTTTCGAGAGTGGTAAAAATCGAAATTCGTCCATTAAGAGGATGAAACGGGGGTTTTTAAGTTTATATGAAACGCCATTTTTTGGTCAGATTTGTTTGTAACTTGGTATAAATACACTCGAATACAAATAATTGCCAAGGGGCGCCAAGATTTGACGGTGAATTTAGGGTTACCGAGTTGAAATAACCAAAATATAAAGAGTGGTAAAGGTTGATATTTCGCTTATTTTGCGTTTAAATTAGAATTTTTCGATAGTTATCGAAAACGAGGATTTTTTCGAATTTGAACATTTCAAAAAACATCAGGCAAGGTAACTTGGAAATTTATAGTTTCAACAGTGTCTCAGAAGCCAAAAATGTATTTAAATACCACTACCATGTTTTCCTCGCTTATAAGTGCGACTAGACAGAGAGTAAAGTAGTACTTTTAAACGCTAGGAGTTCAAAGAGGCATTAAAAGTAACCGGTTCATTCCTCTTCGGACTTGTAAGGCTCTAAGTTTATGTAAAATATATTTTTTAGTAATTTGGTACAGTAATTATGTGGAAATTATGTTGATAATCATATAAATACTACGTTCAGTGGTATTAATATGATACCACTAAACAAACACAAACAAACCCAAATAAAGAAATACTTTTTGAAGCTCGCCCGGTCAATTTCTATTATTTGCGATAAAATAAAGATAGTGTACCCATGAGCCAACAACAATCGTTGAATTTTGGCGTATTGCAAATTACCGCTAAAGGCGCTCATAATTCCTTAAGGTCTTATATACGCGAAAAATTTCAAATTATTAAATTATTTTATTATTTTTTATCCCATTAGCCTGAATGGTTAGGAATATTTTAAGCTCTACAGAATTGAAGAATTCCAATTATCCCAAAAATACGGTAAGATTGCATTTATAATAGATACCGCGCTCTAACCGCGTTCTAACTCTTGAACGAAGGTTCAGATCGCTTTGAAATGTTTACAACATATTTTTAGTATCATCACCTATAGGGTGAACCAAAGAAACAAAAATTTTAATGACACAGAAAATATGAAAAATAAAATACCGACAGAAAATTAAGTAAACAAATTTTAAGTTTCGAATCTTGATTATAATAATTGTTTTAAATAATATTGTTGGTTCACACCGAAGATACATTCATTATGCAGTTAAATATGTTAATCTTCTTTTAGACACCCACATCAATGCCGAGAACTTTCACCATTATGTTACATCTCCGCCACTTGTTAATATTTCGGATTTTTTTTCACATATACTTAACAATGTGCATAAAAATGATCTGTAAAAAAAATGTTGTCAATATATGCGTCATTTTTTTTAACCTCGTCTAGAAAAGTACCTTCAGAAATCGGCGAAATTGCATATGTAAAGCCTTAAGGAAGCCGAAACGGCAAAAAATTTATTTTTGAAATTCTCATTATTTTGGTTTAAATATCAAGAATCAACAGTCAAAATTTGGCGCCCCGGATATCGTACTATCCCCAAATAATTAAACATGTATTTTAGCAATTTCCAAAATATAACCTTTAAGGGGGTTAAACGAGAGTGTTGAGGTTTGCATGAAAAAAGCTATTTTTTGACCAGGTTTACTTGAAACTTACCAAATTTATTTTATATATAACCCTATACCATGTTTTTCTCGCTGTTCGGTGCGCGTAGACAGTCAAGTAGTACTTTTAACTCCTTAACTGTGTATGCCACACATATTTTAGCATAAAAAAAACCAAACAAACCCAAACTTTAAAACCCCTGTTTCACCCCCTTAACGGTCGAATTTCGATTTTTACCACTTTTGAAAAAAATCTTATTTTGGGTGAAATATGAAGGCTGCATGGTCAGAATTAGGGGCCATAGATATCGTAATATCCCCATTATTCTGATGGTAGGTGTCTAGTCTACAACTTTCGAATAAAAAAAAATTATTTCATTTTTCAACGTCTTATAGCGTCGAGAATCACTTCCTTAAATTTTGTGATGAAATTCGTAATAGAAAACATGTTATAGCGACAAACAATCTCCGCAACGGCTTGATCGATTTTGATGGAACTTTGTACGATTCTTTATTAAGGCGTTTTGTATGGTAATTCACCACATTTTTGGAAACAAATTTATAATATAAAAATTTACAGGACGCAAACGCTGCAAAAATAGGTCGATTTTCGTACAATGTTTTTCAAATAGCCGCCATTTTTTTCTATTATCTTTTTTTGGCAAACGGCGGTGAATTACCACGTGGCAAACCTTTCTCTTCAAAATGTCGTTTCCTATTTTTGTTTCATACGCGCCAATCCGGAGATTGTCCGCCATGGGAAGACATTTTTTTGAGGACTCGACTTTGGCGCCCTCTGAAAATTGGACAAAAAACGCTGGACGAAGTAAACAATTTTTTTTTCTATTCTATAAGGATAAAATTATGTCCAGGATTTTTTTTCATTGTTATATCTAATAAAGAAGCTGAGAGAAATGTTTTCGAAAATAAGCTTGTTTTTCGCTCTCTAGACTAGACATCTACCTTAATACTGTACATTAACGAGATATTTTCCATGATTAATAAAAATGGACTGATAAAAAATTGATCAACTGCGCCAATATTTACATTCCGTTTTTTTGTCCACTATCGGATTGTTTTGTTTTTTTAAAGTGAAACGACAAAGAAAACCACTAAGTACACACCATTAAAACGAACGCTCTTTCTCGTGGATCTTCGAATCTTACTGGGCTCTTCGCTATGACATTCCATGTCGAAGATTCTGCTCGACTCCGATAAACTTCTCTGTCGTGGGATCTGCGGATCATCATTTTCCTTGGCGCTGGAATCGAGCCCGACCATTTTTTCCCGTGCCGATGACGATTTTGTACTCCGCCGTGCGCTTTTTTTTGGCGTTCTCACAGATACAGATCTGTTCCTCAATACTCTCCATGTCAAAGACTCGTCTTCGGAGTGTTTTTCTTCGTTTGGTAGGTGAGCAACGAACGTGCTACGTTTCCGGGCTCTCGTGGTCATCGAAGGGTAGGCTCCGCTCCTCGACGCGTATCTCGGTGGCGTCGGCGAGATGATGGTGATTGCCGGGAGCGCTTCCGGACGCTTTTCGATCCGTCGTAAAGTGACATTTGTCCGTGAAATATCGTCGGGTTTGAAAACATCGTCGGCGCTATCGGAGTCGTAACTTTCGATTCGGGCGAGGGGGCGCGGAAGATCGATACCCTTTTGAAAATGTTCGTCGGTCCTGGGCTGGCTCGGGACGTCATCATTCAAATCAACCTTACGGGTGGACTTTGCAACGGCAATATCCGTCGTTGAAGTTTCATCGGATTTCTGCAAGATGCCTCTGCTGGGAGTTTGTTCGGAATTAATGTAAGATATTGTTTCGTCCAATCGTATGTCGGGTGTTTTGCACATTCGGCTGATTTTCGTAACGGCCAAAGAGCTGCGTGCGTGCTTCTCCGTTTTAGACAATTGAATTTTCTTCAAAAGCGAGGCGGGAGTTTCTTTCGGTGTTATTTTCAGACTCGCACGTTTGGCGAACCTTGGAACATTCAGGGGCGAGCTTTCCACGCTGCGCAGTGTCTTTTCTCTCGGTGTATAGTCCGTATTGCCTTTTGGCTTTGAACTTTTGGCGTTCATCGTAAACTTGTTTGCTGCGAGCTTTTTACGAATGCCCGTGTGTCTTTTGGTCGTCACAACGATATCTTCCTCGACCCAGCCGGTCGATTGCAGCTGGACGAGTTTTTGAAAGCGCGCATCGCAATTCTTCACCTCGACGTACGTCATGTCCCAAAAGCCATGGAGATCACGACACCGTACGAGCATATCGCCCTTGCCAGTCTCGCAGTCAGCCACGAGACTGCGAAATCTCTCGAATTTGTTTCTCACTAAGAGCGTCGTTTGGCCAATCGCCTGATTGATGAGATAACGAGCGTCATCCGTGAGACCAGGCTCGCCCTTGACCTTTTCCCATTTCGCGCAGATCTCGTTCAATCGTTCGATTTCGCCTTGTAGGACTAATTTGAAATATTGAGCGGTGCGCTCTTCCTCCTCGACCGATACGGCCAGACTCCGCATGTCTGTCTCTTTGGTAGGCACATCGTCCGGCGGTGTGCATCCCATACTCATTTTCGATAGACTCCCTCGCGCGGATGTCACATGGGGAAAAAACGTCACTGGGCGCGGCGAATCTGGACATGTAAGTGTGTCGAGTGCGATGTCTTCGCTCGTACCCGGCAGGAATATGGTTGCGTCGGTCAGTGAATCTATCACGACTTTTTTACTTCTCTCTTCTGCGAGAGAATCCTCCTCCGAGGTAAACCGTTCGCTCATTCCAGTCCAGGTCAAGGACTCGATAGCATTTTGTCGCACGAAACGCTTGCGCTTATCCCGCAGCGACTCGGATGGGACGAGAATGTTTCCCGAGGATGGCCGTGGCGACGCCTGCCTTGCTCCAACTTCGTTCGAATGTGCGCCTTCCGGTGAGAAAACGCTGCTCATGGCGAAACCTCGGAACATTGGCGTCTCCTCGACACGCACTGAACGCTCAAACGGATTATACTGAGGAGCAAAAGAGGCGCACGCAGTAGCGGCGCTTGTGCTGGACAGGGAATAAATCCGGGAAAGTGCTGCGCCGCTTGTGCCAGGCTCGGAAGGAGTAGCGCACGCTGCGGCCACGCTTGTGCTGGACTTGGAATAAGTCATCGAGAGTGCTACGCCGCTTGTGCCGGGCTTGGAAGGAGTTGCGCATGCTGCGGCCGGGCTTGTGCTGGACTTGGAATAAGCCATCGAGATTGCTGCGCTGCTTGTGTCAGGCTCGGAAGGAGTTGCCCATGCTGCGGTGGCGCTTGTGCTGGGCCGAGAATAACTCATGGACAGAGCCATGTCTCTAGTGCCTGGCTGGGAAGAAGTCGCAGTCGCTGATGCAGCCATCTTTGCTGCGAGTCTCTTCTGAGTAGCGCGCGTTATCCTTTTCGGAGGAGACCGCCTGGTTACTCGGTCCGCACCTCTCCAGTGAAACGGCGCATTGTTGATTGTGTCGTTGGCAACGGGCGAGTAGAAGTTGTGATGGACTATGCCGACTTTGAAGATCGGCTTTTTATTCTTTTGGTCCATTTTCTTTTTCAACTCCTTGGCGAGCTTCCACCTGCGGAAGCGGTCGTCGAGGCTGGATGTTTCTTGTGTTTCTGAAACTGCGGAGAAGTATGATCGCACTATTATCCTGTGCTCGTAATCTTAGCTTGTACTATTAAAGGCAGAAGACAATGTAACTTGTCCGCTGTACGTCTCGTACATTGAGTCTTGTCGAATTCGACCTGGAAAAAAATGTCCTCCACGAAGTCTTCCGGGTACTTTGAAGGAAGATGTGTGGGGAAAAAGCAACTGGCAAAATTCGATTTTCTGGCACGCTCGGGCCTGAACGTACCTTGTATTTGCGGACTCGGAGAGACATCGCGATTTCGCGAAAACGTTTCAGTGCGGTTGTGACTTCGACGTTCGTCGTGTTCGCGCGCCCGCGTCATACGGCCTGTTGCCGCATCGTTCGGACCGCTGCGCTTTTGCTTGTACCTGTCTCGGAAATTGCTCATCTTTCGGGCCGGTTTTATTACTCTATGCTTAGGCAAATTGAATGAATGTTTCTTCGCATTTGAGATAACTCGAATGTCAACGTTCCGAGAAACAAATATGGACGCAACGGCAAAATACTTTCAAATGATGCACGACCGGTAACGCAAACGAGGATTGAGATGTTTTGACACGGCGGGGCGCTGTGTGCGGCAGTTTGGCGCGTTTGGGGCTGCCTACAACGGGCGGTGTTGCCACCGTGCTAATACCAGGGCGGACTCGTTATTGTTTGTTCAATTACAGTAGAGCGTCGATTATGCGAACGTCAGTTATCCGAAACGTCAATTTTCCGAATGGCGATTTGGGTTATCCAAAATATTAATTATCTAAACAATCAGTTTGTTCATCCAAGAATGCGCAGTTATTCGAACGATTATACGTATTCATGTTCATTGTATTTTGAAACATATATATTTTATCATGTTAAAAGAATCGACGTTTTTTTCGCCCGAGGAATGTTGATGTTCGGTTATCCGAATTTTCGATTATCCGAGAGGCGCCCGGTCCCAATTGAATCGGATAATCGACAAAGTCCGAAGTTCTCCCGATCGCGGTAAATCGAGTAGAAAATATTTCACAAGTTAGCCACAGCGATTACATGGCGCAGATTTTGAAGTATAAGTATTTCGCTGTACAAAAAAGGCGCTTGTTTCTGAACTGCTGTAAATAGATATTAATATGTAGGATTTGAAAAGTTTCGCGACCGTTCCTTGGCTGCGAGAGTGCGAATAAAATGTACCTTAATCAAATAAACCTCTTGCGAATAAAATTCGCCTGTAAAAACGTAGCATTGGGCAACTTCCAACTCATAATATTGTTGAAAAGTATTTCTAAGCTGGAAAATTATATTAGTAGTTATCATTTTAACAATCATAGAAATATAAAATTTTATTTAAGAAAAAATAGGCAATAGACGAAAACAGCGACCGTTTTTCCAATTGGCACGACTGACTATCGCTAAAGCATCGTCGGCTGTAAATACTATGTACGTTTTAAACACCGTTATGGAGTTTGAAATACCTGCCAGATGCTCCACTACGAGTGGCTCACTCGACAGAGTCAGTCAACGCGGGGTTGCCATGTTTAACCTACAAGTTTGGTTAATGTCCGGAAATATATCGTTCGAGCTCAAAATGCACATCTTGTTTTCGAGTATTATTAAGGAACAGGGAAGAAAAATCTAAAGAACTAAATTAACTAAAGAAAACATTAATGAACTAGGAAGAAAAACTAATCGATTTTTTGACACTATAATCACAGTTTGCTCGATTGTTTCATTTAAATCTCGGAATTATTTAAGTCCCTACAGCCCTATAACTAGAGCTTAGGAGGCATCATGGGACTTACCGAATGGATGGAGCTTCAAATTGAACATTGAAAATCTCTGAAATTATGTTGGGTATAATAATTGTTTGTTTTTTATTAAACGCCACTGTAATTTACCAATTATTCAGAAGGGCCCTGTCCCCAAAAAATACGGTCGTCTGCGAAAAGAAACCCTTAAGGTTGTTGCTTAAAAATATTGCAGTGAATAGATATTAATGAAAATTTTACTAATCATTATGGTATATTTTATGAATAAACTGGAAAAAGGAGAACGGATGTTTCCGCACCCGTTTATTAAATTGTACATTTTAAACTTCACATCAATCTCCACGTGATCGCATTGGTTGTTTGGGGCAACGTCGTTATCATTTCAGTTTCTCGCATATACCTTCCGCATTTATGAAGAAAGTGACCCGAAAGACGAATATATTACCGAAAAAAATAGACTGGTAAAATGTATGAAAAATATGCGACCAGTTTACGAGAAAGTGATGCTTGTTGAGAAGTATCCATTGAACTGCGGCAACGTCGGAACTATAGGAAAAGCAGAACCAATCGAAAACGTAGCGCGCCAATTTCAAATACGTTAAAGTTAAATGGGACTAAAGGAGAACTTATTCATTTACTTATTAGGATGTATTCCCTTTTTTTTCTAGCTTCAGTGCGCATAGTACGATGCTTGTGGCCACGAACACTGACAAATCGTTATTTTCTATTGGAAACTTTGCGGCGCACTAATGTATTGTTTTGAATTATTTGTTGCCTCCTTTTGCTCTGACATAACCTCTGAAAAAGCCGACCGGCATGAAACGCGCATGTACAGCTGCGACCTGTGACAGTCATTGCAGTCAACCTAACAGCATAGAATTACGACAGAACCATGCGGCGTTGCCAAAGCTCGGGTCTATTTTCAGGGGTTAGGCCACAGTAACGGGTATAAAATCAGGTGCGAATTGAAGGGGCCAGTCCACTTCGGAAATTTCAAAAAATCAAAAGCAAGCAAGACTTGAAGAAATCGACGATGATGAGCAATCAGAAGGGATTTTGTACAGTGCAAGAATTGCCGATTGAGTTTGGGTAAGAGTTTTTCATAGTATAAACTTCAAACGCGTTTTTCTCGAAACAACGATTTCAAAATCTAGCTCCACCGTATCTCTAAAACTAATGAACCGATTCCCTTGAAATTTGATCCCCATATTGTAAACATGATTCGCAACAAGATGACCCTCGATGGTTTTAAAATTTTGATTTTTACTCTTTTTTTTTGCGAAAAACTGCGAAAAAACGCGTTTTTCAAAACTTTTTTCGTTTTTCATCTGCCATTTTTTTTATTTTTTGATAAAACTTTCTATCCGAGGGTCATTTTGTAGCTGGTGTCATACCGAATCTAATGGACTTTGATTTTTTGTTTCAGACAAGCCGTTGCCGAGTTGTGATGGAGCTACCTAGCCCACCTATTTTTTAGGCGTTACGTTAAACTATAGTTCTTGTGCTTAAAAATGAATAAAAATGAATTGAAATTAAAAAAAAATGTATTTCAAGACTTTATTTATCAAGCCCAACAACTTTTATATTCATATCTTTTATGAAATCCTCAAAAAAAAAAATCGCGAAAATAGCCGTTTTTTTCGTGGCTCCAAAGTGGACTGGCTCCTTAACAATTTTTTTCGTGTAAAAAAATGATTCACTCATAAAATTAATTACACATCTATTAGTATAAATATCAAGCTGTTAGAGTTTTTTTCGATGTACAAAATGGCCGACTACTTATGTTTTCATTTTTTTTTAGGAGCTCTGCGTCGTGACATTTAGCATCCACAATTTTTTTACCCAGAACAAAAAACAAAAATTCCCGTAAATCTACATTAGAATACCTAGAGAAGTACGTACGGAATTTAAAAAATATTGTTTTATTCAAAAGTTGCAGGTATTTGAATGAATAATCAGTGAAAAATTTCGTATAAAACTGCTCATAGAATGAAAAGTTTTCGATTAATCAGAAATTCCGTACGTACTTCTCTGCGGGATGCAATAAGGAACATAACTTAAAAATTTCTAGTCAATCGAGTGAAAATTGTTGAAGTTATTTGTCACGCCAATTGGAAAAACCCTGCTTCGAGAAAAACGCATTTAAAGTTTTAGGTACTCTATGGTCGTGCCAGAGGTGAACATTTTTTTTTCTCGTTATAAATCGAATAGTAACTCATTCTTATGACGATAAAGCACCGTTTCAGCGAGAAAAAAATTCTACTGTGGCCTTACCCCTTAATATGATTTTTAGACATCAACATTTAATTTTCTGATAAAACTAAGTCCTTCAAATTACTATAAATGTAAATAATAATTACGATTATCTACCGTGCCTTTGAAAATTTCATTAATATTTTGCCACAATAAGTTGGCACGGGTGACATCACACAATATATTAGTTTAGGAACTTTGTTTCTCCCCCTGCCCTTCAAAAATGCTTTAGCAACAACCTTAAAGACACAGCAGTGTAAATGTTCACGAATCAAGTGATGCCATTTATTCACAGAAGCGAAATACGGTGCGTACAATGGCCGCTAGATGACTATAGACGCGCTCGCGTCGATAACAACGAACCCGATTATTACGATTTTCGGGATTGACTCCGTCGTATAAATTCACTCGAAGGGTCTCGACGTAATTTCGAAAAAGATAGGCCCGGTTATTCGACCAGGTCACATAGTAACAATAATAACAATAATGATAAGTAATGCAATTAACGTATGCTACAACGATACAATGTTTTCATTTCGGACGAATAAAAAAAAAATCGATTCACAATCGGACTTAGTACGGACGTTTAGCCGAGGGATGGCGCCACGTGTGGCTGAGTACGCCGAGAATGCCGGTGAGTATGCGCACGAGACGCGCAGTAAACCGGCATAGACGAGCGGCCAGTGCCTGAAATTTCGCGTTGCTGACGAGGAAAGTGTGTGATCCGGTGTTTTTTTTCGACGTGTTTTTCCATCCTAAATCCTCTCCCGTGAGGTGAGTACAAGATTTTTCTACCCTTTATTACGCTTGTCCTCGAGGACGGGACGTTAAACCGTTCCGAAACAATCGTACTTCAATCGTAACGACGGATTAACGGAATGGCGTGTGTCATTTCTCCCAAGCAACGCCGGTTCATCGCAACATTTTCCCGTCACGTTTGCACGTGTATTTGTCCCGTCAAACGAAAGTATCGCGAAAAAGTAAGCGTCCTCTCGGCCAACGGGCAAAAATATTGGCGCGTCGACAGGTCGAACGAGTCAAAATCTGACGGCATTAATATGGTGAAAAAAAAACACGCGAATCGTAATTGCACGATGTGCCGGCATCGCGTTATCCCCCCCGGGCAATTACACGGCAAGAGGGAGTTCCGAGCAATAGGCGTGTCTGTCGTATCGAAGATAATTTTTGTTGCCACTAAAGGTTATAACCTCGTAACTTTTTCGTAGCTTCGACAAATACATCGCGATTTATGTTCGGCTCCTGCGTCTACTTCACTGCGTCTCCCTAAAAACTTGCTCTCGAGTGTTATGAATTCTTTTTACATTTCCGTTAACACCTTTCTGATTGTTTTATTTTCGGAAAATGGTTTTACCGGGTGCGTGATGAATATGCGTCTGTAATATTGCCGATCTTTAAAAAAAAAAGGAATTCGCGTATTTATTACCAGTAGTCTCGGCGATGCATCGAAGAGAGTTTTCAATCGTTATCGCGTTTACTCGTTTATCGTGCATCTTCCGAGTAATCGTGTCAATCGGTAAGATGACGCATCGAGATTCGTTCGAAGAAAAATAAATGCGGCACATTAATTCAACGTCACTTGACACAAAAACAGTCGAAGAAGTTGATAAAGCTCTGTTGACGTTTGTACACACTTCTGAACTGAGCCCGCCGGGGGCGCAAGCAGGACCCTGGTAGACACGTCGAGTCGAACCAATATGGCCGCTAGAAATTGACCTTTACACGTGAAGGATAAAGAAAGTCGAAAGAGGTTTGACGAATTTCGACATCGTTGCAATACACTTTTTAAGGTACCCACAAACGCTATCGGTTTTCTATTATTAACCGTAGGCTGACACACCTATTTTTGGCACCCTAGGGCGCACACATGGTCTGTCAAGCCGACAGTTTTGTTTCGTTTGTAACTCGTAAACAAACGCGTATTTTGGGCTTTGTAGTGAAATATGAACGCCGGATGTCGCATAACAAGAATGAGCACACATGGACATTTTTTTGCAATTATAATGTTTACAAGAAGCCGCTAAATATTTCCGACAATTTTCGGATAAGATGCATGACGTTGAAGTTTGCATCGTTGGAACGCGAGAAAATGATTTCCTTTTTATTTCCCAAATTTCCTCGGGCTGATTTGAGCTACAAAAATCACGCAAACATTTATTAGGATTGTTATTTATCTACAAAAAAAATGGCCAAATATGATTTTGAATAATAATAGAAATAAAAGAATTGCAAAGAACGATGCAAAGTTTGAGCCCATTAAGATGCAGGGTTTGCCAACAACGATGCCCAAGTTTTAGTAAAAAAAAAGTCTGTCCATTTCTTAAAGTGGATTGAATTGCGAAATGAAGTTAAATTTTCGTAGTTGCTTCTGATTGGTCTTGCATCATTAACCCTGCATGTGTACATTATATTTTTCGAGACACCGTGTGTACACTGGGTCTTTTAGGGAACAGTCGGGTTTTTCCGAAATGACGAGAAATATGAATATCAACTTGGAAAATTACAGATTAAAGGGTCGTCTCACTTTAGATGCTAAAAAAGGCTATTTTCATGAATTTGTTTGATAGGTTTATATTATCGATATTGATATAAAATTTGTTACACTTAATAAATACATTTAAAAAATGACAGTCCGACCTCCGAATAAGAAACCAAAAGCCCCCAAGGGGAAGAGTTTTTCTTATGTATCGCATACCCCCACCAGGCGCGCGCTCTCTGTCTGTCCCTCTCACTCTTTTCCGCATGCGATCCTCTCAACCAAAAAACTCGCTCGAACGAGTTGCAACTTAGTATCCACATCGCCCATGCAAAAACGTTTTCGACTGCGCGTGGACATTTATTTAGCGAATTTTTGTTTCACATTAATATACACACTATTGAATATTATTGTGTACTACTGTATCTGAATTACCATTAACTGTCATAAAATGACCGAAACTGTAAAGAAGCGTAAGAGATCAGACTGTAGGATACAAGTCGAAGAAAATATTACAGAATCTGCGCCACAAGGTGATAATTTAGACAAAGAGCTTTATGTCCATATTGTTTTATCCCATTTACATAAAAGAAGAAGTCAATATCTCTGAGGATTCATCTTCAATGGCAGAGTTCGACTCTCTCGAAAATATTCCACCGTCAGTTGAGTGCGTTGCGGATCAAAATAATACGCAACAAGACGAAAACGCTTTTCATTACGCCTCGGAAACTTTTGCTGTTTTATATGAAAATCTCTAAACGCCCTTATCTTTGTTTTTGTTTTATATGAAATCTTGTCAACACATATATGTATCTTTTTAATGAATACAAAAAATTTCTAATAAACTTGTAGATTTTTCGTTACATTCACACGCGCGCACACAAATACTCACGCACGCATGCACACATCAATTTACGGTACAACGTTCACTCTATTTTGCCCGAATAATCTCTCCCAGGCTGGTTTCTTAACCAGAGGTTCCGCGCACAAAATTCTCGAGCTCGGAGTTCGAGTCGGAGTGGGGGAAGCGCTCGAGTGAGAAACTGGGGAAAGTTTCTTATTGCCGGGTTTCTTATTCGGAGGCCGGACTATATTTATCAAAGTCACCATTTATAGACAAAAATGGTAGTTGAAAAAATGTCCTAAAAAAATTGTAGGTCTGCGCTGTTGATGAAGTCTCGGAGATGGATCATCCGAAACGAAAAAATCAAACGGTTTTAGATTCAGCTTTTTAATGGCTACAGCGCATATCATACGATTTTTGATATGCACAAAAATAACAAAATGGCGGACATTTTTCGAAAAAACGTGTTTTTTCACTGCTGCTTTTCGCAAAAAAATAATAATAGATGTCAATTTTTTTTTTTCAAAATGTATTTCGAAAGTTTATTTATTAATTGTAACAACTTTTATACCAACATCTATAATACAAACCTATCAAAAACATCATGAAAATAGCCTTTTTAGCGTCTCAAGTGAGAAGACCCCTTAATCCTGAAGTTCTGTGTACTATTTTTACAACAAACCCAAACAAAATATGGGGTTGAAGTTTTCATCGTCGGAATGCAACTATTTTTTAAAAATTAATATCTTTTTTTCATTATTATCCAAAATCATGTTTTGCAGAACTGTTGTACATTGCTAAATAAGAATCGTATGAAACTTTACGTGATTTCCGTAGCTTAAATCTGCCAAAGGAAGTTTGCCAGATAAAACAAAAAGCATTTTCGTTGCATTCCAACGATGCAAACTCCAACGTCGTAACAAAATCACGACTCTGTATAGACCCAGTTTCTAAATCACTAATTTCCACGTACTAAAAATTAATTTTCAAAGTAAGTTTAATGTTTTGAAGTGCGTGGCACATCAGTGTGGCACTGCAGTTAAGTGTGTGTTGACATTTGTCATCGTGGCGGTCTACATAGGTCAGTATAAGAACACCCTCAGGGTACCAAACCTGAATACTTGTGCATTCGGGTTTAGCTTTGGGTATACAGTGGGACCTCGATTATCCGATCGCTTCGGCGCCGTATCCGAACTCAATGATGCTCTTTTTTTTCTCCGTTAAGGTATCGCCTTGAGGTATGCACCTTTTTTTCGGTAATAAAGCTATTTCCTAACACTTCGAGATATTTTGCAAAATACATTATTGCCCATATCCGACTTCACACATCATATCGTACGTACATTGTATGTACAAACGAGAAACCGCCCTCGAATGGTTTGAAACCCAACCAGAAAACAGTCCCACACAGCTGCTGTTCTTGAAACGAATTTGAGACTTAGCGGCCAAGAAACGCGCAACTACCATGCCGCAGCCAAAAATTGATCATTATTTTAAGGGGCTATACCAGTGTGAACGCTGAAAATTTTGGTGATTTTCGGGAATTTTTTGGAAGAAAAGTACTCAATTAAATGTTTCGGAAAATTGAGAATATATTTGGCTATATTTGACCTATATTACATAATTTTTTCATCGAAAAATATTGAGATCCAAGCGACTTATGCGCTGCCTTCGGATGCGCCGAAAAAAAAGTTCCTCCACTGCTGACATGATTCCGGCCGATTAAGTAGCTGAAACCGAAAAAGGAAAAAATATCGTTAAACTGGAAGGTATTTCCTGTAAAATGACGTAAGATTTTCGAAAAATATCAAAATCTAACAAAATGGCGTAGTTATGAAAATAAAGGCTGTTTTCTTGCCTTAAAATGGTCGTTTTTTTTCAATGCCAAATCGTCATATTTCATCCAATCAAAAGTATCCTACGTCATTGTAGAGTGAATATATTCAAGAGTACTCAGTTCAAATTTCAAGTCAATCGGGTCATTGCTCTTTGAGTTACAATGTCACCAAATTTGAAAAATCTCTTCCCGAGAAAAACGCGTTTAAAGATTTAACTATCGATTTTTGCAAGATAAAATGATATTGATATAAATGATAATGATATTCTTGAAGTATAGTCTGTTGAAAAAGGCAATAAAATCGATTTTTTTAAAGTGTCACACTGGTATAGCCCCTTAAGCCAGAATTGTGATTTAACTGCATAATAAGTGGTGGTATATAAATTGAAACTTTCTTCATTGTTAATTGCTATCAAGTAAAGCATTTACTGGATCTATAAAGACAATTTTTGACACTATTCATATTATATGAGTCGATTTTTCCTGAAATCCGAGATGTATTTTCCATTATCCGATTTTTTTTATTATCCGAACGATGTCCGGTCCTAAATAGTTCGGAAAATCGAGGTTCTACTGTACTTCGAGTTAAGCAGCGTCGTGCATGGCCGATTCTCGAATCGTTGACGGCTTAGCCGTGCACCGGTCTATCTTTAATCTAGCCTTCCCCATTCTGGGCCTCATATAGTATGTTAGTGCAACGAAACGAGGCCCTTTTGACACCCTACGGTACTAATGCCATCAGTCTTGCACCGACCACTCAAAAGTTCACAAGGTCGAACGGGACATTTTTCTCCATGCTTTTCTCGTTCGACGATTTTTTTTCGTTTCGCGCATCTCGTATTCGATCCCGTATGCGTTGTCGAATGGATAGCTCGACGATGTAACCTCAAAAGACACGAGAGCGACAGAGCGAGTTCTGAGCTTTAAGGCGGGATATATATTCAGACGGGAAAAAATTAGCCAATTTTGGGGGATTTTTTCATCTAAGAAATAATTATTCTACATTTATGAAACTGTATGATGAAAAAACGTATGAAAATTTATTTCATTTATGAAAAAAAGCACTGTTTCATCTTGCCCCGCATAGGTGGTAAGATGGGAAAAATAAAAGTTTCATTAAAAATATATATTTTATAGTAACAATCAGAAAGACTGATTCTTTAGCTTCCAAAATTAAAGGATTAATTGTTGATTAGTTTAAATACTAATTAAAGTTGATTGACTCATATATGTATTGTTTTATTTGAACATGACCTTAGGCGTTATGAGGGGCATCTTGCTTCTACGTCCCCTATAGTTCTATCGTTTAAAGAAAAAAAAAGAACTCCATTTTTCGATCGTTGTAAATGTATATGCCGTCTTAACGAGGCACAAAGAAAAAGAACGGTTTGAGACTACGAGGACATCCGATACTCGATAGTACCTACGTACTCGTGAATTTGGCCACGACTGTACGCATTTCGTATGCACGAGCGTGGACATTCGAATAGCTGATTCTGCGCACGGAACTCGGCAGTTCCGGTTCCTTTTCGAGACAGCGTGCGCGAGACGTTCTCGTAGCCGTGTCTCTGGATTCTCGGGGATTCCGCCTTCGTTATTGAACGGTATAAGAGTGCAGTTATGCAAGGAACTTCTTAAATTACTGTAAAACCATAATACAATTTTTCAAGAATTAGTTTTACTTGATGCAGTACGCTTTTATATCAATGTTGAAGAAGTGCTTTAGTTGAACATCATTAGAGCTATTCTTCGTACCGTAAATTGTGTTATTCGTTATACCATTGTACAGCAGTTGCTTTCTACGCTATCCCTTATCCCAGGTAGCTGCACACACAGACGGAAAAAAGTAAGCAAAAACAATAGAATTCCAAACACACGAAGTGCGAAAACCACGAAGGTTAAATCCAACCCAGAGGCAACGGAAAGAAAAATTAAAAGGAAAAATTACGTACGCATTGACTACGCAATACACACGTTATAGTTACGTCGCGCGCAAGAGATGGCGTTGCGGTTTGCATCGTTGGAACACAACGAAAGCTCTTTTTTACACTTTTTCCCCCTTATTTTAATCATTATAGGAGACATTTTTTAATATTTTAAGAAATGTTTGATGAATTTTCGTTGGCAAAATCTGACAAGAGAAAATAAAGGAATTCAGAAATATTAGTTTTTCTTGAATTCTATCGATGCAAACTCCAACCCAATTGTGAGAGCATCTGCTAAAGCTTACTTCCTTATTTGTATGTACAATAACAAAGTTGTGTATCGAATTTCCCAAAAATATGAATAATTAAGGGGTAAGGCCATTGTAGCGAAGAAAAAAATAAGGATATTTTGGAAATTTTTTCTAGCGGGACCATGGAATAAATCAAAATTCTGAAAAAGGTCCTTTATCGTACATATCATAAACTGTATAAACTATTTTATTCAAAGTAATATAAAACAAAACGGCGGCTGCACAGCTTTTCTTCGACGAAGCCTTTTTTTCATAGGCGCGCGGCCGGTCCAACGGCACCTGCAATTTTTTATCTACAGTGAATGAATTTTTTTTTCCGATTTTACATGTGAATAGCTACAGAAGTACGTAGGATTTTTTTGATACATCGATTTTTGCAAAAACAGCGCGTTTTTTAAATAAAAGTTCAAGATTCTCCAAAAAACATCGTCCGATAATTGTTTATAAAAAAAAAAACAATGTGATATATCGAAAAAATCCTACGTACTTTTATGAAGAATCTAATTGTGAATATGCAGTTAAAATTTCAAGTCAATCGGTCGAGATTTGTTCGAGTTATGAGTCCAGCCGACTTGAAAAATGTAGTTCCGAGAAAAACGCGTTTCAAGTTTTCGGTACGGATTGCATCGGACTGAGAGGGGCTGCGCCGAAATTCAAAATAGTAGTATTTATACATTTTTCCCACCTTAATCCTTTGAGTATGTCATTCTTAAGATATTGAGGCATCTTTTAAGAAAAAAAATTAATCAATTTTTCGAAATGCCTACAGTGGCCTTACCCCTTAAAGAAGTTATAAACAATCGCGTGAAGGACTTTTGAACGTGAGGGGCTCAACGGTGTACTTTATTTCGGCCACGAGTTTTCTTGTTAAAATAGAT
>OY723396.1:12109214-12289214 GCA_963210295.1 Ophion ellenae
GAAACCGAAAATGGAAAAAATGTTGAACTGGAAGGTATTTCCTGTACAATGACGTAGGATTTTTGAAAAATATCAAAATCTAATAAAATGGTGTAGTTATGAAAAAAGTATGTTTTCTTGCCTATAAAGTGGTGGTTTTTTTGAATGCCAAATCGTCAATTTTCATCCAATCAAAAATATCCTACGTCATTGTAAAGTAAATATATTTAATAGTACTTAGTTCAAATTTCAAGTCAATCGGATAATGGCTTTTTGAGTTACAATGTCAGCAAATTTGAAAACATCTCATTTCGAGAAAAACGCGTTTAAAGATTTAACTATCGATTTTTGCAAGATAAAATGATATTGATATAAATACTATAAATGATAATGATATTCTTGAATGTATAAACTGTCGAAAAAGGCACAAAAAATCGATTTCTTGAAAGTGTCACACTGGTATAGCCCCTTAAGAAATGATAACCCTGCGTCTGTACACTGGGCCTTTAAAAGGACAATCGGAATTCCAGCTTACCCGTTCGTTCGCATTTTTTTTTACTATACGTCAGTTTCATGGTGTGGAGGTTTGCATCCTAGGACTGCAACGAAAATTCTTAATTTTGTTTACCATCTAAACCCTTTTTTTTTTTCAAGTTTCGGTCATGTAACTCTAATGAGGATATTCAAAAATGTTTCAGTGATTATTAGTTATAGCCTAAATGGGCAGAAATAAATTTGGGCAATACGAAAAAAATGTACTTTCTTCAATACTATTCAATTTTTAGTAACAACGGCTTTGAACTCTTGACTTTGGCAACTTGTGGATCCTGCAGTAGACACTTCGAGAAGTAACCTCGAATTTTTCACATATTTGAAAGCTCAGAACACTTTTAAACCTCTCCGGTTCTCTAAAAGACGAAATTTAAACACTGAGTCTCAGAAAATTAAGTATGTCCACGGAGGGTTAAAATCTTAAACAATTTTCTTAACAAAACTGAGGACGTTGAATTTTCTGTACGAGACTAAAAAAATGTATACGAATAAAATTTCGTTCTTTGTTGACTGTAAATCGATTCCTCAGAGTTCTCAAGTCTTCTGCGATTAAATGCGCCTGTTCCTCGGTCTGTTCACGTGACTGAAAAGTGATTTTACCCTCGAACCAATCGCAACTCCGGCGTACGTGTGGCATTTATCTTTCTTTAACATTCACTTGTCGACGTCGTTGTCCTCGGCTTGGTGTCACAATATCTCCTCGTGTTACAATAATGTGATGCGTTATTGGCTTGGAAACAAAGCGTTTGGCTGATCGACGTTCCCATTTTCTCTCTTCGCGTATGGAGATCCAAGTGGAAAAACGAGAACCGATTTGCCGTCGATGGGCCTCAAATGGTCATACAGCCTGTTTGGCCCTTCTCATAAACTCAATGTCCTACCTATGTCACATCAATGCAAAAGCTGTAAAACAATATTTTTCCAACCTCGGTCGTTTATCATCAGGCACTGTGCATCCATTTAGTGGACGACCAACGTGTCGTCCCCATCATAGAATGTTGGTCCAAAAGAATATTACGTCAGCAGCTTGAACTATGCGTTTGATTCTTGCTCTTTTTAGGATTATGCAATAGGCAAGACTTTCGACTAGATTGGACCCACCGATTGCACGGGTCGGTTTGCCGTTCACTCGTAGCTTTGTGCGAGTACACACATTGATGTACCACATCAGCGAACAAATGTGCCCGCGTGTCTTTCCGAGGATGAAGCTTATAGTTAGACATGAGGCAAAACGAGGTTGCGCGTCTCTTTATTTGATCGGAGAGCGAGAGAGAGAGCGAAGGAGAGAGAAAGAGAGAGGGAATGAGAGCCAGGGTAGCGAACGACGGATGTTTTGCCACTGGTACGGGGGTTATAGGGGCACCAAGGCTTTAGCTTACAAAACCATAACTGAAGAGACCTCCACGCCATTGCTCGGCAGCTGTTCACCATCCGTGCCCTACTATACGCCTTTCTTGCTCGCTATCGCTCTCCTTTTCTCTCTTTATGCATTTTTCTCTCCCTCGTTCTTCCTTGCTCGATTCTTTTTTCTCCCCCGCATTCCACGTTCCCACTCCCGAAGTTGGTTCATAACTCTCCTCTTCCCTCTATCTCTATCTTTTTTCACTCTCCCTTTCTCTCTTACACGTTACGTGGCTTTAGGGGTTGCGTACACGCAGAACCCGCATCTTTGTTGTTTCTCGTTACTTTTTTGCCCATATCGACATAGTAGGCAAGGAAATCACCTACATTCGGTTCTTTTTATTCCCAAATTTCACCGCTTTCCTCGCCATTTCCTTGAGGAAAGTTGAAACAAGGATGTTCGTTTCTATTTTCGCGAGGAATGATGCTGACCGAGCTCGTTCGCTGCTTCTTGGGAATGTCTTGGACCGAAATTGAGTAGTTAACTCGATTTCTTTATCATCATGTTGTGTTAACATCATCATACTTACCACATAACATGTAGTGGGTATGATGATGATAACACAACATGACGATGAAGAAATTGAGGTATGATGATAACGCCAAAGAATGGACAACAATGATTTGAAAACACCCATTGGTTTGATCAAAGATTGCGTCAATGAAGAAGAGTTTTATTAATTAAAAATGGTGTATGTTGTTAGCCAGGGACATAGTAAATCGCTGATGTGAATAATTTGCTGTTGCGTACATCGTGCCAGGGAATTCACCTACACTCAGTCCTTTTTATTCTAGAATTTCAAGGCTTTTCTCGCCATTTCCTCGAAGAAAGTTGAAACCATGATGTTCGTTTCCATTTTCGGGAGGGATGCTGCTGACCGAGCTTGTTCGCTGCCTCTGGGCATTCCCAGAGGCAGCGTGATGATAACGAAATGGAGTTAACTACTCAATTTCGTTATCATCACGTTGTGTTATTATCGTTATACTTACCACATGTTATGTGGTAGGTATGATGATGATAACACCTTGAATCGTGTTATCATCATTTGGAAACCTGTTTGGCCCGTGGGATGTAAATGCATTTCACAGCATTTGCATCTCTCGTTAACATCATCATCATACCTGCCACATAACATGTTGTAGGTATGATGATGATAACACCAAAGACTAGATGAAGAATCGTTTTATTAATAGAAAATGGTGTTTTTTGCCAGCCGAAGGCAGAGTAACTACCCGATGTAAATAATTTCCCGTTTCGTACATCATGACCGAAATATTTTTCCTTCCCGTCTCGTTGTCATCCTCCTCCTCTTTGCCTTCCGTACCTATTCCGGTTTTCGCTCCGTGAACCGTGACGTGAAACGTTGGCTTCTGGACTCGCTAACAACAGCAGTATGCCGGAAGAAGAGAGCTCGTTTGCTCGGGCTGTTAGCAATGCCGCGCTTACACTCCGCTATCTCTGTCCGTGTATACCAACTCTCTATATATCCCGGATTACGAGCCCATTCAAAAAACTACACCCGCCCTTCCATACATTCCCGAAACATCCTTTCTTCACTTATTTTCCTATTCCCTCGAATGCCTGGAGGAAAGATAAGCGACATTCTGACGGGGTTTGCTCGTGGATTAGTTCACGGGTTCTCAACTTCATCGGAGAGCTTTGCGATGACAGCACGTTCCGGAAACATCACGCGGTACGCTGAAAATCCTGAAATTTCACATATTCACCCTCTCGTGTTGTGATGTTGAAGTTTATATCGTTCGAAGGCAACGAAAGGTTTCCTCTGAGATGTTACATCTGTGCGGCTTCTGGGATTTTTTTTTGAATGCTAAGAAAAGCATTTCAATGAGGTTTGAAGGGTTTATTCTACATTTGTTGAAGTATAAAATAAAAAAAATATATGAAAAAAATCCATAAAAGGCGGCTCAGTCGTAGCTACGCTATGAGAGCACATTTTAGGCGCTCTGCGAGAGGACGCAACATTTTCATAAAATAGCACCTAGAACAAAAAATCACAAATTTCGTTCTTTCAATCAGTTTTGCTAATGGTGCTAACTATAAAATTTTGCTAACACACGATTCCTAAAAAATATGGTTCACTCACTAAATTGCATCATCTGTCATGATTTTTTTTTCTAAAAAAATCGGCCTCAATTTCGTATAAAAACTAGAATTGTTTATAAATCGTAAAAATCGGGTATACTTACATAAAGAATCTATCTAAGAAGCCACAGTCAAAATTGCAAGTCAATCGGATGAAAACTGCTCGAAATATGCGTTCCCTCTATTTCAAAAAAGTAGTTTCGAGAAAAACACGTTTAAAGTTTCAAAACTGATTCAGGAGCTATCGTCCACCTGACGGAATTGAAGCTCTCATTTGAATTCTGCGTGTACCTACCAAGCCATTTTGATAGTAGGTCTTCAGCTAGATCGTTGTATATTTTTTTACAACGACTGGACAAAACGACTCCAAATTGCTACTTTCCCCATCTAGGCTGTTTCGTGCGTTTCGGATCTATCGGAGGCCCTTCGGCAAAAGAGCTGTAAGCTTTTTTTTTACTTTGCTTCGCCTATGATTCTTTTTGTATATTATTCTTGTGATGTTTATACATAATTAAAGCCAATAAAACAGCAGTCCATTTTTTTTCCCGAGATGCAAGGCCTTATTGCTCACCCTTTTGCCACCGACTTGTGGTAGAAGAATCACCCAAACGATTCTTTCTATCCTCATCAGACATCTGCTAGCAAAAACGTACTTTCGTTGTGTTTCAGCGATGCAAACTTCCGGACAGCCGTGTGCCAAACTAAATCTAGATCCAGGGTTCCACTCAAATATCTTATATTTTGCTCCAACATGGCTAATATCCCTCGACATACCCGCACACACACACACACACACTGTGGAATTTTTAATTCGAGCGCAACAATTACCGCTGATTAACCCTTGATGTATACGCGATACAGCAAGGTCCGTATACCATGGTTAATTAGTTTCGCGCGTTCGTGTGCACGATCAAACGGTAGTGGCCCAGCGAACGAGCCTAACGGAGAGATGCGCCCGTGCGACTGTGTGTACTCGTGATTGCAACACAAGAAGAAGGTATCGAAGTGCCCTTCTCGTGAGATCGCATACCGAATCACGAAAATACGCGTGTCAGTAGCAAGCTATATTGTTCACTGGCTGATGGTCGATGATGGTAGTTTGTGCAGTGTTTGCGAGGCGCCCGCCAGCTTCGTGGCCGAGTGGACAACGCACGGATCTCGTAGGAACCTTTTGGCCTTTAATTAATTGCAGCTAATTACGTTAATTGGCGCAACTAATGCGATCCAACTTCTTTGTGTGTGTGTGTGTGTGTGCGTGCGTGCATGCGTGCGTGTGTGCGTGTGTGTGTGTGTGTGTGTGCGCGCGCGCGCGCGCGCGTGTGTGTGTGTGTGTGTGTGTGTGTGTGCGCGCGCGTGTGTGTGTGTGTGTGTGTGTGTGTGTGTGTGTGGAGAATCGAGCGGTGGAGCGCATTTCGTTCTTGTCCGATTTTATTCTTCGATAGACAAACAGAGGATGGCCCATATTGTAATAGAATCGTGCAAGCTATTTCCTTCTATTGTATAATTTCAATGTGTATGGATATATGTAATTTTATACACGAGGCTCTACCGGAAGTGCTGGACTTTTTCGCTCCTCGCACTCGTCGCTCTTTCTGACCCGACGCGTCATCGTTTCGACAATCGAGATATTTCCTACCCCGTCTCCCTCGCTGAAGCTACAATTTTGTGTCCACGATGTAAAGTTCCGATAATTGGGATACATGGTAAATTGGCCAGTAAATGGACGAATAATGTCACTGTAGAATTCCGATGGACGGTAAAACGAAAATATGAAAAGAATTTGTTCAATCGCTATAGTTAACAAAAGTTATTATTCTGATAGTTAAAAAACGTATTCAAAGTAATTGCAACAAATAATATTGAAGAAATTGATGAATAATTAGTGAAATGACGTAATCGCCAGTAAATGTACGCAATTACCAGCAAATGGACACTTCACCGCCGGTTCATGGACGTGTAGTGTAGACGAACGGTGTGAAGCATAACGATCAATGTAAAAAGGAATTAAATACGAGATTTGGAGATCACTGTGTTGCATAAAAATTATACTATTCTTATACAAATAAGTATCATATTGGTTATTACGATTTCATTGAAAATACACAAAGCTTTTTTGCACCTTAACGTGACATTCACAACAAAAACGACCAGTTCGTTTCGACAGAGAAATAAAAAATTTAATTTTGTCACAATTTAAAAACAAATAAAATGATTATAATAATGGCAATTTTTAGCAGATCAGCTGAAAGTTTTACTCGTTTTCGAGAATTATCCGAACAGAACCCATATGTCCATTCACTGAAAAGGTTGGAATACAGCACTAGTGAATAAACATGTCCGAATGTCTAATTCGAACCTATTATTACAAATTGATGGCAAAATATTGCAAAAAATCAACGTTTGATTCAATCTTAAGGATGTGGCGCGCGCGTGTGTGTGTGTGTTATTGCCTACACTATACTGAGTCTTTACGAATTCTTTGAAATTGCTTTTACCACAAAACGCCAAAGATAGAAAATAGTTTAATGTATATAATCTTACGTGCGGTTAGATGGGCAAGACGTTCAGAATATGAGTGACATATTTTTTTTGGCTATTTAGCACCAAGATAAATCATTTCTAATAACGGAATAACGCAAACTGAACCTTTGTAAACATTTAGGAAAGAAAAACTCATGCCCATCGACCATATAATTCAATATTGAACCATCCAGGTTTGATAAAAGATTACGTATTTTGGCTGGCAAATGAAGAACATTTCTGCCAACCTCAAAGTCTGCTAAGTTGCTCTATTCAGCATTACTTAATATTAATTAATGGTCACAATAAATAATCTCGTGACAAATATTAATAGGCATAATGATAAAGGACTCAAAATTTCATTCTGAGTTGTAGAAATCATTTGCTGACGCAGATTTTTCATAATAATAATCAATAATGTTATACTTTTTAAAATTGATAGTAACCCAAAAGTTTTTATTATTCACGTTATAAAAATATGTAGATGCATAATTTTGCTCTTCAATTATATATTTTATGAAAAATTAGCATCTACAGACTAAATCTATACCATGTGCTTGAAGTTTGCCTAGCTGAAGTGCGACATTTTTTTTAATGCCATATTTTCATTATTGCCGAAAATCATATTTTGTAGACTTGGATTGCACATCGCTAAATGACGAGTCTAAAAAAGCATAATACGATTTTTGTAGCATAAATTTGTCAATGGAAATGTAGTAACCGAAGAAAAAAAATGCTGCATTTAACGGAGACTTTGTCCTTGGAGTGCCATATTTCAGGGGTTTACATTTTATTTTTTTTAAAGGAAACGAGTAAAGCTTTTTGAGTGCGGTTTTTTTCTTGCTTTTATTCATGATATACAGAACGTTAAAAAAATTTTTTTTGAAAAAAAAATCAAAATGGCGGCCGTTGCAGCTCCGCGAAACCAGGTCCTCAAATGGCGGGAGGTAAAAGGCTGACATCACTGCCCCCTCTTTGTTGATCTGAAATACAAATTCAAAGAATATTATCAATCTGTGACCCTTTGGTCATGGAATGACGCATGGGTTTTTCGTTTAGTACAAATTTCGGAAAATGGCGGCAATTTAAAAAAAATCGAATTTTCGCGTTTTTTTCGCATAAAAAGATAAATAATAAATGCAAAAATGTATCTATCGAAAAAAACGATCCGTCATTCATATCCGTGAAGACATATTTTCTGAGTATGCTCTCCAAATTTCAGGTCGATATGTTAATTACAGCGGTCAGGAGAATGTCAGCCGTTTTTAAAAACGTGTTTTCGAGAAAAACGCGTTTAAAGTTCTGTAATGTGTTTACACAAACGTGTTTATAATTACCGCTAATCGGCAATGCCTGGTCCATAGAGGCATCCCTCCTCTTCTTCTAGCTGCTCATGTTGAGCCGCTAACATCTCCCGCCGATTTCAAGGACAAAGTCTCCCTTAAACGATGCAAACTTCAACATCATGTCTATACCTCGTATGCATTTTTTTAAAGCTCCAGCCTACTTAAGTAACAAAAGTGATACTTCCCGTATAGAAATTTAAGTCGGGAAAAAGTACTGCCCCTGATCTGCCTTCCCTAGATAATAGCAGGCCGTGGTCGGGCCTTCCACCCTGGAATAGGTTCGCACCGAACGGGTCTGAGTCTAGATCCCGATCCGCCGTTCCTTTTCTGGGGAACTGATCAGGAACCGGCCAGAGAACAAGCGGTAAATGGCCAGGAAAATTGTAAGGAATAGATCGGGAAATAACCAGGAACAAACGAGGAAATTAAATATGACGTTTCAGCGTTTTTGGAATCCTTGACAAGGTCAAATCGGGAGTGTATTCAATTTAATATTTCGACAACATATTGTTTGTTGGTTATCTACTTGCTAAGGTAGAATATGAGTGTATACATACGCTTGCGCGCATTTCCTGAAGGGCAAAGAGACAGAAAAACGTACAGAGACCACAATCCGAGCGAAACAGGCCGAGAGTGCAAAGGGTTATTTCACAAGTATCGCAAAATCATAAGCGTAAGTGCACTCAGTAAGCATAGCACTTCTGTACGTGGTACAACTCACAGGACGAACTTTGATCCTCGTACGATGGTACCTTGCTTACGCGAAGCGCTCCGCTTGTAGCCACCTGGCGGATTGTTGGCGAAATACATTCAGGTAATGTTTTCCCGGTCAAGACATTGATATTTCCCAACATGGCGACAAGGCGTTCAAAAGCCACGAATGAGCTGCTTTACTTTTTTGCCTCATAAAATAATTTGGCTATTCTTTATGCTCAAATAATTAGTTATCGTAATCCCGATATTTATGATAAGCATTGTTATCCTCGTCGATTATAATTGATGAAATTAATGTTTTAATGATGAATAGAGTTACAACGGATGTATTAGTTTCATGCCAATCAATTATAAAAATCTTTGATGAGGTGAAAAGCAAAGTACCTTTTCTTCAGTTCTTAAAGACAGGCTCCACTGTTCAGAACATGTCAATGTTCTGGCCGGGTAGACATTACGTGAAGATGTACTTGCTCGCAATGTATTCCGGCCAAAAGATTGTAATTTGCAAACATAGCGGGTAAGCTGTGAAAACGATTATGCGATCTTCCCGGTTTGTTCCATGAGAGGGTCTGGTCAGGGTCGGAAAAAGTAGGGAATGCCTAAATGATAAAAACTTTTGTTTTCGCCCTTGGAACACCCACTGTACACAGCCGTATCGTAACTAAGCTGCGCAGTGTGCAAGTACCGCAAACCAAAAAAGTTCCGCGTGGCGGCAAAATTCGATATTAAACTGAGAAATCGGTTTCAACGACATCTGTGATTTTTTTTGCCAAATTATAGTAATTCGAATTTTCATCGATGATTAATATTTTTTACTTATTTTAAATATAAATCAGCTTTCGTCCATTCACTGGTCGGTGTACCCTAGTGCGGCTGCGTCCACGTTGTGGCTCTTTCTGTCTCCCCACTCCACATGATTCTCTGGGCCAGTTAGCTCGGTTAATTTTCCCCGCATCGATAGAACGACGCTGAAAGGCGTTTTATCATTTTCCTTATAGATAGCTACATATATGGGTTTATGCATGAGGGGAGACCACTTCCTGATGAAAAAGATCCTCCCGACGTTGATACGGTGTTGTTAAAGAGCTCAAACGCGACTACCCATAAACCAATGATGTACAATGATACGTAATCATCACCAATGGTGATTATGCAAATTCCGATAACCGCGCGGACTTTCGTCGTCCGCTCGGCAGTATCGCATAAATTCGTCGATATCAGAGTCTTCATATAATGTGCAAGTTCGGCAGAGGCGCTCTGATATTAAGCCGATAATAAATAACGTCGTGTGCCGCGCTCCCGAATTCTTTCAAAGACAACGAGACACAAGAGCGAAGTTTCCAAGTTTATCCAACACCGGAGAAATTTACGACTGACGAGGCCGGGTTAGGGTAAATATTTGGGGAAGATAAGAACCTTTCTTATTTGGATATTTGAAAGAGAAGGTACAGCGGAAAAAAACTTCGAGCGGGAAGACGTAAATTCTCAACTTCCTTCGGGAATTGTTTATTGCCAGCGTTTACTTTTTTTCGGAAACTTCCGTTTCGTAGATAGATCATGGCCACCTTTGCTCCGTTCTTTGTTCACGAACATCGAACGTCATCATAACTTCAATTAATTCCTCTGTTTTTTTTTCTCGATTGAAAGTTACTAGCACATCTGAGCCAAAGCTGCTCGATAACATCAAAAGGCATTTCGCTATTTCCGGTAGCGTGGAGCAATTGTCGTGAGTATCTGATTGGGTTTCCATACTTGTCCCTACTTTCTGATAGTATTGGGATCCAATGCGTAGCCCCATTGGTTCCCTATACTAAAACGTTAAGCTCTTACATTAGATTTTCATCGGGATTCCCTTTTGGAATGTCTGAATATAATTCGAATCCCAAAGAATTCCCACATTATCGATCAGAATCCGACACGATTCTTGCTGGACCCCATCGAATCCTGTACGTTGAATTTCCTCAACAAAATATATAGATATACAAAGCGAGTGGGTCTTAAAAAAGTATAAATCTTATCTCAACAAAGTATGTGGCTTAAGGGGTTATACTAGTGTGAACGCTGAAAATTTGGGTGATTTTCGGGATTTTTTCGGAAAAAAAAGTACTCAATTAAATGTTTCCGAAAATTAAGAATATATTTGGCTATATTTGACCTATATTACATAATTTTTCATAGAAAAATATTGAGATCCAAGCGACTAATGCGCTGCCTTCGGAGGCGCCAAAAAAAACAGTTCCTCCACTGCTGACATGATTTTGGCCGATTGAGTAGCTGAAACCGAAAAAGGAAACAATGTCGTTAAACTGGAAGGTATTTCCTGTACAATGACGTAGGATTTTTGAAAAATATCAAAATCCAACAAAATGGCGTAGTTATGAAAAAAAAGTCTGTTTTCTTGCCTATAAAATGGTCGTTTTTTTCAATGCCAAATCGTCAATTTTCATCCAATCAAAAATATCCTACGTCATTGTAGAGTAAATATATTCAAGAGTACTCAGTTCAAATTTCAAGTCAACCGGATAATTGCTCTTTGAGTTACAATGTCAGCACATTTGAAACATCTCATTTCGAGAAGAACGCGTTTAAAGATTTAACTATCGATTTTAGCAAGATAAAATGATATTCGTATAAATGATAATGATATTCTTGAAAGTATAAACTGTCGAAAAAGGCAACAAAAAAATTGATCTTTTGAAAGAGTCACACTGGTATAGCTCATTAAAAAAGTATATCTTCAACATCGATTTGAATCACATCACTGAAAATCCTCTGTAATTATCGTTTGTTATTTATTTGACTGCACTTTGAGCACACACGTACACGCACACACGTACACGCTCACGAAGTGTGCAGGTTATGTTTCAACACGCCGAGTTTTTTCTCGTGACTTTTCACATACTTTCGATTCGAACCTGGTTAGAATTTTCAAACGACGTTCATTGGGGAGCAGTGCAGAATCGAATTCGATCCCAATGACCCGAATATAAATTTCTTAGGGTTAGCCTGACCAGGATCAGGCCTTGATTGGGGTGTGATACGGGTAACACCTATTACGGACATCCTGATCCGGCCCCGATCGGGCTGGAAGTATTTAGGCCCTAAATCAGGCTATACTAAAATGGCCCTACTGAGGCCGTCCCTGATAAGATCCTACTGAGGCTTTCCCCGATAGGGCCATACCAAGGCTTGCCCTGAAAGGCCCTACTATGGCTTTTCCTGATCAGGCCATAAATAGGCTTGCCCTACAACTGCCTCACCAGTCGATAGATGCACATAACCTCTTATTTTCCACATGGAAACTTCGTTTTTCCAGCATCCTAGCTTCGAAGTTTCGATGCATTCCTGAATTCTATTAAAAAAAAGGTGCTATGGACTCCCACGACAAAAAACGTTATGCAACTCGGTTGCGTGTTAGAAGATTTCGGCAGCTTTGTAAGGCGAAGAAAGAGAGGAATTATATATATATATATATATATATATATATATATATATATATATATATATATATATATATATACACACACACACAAGGTTAAGTTTCAAAAATCTATAGCATGTTATTCGATAAACCTCTGTAATTGTCACAATGATATTAACTAATTGATATACTTTATGTGATACAACAAATAATTATAGGAATTCATTTGGTCTCTTATGCCATATCTGGGACCAAGATGTTACAAGCACTCGGTAGCATAGGGGCAGCCTGCCTACCTTTGGGTAGGTAGGTACGAGGTTCGATTCCCATATAGGCGAAATATTTTCTTCGAACAAAAACATTTCGGCGGGCCAGGAAATGACGAATTATGATACAAATTCATTGTAGTGGAACTCTAAATTAAGTGGTTCATTCCATTTTGGGTTTTTGAAATATTATATGTATTTCTTTCTGATCAGGCAACCAGGTCAGGCCCATATGTGAAACAACGTTACATTTCCTAGTAGGGCCCTTTCAGGCTGCCTTATTAGTGCCCTACCAGGGCAGTCAGGCAACCTAATCGGGCCCTGATTTGGGCCCCATCAGAATTTCCACGCGGGGAGGAGTTCCTATGTCCGGTGTCCCTGAAGCCGGGTACAGACTTGAGCCCGATCGCGAATGAGGCAGGCCGAGGCCGACCGAGCATGCAAGTGTGGACATCGGTCCGAGGCGCGGCAAACCGCCTCGAGTCGTTCAGCGCACGGCCTCGGAACGAGCAAAACCCTGTCGGTGGATCAAAAGAAATTTGTGCTCAGTTTGGACGTCATTGTCCATGTATTAACCGTGGTCACCGTGGTCAGAATAGACTGGAGCACTTCCGTACAGTTGCCTCGATTTGCCTCGTGCGTACTCAAGCAAAGTCATCTTGAGGCCTGCCTTCGCGTTCGTACTCGAGTCTGTACCCGGCTCTACAAATCCCTATTGAGATGTGGGTGAATATTGGGACACCCCAAAAAAATTGTGCAGGGGATCACGGAAATATATTCTATTCTTTTAGAAGCAACAAAATCTGGTTGAGGCATTTACAAAATCATTTTCAAAAGACTTCATTTGGAAAATAGCGCGGGATCCACTTGGATTCGATGTGGATTCCAATGTGGACTCCCTGTGTGTGGTGTCCCTATCGTACTCCTATAGGGCTGTGGCAGAATATAAGGACTAGCCGACAAATTTCTGCACGGGTAGTGGAAACATTTTATTTTCCGCCACTCGTGTACAGTTCACCATGTGACAGCCTTTGGACATATTTATTAGTACAGTTGTTCGCAACGGCGCGGTATGACGAAGCCAGCGCGAGACACGCGTTGAAAAGTGGATAAACGAACGACTGTTGCGCTAATACAATGGCACGATTATGCGGCGACACTTGCGCGCCTTTGTCCTCCGGTTTAACTCGATCAACCGGCCATCTCCGTGAACGTTCTTCGAGAACGACGACGACGATGTCGCGCATAAACGTGTCAAGATTGGAGCAACCAGCTTTAGCTCTTCATAGACCCAAAGTGCACATACTCCTACCCAAATTGTGTACACCGTCAAGTGGCGTTCGTGTACATCAGCCGTGCCTAGTGTATACCTTGTATATACCTGCACACCAAGATCCTTTATCCGCTATGGCCCGAGACATTCACCATCGCTCTCTTGGCTTTCCCGTGCCCCAAACGCGTCTGGCTTGGATCGTGCGAAGCCTCGAAATAGTTCTCTCTCTCTCTCTCTCTCTCTCTCTTTCTCTTCCCCGTCTTGATCCCATGCAAGGCGCGTGCAACGAACACTCGTTTCTATCAGGGCGTTATGGTAGAAAGCGACGAAGGTTAAGGCCGAAATGTTTACGAGATGACGACGCCGAGCAACGACCAACCGAGGAAGAGACGACACAGCATCCCCGGAGCGATGACGAACGGAAAACGTTCATCCCGTTTAGCGAGTGTGCGTTACAGCTTCCTCTCACTTCTGCTGCAGTTTACAACGGATAAGAGAAAAACGTCACTTTACAGAGTACGACTACACTCGGGGGCCTTCCTTTTTTTTACATTTTTTTACAATTACATTTCCAATCGCATATGGTGGGACACTCGGTTCAACTGAGTGTTCAAATCCCAACGAGTGAGAACAAAGTTTACGCGGAAAAAGGAAATTTGTAGATGGCATTGAAGTTCGCATCGTTGGAATGTAACATTTTTTTCCCACTCATTGAGGATACAAAAATAACTGAACATTTTTTAAGATCCTTATTAGGGTTCCATAACCTGAACATGGAAAAAGAGGGTTAAGATAGTAATAAAAAAATAAACAAAGAAGACAAAACGTCAGGCTGCATTTTCCGTGCACGTTTGGTCTTCCATTGAAGGAGCGAGATTTCATTTGGATCGATTCGTTGGAGCCGGACGAGCCTTTGCGGAAACCACACTTTGATTGGATCATTGTCGGTGACCTGCTAGGGAAATTGCGAATGGCTAAAGGCGTGGGGGGATATTACTGACGACCTTCAATCAATGATAAATCATACAGAATTATTCCCACACTCGACGTTTCCGGTATTCAAGAATATCGCGGATGAACAGATACCACTATGAAGATAAAACGTTGAAAACTAAACCAAGACCATTCGTAGTATTACTAAAAGGAAATGGGCCCGCAATGATTCATTTATAGGAAAACTAGTCACCCTGAATTATCGATTGGTTCCATGTGCCACGCATGATCTTCCGCTGCTCTTAGTTGCGATTCTTTATTGATTCTTCGTACTAGCTCGAAGCGTTTTGTGCTGGAAGGAAGCAGTGCTCCGGTTGCTAGGAATACTGCATTTGTGATGCATACCATTAACAAGATACAGAGGCACGGTGATCAACTAAAATTTATTCTATCGAGTTTTCGGATGATTTCTTTTCTCACTCGGATTTCTTCGCACCGCTCTAGGTATACAGATGTACGTATGACGCAAAACTTCTCTTTACCGAGAGAGTGCACCGTGGCTGGGACAAGTACGGAGTACAGTTTGCACCAGGCCGAGTGAGTCACACATCGCAAAGCGGAGTGCAATAGTCTCTTTTATTATCTTTCCTTCCAGCCTCTCATTTTTTCTTTATCTTCGTTATTCCGTTCTCGCTTTTCCCGTCGTCATCTACATTTGCTTCTGAGCTTTCCTCTCTTTCTCGGGGAAAAAACTGTTGAACGCAGGTTGAACATACGACGCAGATTCGCGGCTCTGCACGACGAGTGCAACTTTCGGTTTTTGGCACGTTTGACCAAAAACTGCAGTTGCGCTGAGCTTTGTATAGAAAGATTTTGATACTTTGATCATCCCCGAATTTCTGCTGTTATAATGTCTCGATCAGTACGAAATCGATGGTCGCACTTTGTTATTCGTCTTGCACATTTGTCGCTGAGAAAATATCCTCTCTGATATCTCACAAATTCGAGACACTAATAGGATTTTCGGTAAATGGCGCGGACTATTTGATTTTACACGCGTAGAGAATTCGTTCCAATTGAAAGTCGAGTATAGGTAAATCTCTTTATCGAAAGTTGGACTGTTTGGAATTTTCCAGTGTCGTTTATGCTTTGTAGTAGAAAATTCTGAGGTTTTCGAGTCCATATCTGTACGGGCTTTCTCCGAGACCGCTCTTCCGTGGCTAATGTCTATCGGACACAGTAGGAAAAACAGTAAAGTGATGAGGAGCAAGAGAGAGAAACAAGAGTGGTAAAAAGTTGGAGCGAAGAAACGGTAAACCGAACCGCAGGATCCGGTGATGGAAATACACCATAGACTTGTTCTGTTCATTCATTTCCAAATGATTCCTATGTATCCTGCTTACATTATATAGGACATTGAATATTGTTCTCGCGGTTTTCCAACAGATGGCGCTACCAGAACTCAAAATGCAGTGTATTCTATCCTAGTGCACTAATAAACTATCTATTTATCTATCTATCTCATTTCGCTGAAGTGTAAAAAAACTTTTTTTTCATAGTGTTAAACATGTCAAATTTCGTGCCAAATAAGAATATTTGCGGGCGATTTTAGTGCGCAAAAAAAATCTGCAACTGAAGCACACAGAATCCTTGTTGAGACTTATGGCGACCATGCTCTGTCGGAAACAACCTGCAGAGATTGGTTTAGACGCTTCAAAAATAATGATTTTGATGTGTTGAATTGGAGGCATTACTTCACAAAGACTCATATCAGACGCTATCTGAACTTGCTGAATCATTAGGAGTTGATCACACAACAGTTTCGAAACGTTTAAAAGCATTAGAAACGATTTTTTAAAAATAAATTATTAATTTTCACGAAAAATCAGCGAGAACTTATTCAACACCCCAATAAAAAATATATATTTTTCTCATAATCGTATTTACGAGATAATATTTGGCTCGCGGTTCCAAAGTCTCCATGGGATCCAAAAATTTCAACCCTAGACTATCCGCAATTCTTTTTTCCTTTTCGTTTCGCCGTGTCTTTGATAATTAAGGCATTTCGTGGATCGGTTATCCTTGCCGAGAAAACCGGTTGGTCCTGGTTCTTCGTTCCCGAGCTCGGCTCTATGTCTCTTTCCCTCTTTATTGCCTCTGCTCCGTCCCTATAATAGTGTATTCTCATCTGATTGTATCAAAAACCGCTTTCTGAGGCGCAGGAATTTATTTTCGTCTCTTAAAGATGCGCATCGCTCGAATGAAAAATCATGCTGTATCATCATAACGCACTAGCAAGGCGTTTTTTCCCCCGTCACAGTGATTATGACTAATCGTATGGGGAAAATATTATTGCCTGTTATAGGAGAATAATTACACGAAATGATCCTCCCTCGTTCGAAGGGAAAAGCGATGATTTGTAGGTCTTCACAATCTCTGAGTTGATTC
This sequence comes from Ophion ellenae, assembly GCA_963210295.1. NCBI lineage: Eukaryota > Metazoa > Arthropoda > Insecta > Hymenoptera > Ichneumonidae > Ophion > Ophion ellenae. The sequence goes on from OY723396.1 coordinate 12,126,172, forward strand.
GTGACAAAGTTAATTGTAATGGTATTTCTCTTCCTAACCTTATTCGTTGAAGTACTCAGCTGCGTTCAGAAAGAGGTGTCGGTTGGCCGAAATACGTAAAACTATTATGCAATTGTCAAGAAAAATCATTGTTCGCTCAAAACATTGTCAAAAATTCTAGAAAGGGAGCGAAGTTGCCAAACATGATAAAAACAAATTAAATACATAATTATATTCTTGAGAATTTTGGAATTTGTTAACGCCGAAGTGATTAAGCCTTGCATCTATGTCATATTTTATAGGCTTAACATTTACTCTCTTATCCTGCAACAGTCTAAAACCTATTTGACAGTTTGTATCTTACGAAGTACAAGTAACCCAAACAGCTCTGGTTTCTTTTGTTTTCCGGGAGCTGTACGAGTTGCGAGGAGCAAACTTGTTCAATTCCGGAGGAAAGGGCACGCGATGAGATAAAATAAAGGCGGGTAAAAGAGAGCGAGTAGAGCCTCTTTACGAGTTTAGCAGGAAGTATCGAATTAACGCCTTATCTTTATCACGGAGGATGGTCAGTGCTCTCATTTCTCCTCTTCTATCGCGTACTACCGAAGCTGATTCGGGTCAGATGATAGCGGGTCAGATCTGATCTTTACCGAAAAAATCATCCGCACATGGGACACTCCAGAGATTAACGTCTTTACTAACTTTGATTCTGCTAATGTATCGTACGCTTTTTGGAAGACGTTCACATCTGCAAGAGCCAACAGTTGATTCGATTTCAACAAACATCCCAGTCAAGATATTCACTTCCAACTGATAGTTTTCTAGTGCAGTGATGTTCGAAAGTGAACAAGATTAGGTGACTTCAGCCAAGAAAGGCAGCTCTGTTTTTTTTGCTCGTCGTTACATTCTACGTGCTGTCACCGTTGTATCAAGTACAAATTCTGACGTTTCGTATTAACTTTCGCGATTAGTTCGATGATCAATGTTCATTCGATACCCGCAAGGTCCGAGGCTCCACGATTCCCGTTCACAGTTCACCAAAGTTTCGGTCGCAAAACCTGGACACGCTCATCCTCTTTCCTGTCGGTAATATTATATCTACCGAAGAAGAAGCCAAAAGAAGTGCCGGAGACACTGGCGATATCATACGTGTGGACTCTTTGGAAAGACATTCAGGCCAGACCCCGTAAAGTTTCGATCTCGTTCGCATTAGAGGGCCTAGGGGGATAAGCTCGCAAAGGTTCGCCCCGCACGTATAAGATCTAGATTGGCGCCATAGATTGGCGTTAATGCGACTGAAAAATATTGGAGACATCTACCTTGAAATTGCATTTTGGTAGGAGCTGCTGATGGGCAACGTAAAATGAAAGAGTGGTTTTCCTAGGAAAATGGTTGCATCGCACAGATATTTTATAGAATGTGGGTACTAGAAAGAGTTAGCAAGGTAAATAAGAAGAGCCCAATCGAGACTTTGATAGCCCCCTGTCTTTTTCGTCCTCCCACAATTGTACAAAAAGTCTCTTTACTAAATGCCTGTTTCATTTAATTTCCTTTTGTCTCTGATTTTATCTTCTTCTCTGCACCCACCTTGTTGCCTTTTTCCTCATTGACTTAATTCTCGTTTGGACCTTTTGGGGGTCTACTCAACCTCCCAGTTTTTGAAGACCTTAACTTCTGGCCTCCTGTGTTGTTCCTTGTCATTTGCACTTATGCCGTTTTCTGCCACTTTTTCTCGTAAGCTACTGTATTTCTGCCGCACGAGTCTAACTGACGTTCTTCCACGGCTGCTTACGCTCCCCCGTAATCAAGTTATAAATAACGCATCGAACTGCGCCCAAGCTATCCACATGTCCTTGAATATGATGACTTTTGCCCATTCGCGCATGTGTTAGGTGTTCGTGAAGACACACACACACCCACACACATGCGCGCGCACAAACTTTCAGCCGAACAGCAGTGTTTGTACGGGATAACGCTGCATACGAATGGAGTTGATTGGCCGGCCTTGAATATGGCGACCAGATGTTGTTGCTTGAGTACCTACGCCCGTGAACAGCAATCGAACCCGACTATCAAATCTCTTGTCTCTCTTCTTCCATTTTCTCTTTCTTCGACGCGTGCGTTTTGATATTCACACACCTGTGACATTCCGTGCTTGGAAATACTTCTCGAATAAAAATAGACACACTTTGCCTTTCAGTACAGTCTCATTTGCAGACCGAATGAGATTTCAACAGTGTAATTAGCACCTCAGCAAACTGGTATGAAACACTTTCCATAAAAAAATAATAAAATGGGCATAAATTTGTGATTTGAGATCTCGAATCATAAAGAAAAAAACAGGTCAATTGTAGAGTGAACGAGGAGTCTCAAAGGAAAATCGTGAATGTCGTTTGTTACGCATCGTTGGAGTCGGCGCTGGTTCGCTTTGTCTCTTAGGTTATTTTCGAGCCTGTGAAAGAAATTACACGCACAGGGGGTGAGATAAAGGGTGAAAACGACCAAAAAACAGGCAAAAGACTTGAAAGGAGACAGCTTTTGCCTTACCGAATTTATAAAAATAGCTAGCCGCAAGTCATCGTTTTCCCCGCTCTTTCTTCATCGTGACTAACGCGCCCTCGCTGTACACATGGAATTCATGAGCCCACGTCTTCAGTGCGTGTTTATTAGCCGTTCCAGGGTCCTTACCAGTGCACACACACACACACACACACACACACAAATATATACATATTTATGTAGCCATGTACACATCTGCATACACACGAACTTGCAGGATGTATTTTTATACATCCCACTAGTTGGTGTGTTATCGATGATTGTTTTCAAAAAAGACCCTCTGTATTTGGGGAGTCAGTTGCAGCTGGTTTGCGAAAAAATTATTACCAATAAAAACACTTGTAAAATAGAAAATCATAGAGAGAGAAAGAAAGAGTTTAATTAGGTGAATCATAACCACTAAGCCGCAATGATGATAACTTATGATTTGTACTGTATTCCATATGGTTCCATGGTTGTTAACCATACTTTTAAATATTACATTCTTTACGGCTATACATTTATGACGGAATAACTGTTTTGAGCAACACTTTGATAGTACATTGTAGTATCTATGGAAGTTTTCTCTTCTTCTGCAAAAACATAAAAAATCTTACCCCTGTTCTTGGCCTATCTCTGTCTATCTCTGTACTTGCATGTACTTGGCAAGTTGGTTCACTTGATTTAGAAACGTTATGAACGATTTCTATAAAATAGTTGAGATAAAAGTGAAACCACAAGTTGTGGTATGAGGTAGTGAAAACTTGGTATGTCGGTTATTTTCGCAATCGTGTATATAGTCGATAGAATCGAAGATGTGAAAGAAAGCTGCTACGTTTTAATTCGTAAGGTAGGCAGCTGCTGCTCGACTTCTTAAATGAGTGGCCCGATATGCCTACTACTTTTTTTTCGTCGATGCGTCGATCGGCTGCCCCGTCTCCTGATGTCAGATAGTAGTACAGTGTAGAAGACTTGCAATAGTAGCAATCGTGAATATTAAGTTGCGAATCTTGAAGAGCCAGAGAGGGAGAGGAAGAAAATCTCCATCATGGAGAATGTTGATCGTCCACGCGGCCGAGAGGCAGCTGTGCGAATTGTTCTAAAAATATTGAGTGACCAGGACCTGTCCAGTAGCAGGTGCAGTCATTGTAGATGGTCTCTCTCTCCATCTTCACCCTATCTTCTCCCTCTCTCTCCCTTTTTTCCCGAACACCACACCAGGGCATCTCAAGAGGCCTCTTTCATTCGCTTTACATGATGGTAATTCGAGAGCCGGTTGCGGTCTGGCTAATCGATCGTCCATCGATTCTCGAAGCCCTATCCCCTATTTCTTGAAATATCCCTGTATCTATCATGCATGCGTATATATACCCACAATAAATAATTCAGTCACACGCGGGTTTGAGAAAGAAAGAAAATGTACCTGAGTATGGGCGCGAAAAAATTGAAACCAAGTAAGTTGTATGTACACAAGTATATTTTGCTCGTCAAGTAAAAGAGACGAAAATCCAGCACTTTTTACCGTAGAATATGAATTTTTGACTAAAGGTAGATGGTTGCATACTGAAAGAAACCCCAATAAAATGTTGCCCCTCAACTCGCTCCAACCCTAAGAAATAGGGGTTGAAAACTTAAAAATCGCCGTACCTCGATAATTAATATCCCGATCAAAAAAGGTTTCAAACAAAAGTTGTTTAGGATAATAAAATTCGTATAAAGTTAGTTGACGTCCAACTCCCTAACTTTGAAAATAGCGGCACAAAAACGATTCGAAAATTCGGGGTTGATTCGTGTGCGAGCGGAGTAGACATATCGCTGCGTCCTTGTCTGGGTCAGTGGTGCTCTCGTGTTTTTGTGCCGCTATTTTCAAAGATACGAGATACGAGAAGATACGTCCGATAACTTTATACGTATTTTATTATTCCAAACAACTTTTGTTTGAAACATTTTTTGATCGGGCTATTAATTATCGAGATACGGCGATTTTTAAGTTTTCAATGCCTATTGCTTAGAGTTTGGGCGAGTTGAGGGGCAACATTTTATTGGGGTTACTTTCAGTATGCAACCATCTACCTTCAGTAAAAAAATCATATTCTACGCTAAAAAGTGCTGGGTGTCCGTCTCTTTTACTGGACTACACGCAAAAGTTATTGCCTTTGCATATTGTTCATATTTGTAGTGGACGCTGCGAATTTTTTTTGCACACATTCTTTTGCGTGCTTGTAGCCCGAAATAGGAGGATCGGTGCGAATGTGGTGATGGTCTGTGGAGACGAGAAAAAAAACCGAGAGAAAGAGTTCTTTTCGCAAAGGTGAGCGATAAGCCGCGTATTTATGAGAGGCGAGTAAACTAGCGGAAATGCGATAGCGCACGATCGAACTTTTACGAGACAGCGATGAAAAATGCTAGGGAGATCGGTATACAATATCTGCACCCATATTGGTACACTGCTCTTTGTATCGTGAAGCACAACTGTAACGCCTCTCGCATGGCCGGCACATTTAAGGGGTTGGGCCACTCTAGAGGCCGAAAAACAAGCTTTTTGGGGATTTTCTTCTCAGAAACACTACAAAATAAATCGAGATTACAAAAAAGGGTGTTTATCATACAAATCAGTGACAGTATACAATAATTTTTTTAAAGCGATTAATTTCAAAATGGCGGCTGTGCAGCGTTTACCTCAAAACCGCATTTTTTAAGTTGGCCGGAAACATAGCTCAGACAATTTTCAACCGATCCACTTAAAATGTTGAATATATCTTGAAAAATACATTGTCTATGGAAGTACGTAGAATTTTTTTTTATATTGCATACTTCATTTGTTATTAACAATTACCTGACGATTTTTTCGGCAAATTTTTCACTTTAAAAAAAAATCGTCAGATAATTGTCAATAACAAATGAACTATGCAATATAAAAAATCCTGCGGAGTTCCTTAGACAATGTATTTTTCAAGATATATTCAACATTTCAAGTGAATCGGTTGAAAATTGTCTGTGTTTAGTTTCCGGCCAACTTAAAAAATGCAGTTTTAAGATAAACGCTGCACAGCCGCCATTTTGAAATTAATCTCTTCAAAAAAATTATTGTATAGTCACTGATATGTATGATAAACATCCTTTTTTGTAATCTCGATTTCTTTTGTAGTTTTTCTGAAAAAAAAACCCAAAAAGCCTATTTTTTTCGGCCTCTAGAGCGGCCTAAGGCCTGAAACAAAGTCACATTAAACGCTATTTTTGTAAGAAGCATTTACAGTTAGTGCTTCGATAACGTCATTCAAAATGCTCAGTCGTGGTTATTAAAATATTTGTTATTATATATATATATTAATATGAATGTTTTTCGTGCAATTCAATTCTTCATACATGATGTTGCATCGGAAATAAAGTCCAAAGAATATTCACAACGTCTTACTTTCAGAACTAGCTTCACACGTTGGCAATGATTCACGCTGATGGTTAGGAACAGTTCAGATGTATATAAGTAACATCAACGATAGCGAGAGAGAGAGGGGGGAGAGAGAAAGAGAGAGAGAGAGAGGGGAGAGAGAGAGAGTAATTTCAAATTTTCTCTATCATTGGGTTCCGGTGCTCCCACGTATATCGGTGATAAGGTTCTCGATCCCCTCACCGGAGCGTTATAATTGTATTCTACACTATATGCCAATCGATCCATGACAAAGTCCATTATTTCGTTCACTTCGAACCGACCGTGTGACCAGATTAATTCTATATTGTACGATCGACTAGAGGGGCTTGATGAGTCGGAGAAAGCGAGGGTGTCTCGTTTTCGAGCATGGCAACTCACGTCTCCACAGTTGGCGGGCTCATTTATTGCACAGGGTGAATCGTGCGGTCCTCGTCAACGCTTTAGGTAAGACCACAATAATTGTGTCGTTTCCAAAGTCATCATTGTGAATTGTGATGTTTTATCGCTGCTTTCCCTTTCATTGCAGCTTTCGCATGTATTTATATAATTTATATATGTATGTTACTATTTGTTTTTATTTACGAAATAGACAACTCTAAATTGGCTCTGAGGTAAGTAGTATCTTAATTTTTCGTGTTCCAACGTATATCCTTGCTAATCTTTCAAGAGGAATGTCAATGTATTTAATTCATTGTTTTCAAACGTGAGTTAATACGTGTTTTTAGTACTCGTATATACTGCCCCATCGTCGTATTTATATGCAATATGCATGAAAAATAGGGTGGCCCGAGACTATTGCACGCAACTGGATATATTGTTACTATTTATTTTTATTTCCTGAGCTCCAACGTAAATCGCTCGCTAATCTAATCTAACCTAACGTTCCGATGCGACCACAGCCGCCGTACGGGGCTATTCTAGTGTGACGGCTAAAAAAACCTATTTTTAAGAATTAAAACAAACCGTTGCATGTATTGGTACAAACTTTTTTTTCTTTTAGAGGTCCACTTTTCTAGAATGCAAAACAATGTTTTTGTTGCATATGAATGTATATTTACTTAAGAATTTATGATTGTGCAAAGGCATGAAAAAATTGTGTTGCTGGCGTTGGTGATTGGCGCTCTCCAGGTAATCTGAAACAGAAAGTTCAAAAAGATTCTTAATCGGTATGAGTGTCGCTGTCGCCCGAACTAGAATCATTGTTTTATATTGCAGAATAACAAAATGGCGGCATTTTTTTTGCAAAGGTGTGCGAAAAACATTTTTTTTTCGTCATAATTCGGGTGAAAGTATAAGTGAAAATTAATATTTTTTGATAATTCTAGTACGGGCGATAGCCATACGTATGCTGAATATGCAGTACAAGTTTTAGCCCGAAAGGTAAAGCCGTTTCTCCGAAATCACCAACGCCAGGTGATAAAAGTCGTTCGGAGAAAAACGGGTCCAAAGTTTTTGCACATGAAATCTTCAATAAAACATGCACTTACAATGCACTTACATGCACTTACACGCACTTACATGCACTTACATGCACTTACACGCACACAATGCACTTACATACACTTACAATGCACTTACATGCACTTACACTCAGCGATGCCAGGCGCATACATAATTCCTTCAGCTTCATCGTTGTTATCATCTTTCATCGATCAGGCTTCTTTCCGAGCTATACGGTCCCATGTTCACCTGATTCTCTATTGCATACACGATTTCTTCAAGTATCTAGACCAAGGTCTCAGAAGTATTGGCCTTCCACTGACTGGTTCATGCGCCAGCCAGTGAATGATACCAACGAACTGAAATTCAATTTGAGATTTCAAAAGTATCTCGTCCTACTTCTCTCCTTAGTAAACAGAAATCTGCGCAGTGAAACTCATCAACTATTTACTATTAGTAGAAGTAACTATTACTGTTGCCAGAAGTAACAAGATGATATGCATTCCTATAGATATAAGTATTATAAGTTGCACAGTCTAGACCCACCCCTAATGTATCTGCTTCAGACCTGTAATGCTTGAACGTTCCAAGCGTTAGTAATAATGATTCCATACTGAAAGCAATTAATGTTATAGGCCTCATCGATTTCACCATAGTATCATTTGTACCCATTCGGCTAATGGCAAATCGTTTTCTGACCTTGCCCAGGCCCTCAGACATTCCACCATCTGTATCTTAGGTCCGGAACACTAAATGTCTGTCTCGCCTATGTAGCGCGTGTCGAAAATGTCCCATATCCCTGTTGGCTGCGCAGCCTCGTTGTAGTTGTCTCTCCGGGTTCCGATGGTTCATCTATCCGTGTGCAGCTCGCTGTTGCAGATGGCCACGGAATGGGGCTGCCGGCTCCCCGATCTCTCACCCCTTCACAATCGAGAGTTGAGGGCGTATATGCGCGCGCTGCCCTGTTACTGTGCAGGGGGTTGTCTCGTAGTTTTGTGTATGAGTCTAACACACATGTAGGCAGACTGCACACACCGTGAACGACCGAGGCAGCTTTGGAGCCCTGTACAGTCGACTTTATGCAACAGAGAGAGGGGGGGGGGAGAAAGATAAGCCCCTTCGTGCTCGAAGGGGTGCACTCACGCTTAGAATATTGTCGAGGTGCGGGAGTGATAGTAAGTGCGATTGTGGCGTTCGTGGCGACGGCCCCAAGTCCCATGAATCATCCGACGGGGTTCAATCAATACACGACCCTTCTGCACCCATAAACGCCGAATACTCGACTCACTTTTCGTCCACTGTGAGCTGTCGCGATGGGGGTTTCCCGTGGCTCTTCTCCAGCAAACATAATGGTCGAACCCAAGCCACATGAGCCATCTACCCGGATTGGTCGCCTGCTTGTCAGCGGCTGATATCGTTTTGCAAAAGCATGTATCTTCTTGTATGGATGTTCGTGTAGTTTTGACAGATATAGAGGCCGGAAATAGCATCGAAAATGTGGCTCTCATTCGTGAAGGCAATGGGAGAGATGTATAATCGCCATCTGGGTTACACCCTTTTGTTCGCAAGCGTTCGATAATGCTTGCACCTATATGATGTTCGGCAAAATTTGCTGTAAAATGCAGAACACGTGATATTGGCTGTACATCTAATGTGCATGTGTCATGACTGGAAATAGTACCAGACGACCCCATACCATACAACTGTAGGAGATATAGGGAGACCTCGATCAAACGGGACGAAACGCGCCGTTCTGTCGCGCCTCGATGTCTTGTTCATGAATGTTCGCCGAGAGTTCGCAGAACCCATCAACCCCGGCCTATAACATGTCGGATATACATCGTAGGCCGTCGGTAACTTTTTCCTTTTATCGATCTCATTAGGAATTGATGTCATGGACTGTCGGTTCAATGGATCTGGAAAAAAAAATACGATTTTCGTATTTACTAAGAGCATCTTCGTGTCGAGAGTGAACTTGCTACGTTGAAGATCATGGTTGTATTTATGGAATTTTGGAGACCCGTGCTATCGAATACACGTGAAAGACATAGGCAGGTAACTGCAATGTTTTTTATATTCTGTCTTTATGTACTGTTAGGCAAATTCACCACACACTTGTACAAAGAAGTATAGTGAAGAATCCGTGAGTGAACATCATCCCCTCAACTAACTTCACTCTTATCAGATTCGTGTGACGTCTCATGTCCTTTTTTTTCTTCCGTCGAGTTGGCTACGCTTTTGTCCCTAGCTCCTGATGACGGGTGACTGCAACGTCATCTGTTTTTCTTGCACATGATGTCGCGTAAGGATAGCCTCCGAAAACAGGACTGGTGTCGAGAAGAGCCAATCAGAGGAGATGACATATAATTATCCATAACAATAGCTGCATAAGAAAGTGCCTTCCCAGAACGCAAGTGTATCAATTGAGAAAACGCTTGGCCGTGTGGCCCCGCGGCCACCTCCATGACCTATAGGAGAAGTTTGGACCTAAATATTAGAGAAACTGCAAAGTGATCGACATCCTTCAAGGCTTTTCTATGATGCTGAAGTTTGCATCGTTTGAGTGCAACGAAAATAAATTATTCGTTTTAATTTATTTAGGTCGATTTAGGCTGTGAAAGTCACTCAAATGATTTTACGAATCAGCGTTAGGAACCGTACGATAATTATCGTACATATGTGATTATTTCATGTCTACGTACGATGTACGATAGCACATTATTATCGTACGCAGATTGTACGATCATTTACATCATGATGCAAAATTTGAGAATTTGTTCTACTCGTACGCTGATAGCCGATAGCTCAATAGCCAATGCGATTTTTTACTTATAGCGCTATTGGCTTATCAGGGCGCCTTCAAATTAGACGCATAAAGAAGCGCTGCCGTGGTGCAACTGCAGCGCTTTTTTACATAATACAATATACATGCCGTCTCATTGGTTACCATTTGCCAATCAGCGAACAAGAGAATGACATCGTTCGATATTCGATATTCCGAATATTTCGTTTGGATGTCAAATGTTAATTACATTAAGGTAGTTCCTCTGCGAAAATCTCAACCAAAAGTTTACATACCATGTTCATGTTTAACAGATTGATAATTGGTTTAATTAGTAATGAATAAAATTAAAAACTACGCAATATTGACTCGATACTAGTAGATAATACGATGGATATCATTTATTGCCGTAAAATATATTTTGTATTGTGTTTTTGATCGACCATCGCCAGTAAACTTCTTGCCGGGACTGTCCAGGCTTTGCCAGGCTTTGCACCAAAATTGTGAAGGCTTCTCATGGTTATATCTTGGAAACTAGATGGTGAATCGTTCTCATTTTTTTTCACATTATTCGTGATATCTTACTGTAGCTTATCCTCGTTTTTTATCAATTTCTTAATTTTAGTTTTGACGGTAGAATTAATGATGCTCTGTTTGCCCATCATAACGCATTTGTTACGTGTAAACCAAGCCAACTTTAAGTGTAAATATCTCAGGTTTGGGGTGGTCAAACTTATTCAAATTGCACAGATGTTTGGATAATGTATTAAATAACGTATATGTCAGATTTCAACCATTTCTCAATTCAACTCTTCTGTGGAGGTACTACCTTAATACTTATATTTTCTGTTTTCGCGAATATAGGATGTATTGAAATATAAAAAAAATTCTTTTATTTGTCACTCCCCTTTGATATTCTTTTCTTCTTTAAAATACGAAATGTTGGCGCGCTTCGTACAAAACTTGGGCACAGTGAAGTTTTTTCTGAGCGAATTTCAAATGTTGGCGCGATTATTGAACTTGAAATGGACGGGTGATCGGTTCAGGTCTGTGCCATACGTAAAACATTTGGTTTCAAAGTGTTCTATTTATTTTAAAACGGTAGTTTACAAATGATAAACTGTAAAGTGTTTGCATACACATCAATATTACGTGTAATATGATTTATTTATTTATTGTAGACAATATCCTGATAAGTACGATAATTTTTGCCCATTTACGATAATTCTATGCCCCTGGTACGATGGGTGCCTCGCTTCAGGTTGCCAACGCTGTTACGAATCTTATTGGAGATTTACGACTTCAATTTGCCAAAAAAAAAGGCTTTGGATAGTGATGAAAATGAATGCAAACTTGAACGTCACGTTTTTCTTGCACATTCCTATGATAAACCGGCAAGAAAAAAGAAAAACCTTTCTTTTCTACGGAACATAAAAATCGCTCTCCGTTCATGCGTGATAAAACAAAACAGTTTAGGAAAGAGAGATGTAGCTTAATATCTACCGTGTCATCTTCAAAGCGCAAGTCAAAACGCAATGCCTAATGAGGTCAACGAGGAAAAATAAAAATAAATGATACTACGAGTAAACAATAGGTGTAATTTGCGTATGTACTTCGCCGTGGGCCTCATCTCGAAGGTAGACGTTTATACGCCACGCCCTATACGTAGCTCAATATTCCCTCCGCATTATAGCCTCTCGTTCGCAAAAGGGGATCCCTCGCGTGTAAACGTCAAAGTCCCTTAACCATAAAGTTGTTGCCGGACGGAGCGGAGTGTATTATGGAGAATAACTCGTCCGTCACGGGACTCGCACGAGTGGATGGTCGATGAAAAAAGGGCCGGAGAGAATGTTACACGAAGAACGCTGTTGTTTCAGCCGTGAAAAAAAATCCCTACGTATGTGCACTCAAAAAGTGCGCATTTTTGTCCAGTCTAAAAAAATCATTCCTTTGCATTGGCAAAGATCCAATCGTCACTTCTTATTTCTTATTTCCAAGGCCCAAACGTCTCGAAATTGACCTCCGGATGTTGACATTTTAGCCTGCGTAAAGTCGAAATTGGAAAAACACAATTTTTGCTGCATAGTTTCAAAGCCTACGATTTTGACTTGAAATAAAGATTTTGTAAAAATTCAAAAAATTGACCAAGTTATGATGTTTTTTGTGAAGGCTCTTTCATCAGAAAGAAAAATAGTACACCGACGTGTTTTTGAGCTCCAAGTCTTTGAAAACGCAGGGACAATAAACGGAGTTTGCAAATATTTGTTCCGCCCTTGCATATCAATTTTAACTAAGCTGCTTACATCACGACGTTGAAGTTTGTGTCGTTGGAATTCAACGATATATTTTTATTTCCTTTTTTTGAAATCATTACCCGAAGTCGTTTTTTGCAAATTGAAGTAGTACATTTCTAATAAGAATACGTAGAAACGTAAGTAATTTTAATAGCCTAAATCTACCAAAAAATTGAGTAATCAAAAGAAATTCATTTTCATTGCAATCCAACGATGCAAACACCATAATCTTAAATCATGTACGAATCAAGAAACCAAAACCTGGTCCTTCTGCCCTTTTCTTGCCAAAATCGCATAGTAAGAAGGAAAATCTTAATTTGTCTCCAGCTCCAGTCATCTAACTCGACTAAACTCATTTTTCGAAGCGGTGAAAAAAATGTCAAGCTTACAAGGAACATCCCTCAGGTAACACCTTTCGATTTTGTTGAAATTTGGATATGTTATAAAGCCCCGAAAAGTAAGCGATACGTATTTTTTTATCGGCGGAAAAACGGTTTTAAGCGGTGAAACCACCCCTTAATATAGGGGTGGTTCACCCCTTAATTTTTTTCTGCAATGTCACTATAGTGGATTTTTCATTGCTTCGAATTAGAAGAATTTTCGTTTTTGTTTCATTAAAATCGGTAGACTCCTTGTGTGTGAAACTGCTATATTACCCCTAGAGATGCCTTTTTCGATGGGTGGTTTTACCCCTCAACGCCGTTTTTCCGCCGATAACAAAAAATACGTATCGCTTACTTTTCGGTGCTTTATAACATATCCGAATTTCAACAAAATCAAAGGGTGTCACTTGAGGGATGTTCCTTGTTAGTGTTCAAGCTTCTCCATGCTCGATTATTTTTTTTTCAAGAAGAAACATTCGATCCTCTCCAAGCTGTTGGTGCTCGTTGGAATGACGAGTAAAATAAAATATGAATAATGCAATTTCAGCATCATTGTCACCATTTCTTTTTTCCCGTCATGCCGTTTATCTTTCTCGCACTCCAGCAAAGTACATATAAGTTGGGAGAAAAAGAGAGGGAGAGCGGAGCCCTGCATCCTCTCGCCTTCCAACGGTGATATAAATTACTGCATTTACATCTGTCACTCACGGCCGATGGTGAGGGCGTATACGGTGTGGAGAGTCCCGTCGAATTGCCTCGGTAGCGAAAAATCAAGAGACCCAAAGAGAGGCAGACATGGAGTGGAGACGACGATTTTTTTGTTGTCTGATACGTATAGCAATTCAGCCTGTATCGCCCTTTGACCTCCGCTTGATTTACTGCACGAATCCAGTGTTACGCATACGCTCGTTCGAACACAATCGGCGCGTTGGTTATAAATGGATTCGAACTGGAAATTTCATGTCCAACTCTCATCCGTTTAGCGCATCAGGCTCATAAACAATCACGTTTCGCACGGCCAGTGCCCCATCGCCGGAGGATAAATTCAAGCACTCTGCGAATTAAAAACTCGCACCTATTTACACGATCTCGCTTCGAACGTTTCTCGATCAGAAAATAAATAAAACCAATTATTGGAGAGCGTCGAGGCTTATCCATGATGCAAAATAAACAATATAAATAATTTGGGTCGTAAAACTGCGCCCGACTTCGAAGATTGTAGATATTTCGCGAGAGGTCTCTCGCGGATGTGAGCCGTTAGTCGTCCGAATAACGGGTAACACCAAACGAGAGAATCGATGAGACAACTTCGCGAATTGTATACGTATATCCCATTTTCTCTCGCACTTCAGTCACCAATAAAATTCACTCCGATTTGCGAGCGACGAGTTTTTGTTTGTTCGGCTCTCCGATAGATTGACATATTTGTTACAAATTGCTCTAAAGTACGGACACGATAGGGGGAGATGGATCCCGAATAGTTGCTGCGGATGGACTCGAGTTGAACGATCAATTTCGAAAAAAGACCAAATGGAAACAGACACGAAAGATGACCATTTTAATCGAACAGTGATCAGAAGAGCATATTATTGTTTCACTTATTTGAAGAAAAAAAAACGAATTACTATCATCACGAAGCTGAGCAAAAAAACATGTATATATAAATACCAACAAGGTAGCAAGTACGAGGAAGAAACAATCGAAATGCTCAGTCCTCGGGGAGGAGAATCCAAAGACCCCAATAGCAAAATGCATGATGAATCGTTGACATTCAACTGACTTGCATCCACAGTAATCCGAGGATTAATTGCTAAAAGTTTGGACCCGGTAAACAGCCGTAAAATCCAACTTCCACGTAACACGGCAGTCAGGCTGATAACCTTTTGTGATTTATCAATGAATCCAGTACAAAACGGATTAACGGGCTTAATTGGGGGTTAATTAGTTGCGGTCCTCTTGCGACGAGTAGAGCGAATTCCGGACAGTGATTTACTAGAGAGTTGAAAATAACTGTAATGCGGTGGAGATCTGGAGAAGGGGGCAGGAAGGAGGGAGAGAAAGAGAATGTGGAAACCAAAAGAGATGGATAACACTTGGTCGATGCATCAAATAATTCGAGAGACAATAGCGTCATTAGCATCAATCGATAATTCGAACTTTACTTCTCAGCACTCCCTCGCGTTTATCTCTCTCTCTCTCTCTCTCTCTTCATGCCCACACTCACTCACCAAAAATCTTATTGTTGATGATATCACTGAGGCTGTTATAATATTGCCCTTCGCGGGTTATCGGGACATGGAATTTTATATAACGGTTTGTATGAGCGCTTGGAGAAAGTTCTCCGGAGAATAATCCTTTTACGTCTCGGAACGACTCACCATGCACTTGCCTGTTCTTTAATTTTTCAACGCCAATGTTCTTCAATTTTTTTAGAAAAAATGAAAACACCAGCGATGATGATAATCGCTTCTAAAATCGAGGTTTGTTTCAAAAGTAGAGAAGAGAAAATTAATTTGGAATAACATTTTGTTTTAGGCCTGCGACAGTTCTTCTGTAAGGTGTAAACAAGTAAATCCTTCATGAAATTGAAGCAATATTCATATGCTATCAATCTGCAAGCCATCGAAAAAAATAGATATCGCTACTGGGTACAATTTTAGTTTGAACGCAAAATAGCACAAATCCGTTTTCGAGATGGGGCGTAGGTATTTTGGAATAGGATTATTCTAAAACATATTCACTGTGCTCAACTTAGTTATGTAAGTTATTATTATTAGGCCATTGTTTTAGAAGGAAATGTAAGACTTGTGATTATTTCTATAATAAGCTTTAATCAGTTTTAACAATTAAATAAATGGGTTATTTGCCAAAATCGCAATCACAGGATCCACTTTCATAGCCGGCACATTCAACGTGCACCCAAATCTCATACAAAACACTCCACAAATTCCCCCCCCCCCCCCCCCTGTCTTCAATATACTTCCCTTTACAGGAAATAAACTCTGCATCAGCTGCAGGGGGTCTTCAACCGAATGAAGTTTCTACTTCTCCTGATGCATTTGACTTACGACTGTTATAAGTTGGAAGATTCCAAACTTTCAGTGTCATCATCATCGCTTTCAATAAGTCTTCGTTTCTCGATCGTTTTATCGTTTCTTTTTCCTATTTAGTCATATTGTCTCGTAGTCTTCGCCATTTCTTTTGTAGTTTATGTCTTTTTGCCTTTTACATTATTTTTAGTGTTTTCTTTTGTCTGTCTTTGACAGATTTTCTGATCCGACTTTTTCGGTTTTTTTAGGCTCTGTTTTTTCTGTTTCGGCATTATCTGTAAATAAAATAAGTTCTCTAAATTGTTGAAAAATACCAACATACCAACAGACAGACTCTCCCTTTTATAAACCAGTGAGATAGACCTACATCTAGTTACAAAACTGGGGGTAATTTGGAATATTCCAAATTATCATCAGATGGGGTATTCTAAATTACCAACAAGCCGTAGCCGGGCATAACCTCAATTTTATGTTTATAAATATACAAATCTTTGAAATCAAAGGAATATATAAAGTTTATGGTCTATTTTACAGTACGCATAAAGCTAAACCACATAATCATATGGAAATTTAGCGATGTCAACTCATTGAACACGTACCTCGAAAGTTTTCAAAAACAGTCCTTTACAATTTGAGCTTTGGTCGTCATCTTAGAAAAGTCGCGGACGAACCGTGTGAACATATCGATAAGTGACGCCTTCTTTTAACATTTCACGGCCATAAAACCGAGATGGCGCTACTAGTCCCCGTAAAACTCTGCTATTCCAAATTACCAGCAGTATTCCAAATATCATTTTCCTCTAGTATTGTCGTAGGTCAGTAAGTAATTATGTAAAAAAAAGTCCTGCATTGTTATTGCCTCAGCATGATCGCTATCATTATCTGATCCTTTTCTCCTTTTTTTATTAATAAAGTTCATGCCGTTTTACGGTTGAAGTTTGCATAGTTGGAATGCAATGACCAGTCTTTATTTTTTCGTTTCTTCATTTTCACCACTATCTAAACCGTTTTTGAAGCTGCGGGTTATGGATCATTGATAAGAATTATCAAAAACAAA
Organism: Ophion ellenae; assembly: GCA_963210295.1. NCBI lineage: Eukaryota > Metazoa > Arthropoda > Insecta > Hymenoptera > Ichneumonidae > Ophion > Ophion ellenae. The sequence continues at coordinate 12,143,125 of OY723396.1, forward strand.
ACCGTTATTTTCGGTAGCCCAAATGGGTAGAAAAAAGTAAGTTTATAAGAATAAAAATATTTTCGTTGTATTCCAACGATGCAAACTTCAACACGATCCGTTTTTTTTTAAGTGGAGCGTTCAGTCGATATACCATGTCTAAATAATCGATCAAAAAGTAATATCAGGGATTATTAGTGAACTCAATAAGATAAGTTTTTGAGCATGTAGAATTATAATTTAGTGATATAATAAAGCATCTCACAATTTCGTGTCCAAATCCAAAGATTTTATGGTTTTAAAGTGTTCATCGTCGGAGGGCAACGAAAATTTCCTTATTTTTCAACTTCTTTATTTTCACCACTAGCCAAACTCTTTTTGCAGGTGCAGGTTATATACCCGTAATAAAAATTTCAAAAAAATCCGTGATTTGCGTAGCAAAATGAGCAGAAAAAATTAAGTAATGGGAAAAATAATATTTTCGTTGCGTTTCAACGATGCAACTTCAATACCACAAGATGTTCCAGTCAAAGGCAAGAGGGAAACATTTCTTCGATTTTGTGTACGTTAAATACAAAACATTTTTTTGATATACTGTGCACGTTTATTTGAAAACATGTTTCGATACTTTGCACGTTAAGGCGGTCCTCTAGTTTCTCGGCTGTTTTTTTACGGCTTTTTCAATAATTTTTTACGGGCAAAGCATCGAAATAATCAATCTCATTGCTTTTGCATAATCCTTATTAACATTTAAATAAGCTTTACAAATTTTTTGAAGTCAAAATATATCATAGAATAAAAGTTATAGTGGCCGACAGGAAGACATCAAGTAAAAGAGGTGCTTGACGGTGACCAAGATTGCGGCTGTTCTGCTTATCTGAAATCAAAAAACCAAACGGCATTTTAATCTTCATATTTAAGACTAGCGATTGAACTAGAGTGAGTTCTAAATTACAAAAATTGAAAGTGATTGATTGAATTTTTTATACACTTTTGAAAATTACATTCTATTTTTTACTCATTTTTTCTCAAGTTTTTCGCTCGTACGAAAAAAACTATCGAAGCAATCATGATAATCCTAGTTCAATCGCTGGCTTATAACATATTAAAGATGCTGTATAAATTTGAACAAGATCGGTGCAGTAGTTTCTGAAATATCGTGGTCACCGTTTCGAAAAATGGTGTTTCGAGAAAAACGCGTTTGAAAGTATACCTGCTCCGTATACCTGTTCCGTTCCAGGGCCGTAACTTGTGAACCACTTCGAATATCGAAAAATCCTTTGGCACACATTTTCTACACATGTTGTAAATGTGATGTATGAAAAAAAAAATCGATTTTTTCGACCCGAGAAACTAGAGGACCGCCTTAAATCGAGAAAAAAATCGCGTAACGCAGAGTACCCGAAATATTTACGTAGAAATATAAGTATGGGACACCCATTGTGCACGATAGAATTTTGGCGTAGCGGAAGTTCGAATCGACGGGGGAGTAACCGGATTTTGGGGGGTGCGGATGAGCGAATTCGTGGCAATGGAGTCATGCATCCGATTATAACTGTGGCAAAGTGCGTGTGCGTTATTATCGTACATATAAACGTTGGAGGATAGGGTGGGGGGATTTGGACACGGAGGCTCGTGGGCCCGTATCTATATACGTATATATATATTTGGGGAGCGTAATTGCGATGCGGAGGATGGCCAAGACCGTCAAAGATCGCCGCCCTCGTTATAATATCGGACACACATGCGTGCTACATGCACAAACCTCACACGTCCAGCGGAAAATTATTTCGAGCGCCAGCCGGCTGAAGTTTCGACGGATATACCACGGCGGCGGATTCGCCGCATTTTTTAATTCGGAAGTCGAAGTTTAACTCGTGTATTCGTACTGAGCAGAGGGTATGCGGACGAGCATTTTTATAGCAGTTCTGTACAGGAGGACGGAGGATTTCAAAGGAAGCAGATACTTTTGGTGAGGAAAAAATAGCTGACTTTCATGGTTTTGTTTAAAACGAAAGATTTCTTCACCATTTTTGAGACTTCGGGTATGTTTTATTACTACTTTTGGCTGTTACGTGGCATATTTTTTATTTATTAATCTTTTAAAAAATTGCGGACATATTGCACAGTCTTCCAAACGGGTTGCGGCGGATGTTGTCAGACGGCGTGACACGTAGCGTCGGCAGGATTAATCTAAAAAAAAAACCAACCAATATTTTTCTTTCATTAACACTCATATGCAGAATATGAACCAAGAAAAAGTGAGGAATGTTGAAAATCGATGAAATGGTACGCTTTGTAAGAAAAAGATTAAATTGTCCGAAAAAGAATAGCTACATTTTGCAATAAAAAAATACGTTTTTATTTAATTTTCAAGAACATTTAGGGTCATGTGACAAAAAGATTAAAAAGATTTGTACCAAATGTTATCAAAATCAAGCGCTTCGTTTTTCAGCTATAGATCACGCCAGTTTTGAAAATGCAGTTTGGAAGACCGCACCACACCGCCGCCATTTTGAAAGATTAATTACAAAATTCCATTTAAGGTAGTACCTCCACAGAAGAGTTGAATTAAGAAATGGTTGAAATTTGACATATACGTTATTTAATACATCATCCAAACATCTGTGCAATTTGAATAAGTTTGACCACCTCAAACCTGAGATATTTACACTTAAAGTTGGCTTGGTTTACACGTAACAAATGCGTTATGATGGGCAAACAGAGCATCATTAGTTCTACCGTCAAAACTAAAATTAAGAAATTGATAAAAAACGAGTATAAGCTACAGTAAGATAGGGGCCGTCCATATAACGTCATCGATTTTGGCTGACTTTTAACCCCCCCCCCCCCCCCCCCGAAATCATCCTATCCTTCCTATCGTCATAATCCAATTATCGTTACCGTCATCCAACTACCAGACCCCCCCCCCCCCCCCTATTTTAAAATGACGTAATTTATGGACGGCCCCATATCACAAATAATGTGAAAAAAAATGAGAATGATTCACCGTCTAGTTTCCAAGATATAACCATGAGAAGCCTTCACAATTTTGGTGCAAAGCCTGGCAAAGCCTGAAAAAAAACAATTGGGGCAAAGCCTGGACAGTCGCGGCAAAAAGTTTACTGGCAATGGTCGATCAAAAACACAATACAAAATATATTTTGCGGCAATAAATGATATCCATCGTATTATCTACTAGTACCGAGTCGATATTGCGTAGTTTTTCATTTTATTCATTACTAATTAAACCAATTATCAATCTTTTAAACATGAACATGGTATGTAAACTTTTGGTTGAGATTTTCGCAGAGGAACTACCTTAACAGCCAAAAGTAGTAATAAAACGTGCCCTAAGTCTCAAAAATGGTGAAGAAAGCTTTCCTTTAAAAAAAATCATGAAAATTAGCTAATTTTTTGCTATTTCAAGACTGCAAGAATCCTCGGAAGAGCGTCGATGGTATGCTACAGATTTTTTTAAAATTCGATTTCGATTATTTCGAGTCTCGTCACTTGAAACAAAACTAATTTATTTAACTGTATTCAATTGTATTTCTTTTCTTTAATTTTATTTGTTTTTATTTAATTTTATTTGTTTTATGTATTTATTTTTTATTTTTTATTAATTTTGAGAGTCTCGTGTTAATTCCACGTGAACCTAGATGAATTCCGCCGGCTCAAAAGGACCTGCTCCGCCCTAGTGCTCGATTGAATTTGAGCCCGTCAAGAAATCAAAGAGACAGAAGACTGAAGTTTGTGATTCCAATTGTCAGAAATACTGAATTACGATGGCATTGTCTGAAGACAGTCATCCAAAAGTTTGATCAATTATCGTCTATGTAAACATTTGTCTATGCAACCATGGTATTTTGGAATTAACCACATTCAATTCATAATTAATCCACAATTAATTTCCCATTCGAGATATATGCAATGACTTTCATTTGTAACCATTCACAATTTTTTTACAGTTATTTATCATTCCAATGTTTCGTTTCCAGTGCCTTAAGACACATTTCTTTTTAATATTCTAACTTTTTCATCCTTCGTGAAGAAAGATAACTTGGGATAATTTGGGCGCTTTTTTCTTAGCCGCGTGACCAAATTATCCGACTCGCTTCATCCAGCTTCAGGGCCACCATATTGTTTGAAAATGTGGCGAAAACATTTGTAAAGATACTTAAAGTTATGAAGAATAAACGCCACTAAACAGAATTTGTATTCCATCAACTGGGCGTCCGTAAAAAATTATATAAAATTGCCTTTTCTTTCGGACTCGAGAGTGGTGGTCTTCCTTGAGGCCCCGCGTTATTTCTTGGTTCACTCGCCAGAGGCGCTCATGCGTCGCATATACGCGAGTAGAGCAAAGGTAAAATAAGAGATTGCACGTTAGCCGGCGTCTACCGGGATCGTGCGGGAACCAGTGTAGCGCGTGAAACACAAAAGCATGGCCTTGTACCTGATGTATTTCGTCCTCTACCATGCCCCGTTTTCTTCTCTTCCTCTTCCTTGTATCCTGCCCGCTGCGTCCCTGCCCCGGTTTCTCGACGTGGAATCTTTGCGAAAAACAGTGCTAACGAACTCCCTCGCGTCCTCTCCGCAATCGCGCACGTCGACGTTTCTTCGATGGCTTTTTCCAGATGGATTGGATTCATCAGCGCTTCGGCTGGTCTTCGAGATGGAGATGCTAAACAAATATTGAGAAGATAAGTTCCCTTTTACGATCGGAGGGATTTCCATTAACGGGTTACATGCTGTTAAAAATTTCAACAAATCGATTTTTTTTTATTGCATTTTCGGAACTTACAAATATGTGAGTATATTCCCTGAAAATTTCAAATCGATCCAGCGAATATTCTTGGAAATACACACACATTTGTAAGGACGCTCGGAGCGCTACAAAGTTAACTGTTGAAACTTCAAACGCATTTTTCTCAAAACGGTGTTTTCAAAGTCGGTGAGTTTGTTTGGGTTTTCTCAAAAACGGCTCAACCGATCGGTCTGCCATTTTAAGGGAGACTTTGTCCTTGAAATCGGCGGGAAATGTTAGCGGCTCAACATGAGCAGCTAGAAGAAGAGGAGGGATGCCTCTATGGACCAGGCATTGCCGATTAGCGGTAATTATAAACACATTTGTGTAAACACATTACAAAACTTTAAACGCGTTTTTCTCGAAAACACGTTTTTAAAAATGGCTGACATTCTCCTGACCGCTGTAATTAACATATGGACCTGAAATTTGGAGAGCATACTCAGAAAATATGTCTTCACGGAATGACGGATCGCTTTTTCGATAGATACATTTTTGCATTTATTATTTATCTTTTTATGCGAAAAAAAACGCGAAAATTCGATTTTTCTTTTAAATTACCGCCATTTTCCAAAATTTGTACTAAACGAAAAACTCATCCGTCATTCCATGACCAAAGGGTCACAGATTGATAATATGCTTTGAATTTCTGTTTCAGATCAACAAAGAGGGGGCAGTGATGTCAGCCGTTTGCCTCCCGCGATTTGAGGACCTGTTTTCGCGGAGCTGTAACGGCCGCCATTTTGGTTTTTTTTTTCAAAAAATTTTTTTTAACGTTCTGTATATCATGAATGAAAGCAAGAAAAAAAACCGCACTCAAAAAGCTTTACTCGTTTCCTTTAAAAAAAATAAAATGTAAACACCTGAAATATGGCACTCCAAGGACAAAGTCTCCGTTAACACAACCGTGTCAGATATATTCTTCAGGTATTGATCGAAGGAATAAGATTTCCAATAATTATTCCTATTTTTTTTCAACGATTTAACGAATTTGGTCGAAAATCGAAATTGTTTCCGGAGCTACCATTTTGTCAAAAATCAAAATTTCGACTATTCCTTCGATCAATACCTGGATTCATCTGTCCCCTAAAAGAATCTTTTTGATTTTTTCATTTTGGATAATCCAAACCGGAGATACTTTGCTCACCGCCGGACACTTTTTTTTCGGGGACCTCCAGAAGACTTCCTACAGGAGAAATGTTAATGAATATTTTTGAAAATAAAAAATGCCAATCTGAAGCTAAAATATGCCACTACGCTGCCTAGTACTTTTCGTTTTGCCCAAATGAAATCCTTTTCCAGAAAAGAATCGTGAAAAGACGACTTTTTTTGGCCTTACAACTGCGTATAACGCCTTAAAGTAGCACCCGAAATAGGCATAACCCGTGCAGAAATTGTCGTAGAGATCCAATGGGATTCTCATACTTGATCCCACTTCCTGATAGGGATCCAATGGACCATCGCATTGGCGCCCTATGCTAAAACGATATGCTGGTACATTGAATTCTAATCGGGATTCCCTAATGGAATCCAATTTGAATCCTAAAGGATTTCCACAGTATCGAACCGAATCCGATACGATTCTTGATGGATCCCATCGCATTCTGTACGTTTAATTTCCAAAAGAAAAATATATAAGGTAAATGTCCCAATTATTGAACAGCTCAGGATCTGGGGGATTGAATTCGGTGAGAAAAAAATATAAAATCAAGGAAAAACCATCGCTTTCATGTTCAAGTGAAACTTTGATATTTTTACTTTCGAAAAATCACCCTTTAAATTATTTTTAAATGATTTCAAATGGAAAAAAAGAATAACAATGTGAAGTATGCAAATGTCACAATTATTGAACACTGGAAGTGCCTATGTCCGTAATATTGAACAGGCATGTCCCAGTTATTGAACACTCAAGAATTCTCTTTCCGTTCTGAAAATATTATTTTGGGTACAATATTGAGAAATAAAAGCAAAATCAAACACTTGAATAATCTTTTATTAATCATATAAAAATACAAAAATATATATGTAGTTTCTTTTGACAGGTTTTTGGTTCATTCGCATTTGGATTTTTTTTGCTTTTCAATTCGAACTTTATTTTGTTTTTATTTTCAGCTTCCTCGTTTTTATGTTCTGTTTTTCTTTGATTTTGTCGCAGCTTGGCTCCCTGAAATATCGGGGAGCAAAAAATATTGAACATTACATTCGTATTTTTAGGTTACATTTAGGTTATATTCTCTTTTTACTTTTTTTTATGTTCATTGCACGAAAATACAAATAAAAAATATATATTTGACGATCTTAGAGTTATTATTAAAAGAATAAAGGTTCATGGAATAAGGAATAAAGGAATAAGTTTATTCAGGAACTTACAGTGTTTGTTTGAATCAATCCGATTCACCCGATCTGTCACACGTTAACTGTCTCAATGTTTTGATGGGTTTAATGACGCCATCTTGGAGAATTCGAGTGTTCAATAATTGGGACACACTGCATTTTCTATGTCCCAATGATCGAACACCGTATTTTTTAACAAATAATTAATTTTTTTTTCTAATTGTCATTTGTAAGAAATTTTCTCAGGAACCTGAAACGCCTTTACTTTTTGAGATGCGACAGTTTTTGAATTTTTTATGCCCTTACGGATGAAGCGGCGCGTCTTAGCAAAAACGATAAGCAGTTACTACGAGAGTTCAAATCGAGTCACCGTTGCTGATTAAATAATTTTTTTTTCTCTATTAATTAAAGCTTTTTTTGCACAAGTAAGGTAACATTTCGATAGCCAAAAGTTCCATATATGTAATGAAATTTTCATAAATTAATAAATGCATGCAGGTGAATGAGAAATAATAAAAATACAAGATAGTGTTCAATAATTGGGACATGTACCTTATGTACAAAATGTGTGGATGGTAAAAGAGTATAAATCTTATCTTAAAAAAGTATAAATCGTTTGAAAAAGTACATCTTATAAATTGGTTTAAATCACATCACTAAAAATCCACTGTAATTATCGTTTGTTATTTATCTTACTGCACTTCGGCATATCAGCACACACGTACGCGCTCACGAAGCGTGTAGGTTATATTTCAACACGCCGAGTTTTTTCTCGTGACTTTTCACATATTTTCGATCCGAACATGTTAATAATTCTCAAACGGCGTTCATCGGGGAATAGTGCACAATCCAATCCTATCCCGATAAGGATTCCCTATGTGCGGTCTCCGTAACAAATCCCTATAAAAATGTGAGTGTATCTTCGGAGTCCCCAACAAATTTATGCAGGGGATCGCGAAAGGATGTTTTTTTTTGGGAGATTCAACAAATCCCGCTGGAGAATATCAATCCTCCACATTGCAATCCACGTGGATTCCAATGTGGACTCAATATCAAACGTCTATAGGGATGTAGTAGGATCTGGGGACCCCCGACTAATTTTTGCACAAAAATGTACGATTTTCAGTTTACTGAATTTTTTTTCCAAATTACTGTATAATTTTCTAAAAAGATGTGATCACTCTTCGGAAAAGTGGATTTCAATGCAGTATCCCCGATGAGAATTCTTCTCAATCATACTTCATTTAGTCGCATATTTTCGAACGAACAATAGTGTCTCTTTGTTAATTTCATACGGTAGTAAGTCTTTCGAGAAAAAGAAATCAATGGGATAAAGCGAAGAAAGAAAATCCGAAAGTATTTGCTTGTCACGGGTTTACGATTGCGGGAAAATAATATTTGAAAAATGCCTCAAGAATCTAAAGTACGGTGGCCGGAAACGAGAATCCGAGCGGAATGTCTATAGTACGCTAGAACGTACTCCACTGTACAGCACCGTAAATATCGTGTATAGTGGAAGGGGGCCTATGCGTGGGCGTTTCTCGCGTTTCATTCACACGCGGATTCGCGCACGTGCGCACGTGGTGGAGTTGCCATATACATAGGAGCAAATGAATCTCGAGTGTTTCATCTGGTATATACATGCGAAAGAATGCGAGCTAAATGAGAACTGACCTCAAGAAACAAATGCCCCTTTTCGTTGTTAATTTTTGCGGATCCTGGAAGATAAAAACATGTTGAGGATCGACGAACACTGAAAAAAAAGTTTTTCCTCGTCGTTTTCAACTGATATTTTTCCTTGGAGAAGAACAGCAAGACAATTTAGCATTGTTCGTGTTACGAACTTCATTGTGAGCACGTCTATCAACTCAGATGATATTCTCGACGATGTTGAAGTTTGCATCGTTGGGAGCCACAAAAATTCTTTCCATTGCTCTATTCCCGGTGGGAAAAGTTTTTCGTTGCTTCATGCGTCGGCGGGACTCGGTCGAATATCGGGTTGCATGACCCTTGAGTGGGTCATAAACTCCAGGGCTGTTTATTCCGGAGCTAAGGGATAAAATAAGGGACCCAAGAGTCTTAGACGAGGCCTGGGAATAGACAACGAACGGGCACTCTGTCTCCAGACCTCGAAGTCACCAGTCGTTATCATCCTAAAAACGTTTCTATACATGTTAAATCAATCAATTAAGGTAGTTCCTCTGCGAAAATCTCAACCAAAAGTTTACATACTATGTTCATGTTCAAAAGATTGATAATTGGTTCAATTAGTAATAAATAAAATCAAAAACTACGCAATATTGACTCGGTACTAGTAGATGATACGATGGATATAAGTTATTGCCGTAAAATATATTTTATATTGTGTTTTTGATCTACCATTGCCAGTAAACTTTTTGCCGGGACTGTCCAGGCTTTGCCCCAATTGTTTTTTTTTTCCAGGCTTTGCCAGGCTTTGCACCAAAATTGTGAGGGCTTCTCATGGTTATATCTTGGAAACTAGATGGTGAATCATTCTCATTTTTTTTTCACATTATTCGTGATATCTTACTCTAGCTTATCCTCGTTTTTTATCAATTTCTTAATTTTAGTTTTTACGGTAGAATTAATGATGCTCTGTTTGCCCATCATAACGCATTTGTTACGGGTAAACCAAGCCAACTTTAAGTGTAACTATCTCAGGTTTGGGGTGGTCAAACTTATTCAAATTGCACCGATGTTTGGATAATGTATTAAATAACATATATGTCAAATTTCAACCACTTCTTAATTCAACTCTTCTGTGGAGGTACTACCTTAATATCGTAGAATTCTACCCTCCACGAAGATCGTATCAATCAAAATCCTCCTCAGATCCTAAGATTCAAGATTCCATTAAATCACCTACACCCTTCAGTTTCGTCATTCTCCAAAATCCCATCCTGCAAATTTGGGCTGTTGATGTCTGACGCCGATCCTAAAGAAAGTCTGAGTTATTCTCGTAGCCGAAATTTTCCACAACCAATGGACTTTCTCAGGAGCGCATTTTGCTCTTTCCATCAACCGTAAGCAAGAACTTGTGATTCTTCCTGTTGTGAATCCGACAAGTCTGACGTTCAAATATACGAATGCCTACGGTATTGTGATTTACACGTTCCCTATACACAGGGCTCGCGTTGATGCTCGAGAACCCCGAGTGTTGTATAATCGCCCGAGTCAACTATACAAATACGAGTTTATCGCTTTCTAGGGAGGATAAGGAGGAGGAGCGGAGGTTAGTACTACAAGTATATTTACACCGTCCATTCATTCCGATGCTTCATTGTCTAGAGATCTTCCCATTGCTCTTGGCAAATATGTGTACAGGCGTGCACATAGATACGCACGCGTGCACATATGTATAAACATTTGTACAAAACGTGTGTGTGTGTGTGTGTGGGTGTGGGTGTCTGTGTGTGTACAGTGAGAGCGAACTGTAGGCATCAGCGAAGCTACTCGACTCCTTCCGTCTTCATAGCTGCCTGATGTGCGCATATGAGTGAGAACATACACCCCCAAAGTGTCGAATCACCAGCGAGCATCAACTAATCATCAGCCGACTCCGAGGATTTGTATTTCATAACAATCGAGCCACTCGTGAAGGCGCTCGGGTTATGCTGGTATGATCGGTAACTCGCATTCCATACCCGAGCCTTATTCCCATCCCGTCATCGACGTATTAGTCACTATCATGTTGAACAACGCCAGCTATGTGGTTGGATCTCTCGTCTCGTTCTCACACGTCTAGCCCCAACATTTTTCATGTCCCCGCCCTTCTTCGGTAATGGTCAAGTATCTAAGGAACGGTATCCCTAACTTTTTTTCTAACAAAAGGCATTAGGACGGGAAACATCGTGGCTACATTATCAACTTTGCCGTTAGGGTCAAGTGAGGATCACCATTTGTTTCATCAAGGCAGCCCTATGGCGGTTTGATTACGAAAAACATCCAAGGGAACGAACTTGGGTGGGTCGTAGCTGGACGTTCAGAGCTGTCATAACTGCTGTCATTTGTGGTACATGAAAAATCTATGGGTGTCTGGTAGCTCATTTTTCCCTTTTTATCAGTCCTTTGCGAACGGGACAGAGACCCAGGTAGGAATTGACGATGAAAAAAGGGCTCGCCAAGCTCTGAAACAAGGCTCACATTTTTTAATTCAGGCTGAGCACCAGCCTGATTTCAGGCCTCGCTGAAACTCTGAATGATAACGCGGTTTCAGGCTCTTGCACACAGGCTTGACCAAAGCCTGGTAGAAAAGCCTGTACTAAGCCTGAAACGACGAAACAACAAGGTTCAAAACGAGCCTTAATGAAGTCTTCACGAGCATTTATGGCCAGGCTTATCCCAAACTCTTCTTGAGGCTATATGAGGCCTGTTTTTAGTTTTCTATATTCTACATTGGGGTAAATTTAATAAATTTGTAAAGAATTCATTTTATTTATTATATATATTTATTATTCATTATATTATTTGTTATAAAATATATATCAAAAATATTTTAAACACAATACGTTATTTTATTTATTGTTTATGGAACACGTAATACACAGAGTGTACGCAAACTCCAGAGAGTGAGTATATACGAAATCTGTGTGTGACGAGAAAAAAACTTTTTTGTGTACCTCATAAATATCGATAAGAGAATATGTTTAAATGTTCTGAGCTGCCTCCTGCGCTTTCGTTTTTTGTGCCTTCGCACCCGACAAATTTATTGCTAATTTTTTTTCATAGAAGTACAGAAAAAATATTTTTTTAAATTCATTTTATTTTATCACAACCTGAAACAAGCCTGCATCCAGCCTTGATTTTTTAGCCTTAAAATTCACTGGCTGAATAAAGCTTGAAATAACCCTGAGTTTAGGCTAAGCAGCCAGTCTTGGTTCCAGGCTGCTCCAAACGATGCAATGAAACCTGGCCCAGGTCTGTCTCACTCAGGCTCGGTGAAACAAGGCTCGCACAAGTTTGTTTCCATCGTCAGCCTTTTGATTTCCTACCTGGGGACTCGATAAACATTTCCGGGCTTGGTCCGAGAAGACGGTTATCGTCGGGGGAACACTCAGAACAAGCCTGTAAACACTAGAAAAGCGCGGTGTCGCGTGACGAGAGTTTTTCTAAACAACCGAAAAGAACCGGAGGAGCCTCCACAAGGGGTTTGGGATTGAGGACCGTCCATACTTGGCCGATGACGAGAACACACACACTCAGAAAAATGATTTATTATGTTATAATAAATTGGCACATTAGAACATAATTTATTTGAAATTAATATATGTTTACTCGTATGGAGACAGTTTTTATGTGATTGTAACTACAGCATTTATTCGGCGTCACTAAATATGTTTTTTCACGTGCCGATTTTTCACATAAAACAACGGGGTCGTCTAGTGTGAAGGCCGTTTTTAATGCTTTTTTGGGGATTTTTTTTTTGACAAACCATTAAAATAAAATAATTGATAAATTGTTTATCATTTTTATTAACATTTAAACATACTTTGTGAATGTTATGAAGTCATTATATAGAATATAGTCGGAGATACACCGCCCAACAGGAACACATATAAGAAGAGGTGCTCCACTGCTGCCATGATTCCGGCCGTTCTGCTTATCTGAAATCAAAAAACCAAACGCAATTTTAATCGTGAGACTTAAGGCTCTACATGGAACTAAAATAAAGTTAGAATTGCAAAAAATAATTTTTTTTACGCTTTAGAAAAAAAAATTAATTGTTCGTATTTCTTTTGGGGTCTATATAGCTAATAAAAAGAAAACTGAGGAAGCAATCTTAATTATTTTAGTTCAACTTGTAGTTATATATGTACTAAAGATGCTGTATAAATTTGAAGAAAAACGCGTTTGAAAGTTGTAGTATATAATTCATAATGAAAAAATGATCTCACCATCAATCTGCTATGCCTGGACCATAGAGTACACCTTCCTCTTCTTCAAAGAAGTCATGCAAGGCCGTTTTCTCTTCTTTTGATCTGACACACTAGACGACCCCCTTAAAAGCCATATTTACAATAGAAAATTTGAATAAATATTTCCTCAAATCAAATAAATACTACTTTCCAATCACGAAAACCTATTATTTCGCGACTATGATACTAATGCGCGCATGCGCATTTTGCCCTTCAAAGCGACAGGCCCAAAAGCAGGCCGCTCGTCAGATGAAGCTCACGCATACGCTTACCATGTAGCTTCTTCCTATGCCAATGCTTTTGGCACAAGTGTCAGTGTTGTGTTTCGGAAGTGAGAAACTCGAAAGTGAGGGATGATTTAAGTGTAAGTAAAAATATAAAGTGAGAAGAAAACGTTCAAGTGAGAAAATAATGACGGACGAAATGACACAATTCCTCGAAAAAAAACCAGCTGGGGGATTATGAAGAATCCTATTAGATGTTAAGAAAAACTCCATTTGTCGGATATAAAACACTTATTTCTTCTGACTTATATATCCGCTTAGATGATAAGAAAAATTCTTAGTAAATCTTAAACATAAACTTGAATAAAAAATGTTCTTAGCTGTCAATAAAATCGTAGTAGGCCGACATACGAATAATAAAACTTATTCGCCGGGAGACAAACTAATAAATCTTTTTTCTGAGTGCATACTCGAACCGCACATCAATTATCGACTTTTTAGTTTGTTACGCATCGAAAGCATTAAGGGAAGGGTAGGGGTTTCAGCGTGAACAAAAAAACACTTTTTTGCGATTTTTTTTCATGTATACGGATAGAGTAAATTTATTGAAACCTTTTGTACATTGATAAGTGTCATTTCAAGAACATTCCGTGAAATTTGTACGCCAAAATATCCACAAACAAGTCGGTGACAAAGCTTTTCCAATAACGCCCGTGCGGAAAACTGATAGGGCATCCCTAATAAAAATAAGGGCCTTTCAGGGCTTTCCTAGTGCTTTCCCTAGTAGGGATTTCCACAATGGGCCCAGACTTGGCCATTATCGGGATAAACTTGTAGGGATTTCCACAATAGGCCCCGACTTGGCCATTATGGGGATAAACCTGTAGGGGTTTCCACAAAAGGACCCGACTTGGCCATTATAGGGATAAACCTGTAGGGATTTCCATAATAGGCCCCGACTTGGCCATTATGGGGATAAACCTGTAGGGGTTTCCACAAAAGGACCCGACTTGGCCATTATAGGGATAAACCTGTAGGGATTTTCAAAATAGGCCCAGACTTGGCCAGTATAGGGATAAACAAGTAGGCCACAATAGGCGCAAATCAGGATCAAATAATATTATCGAACGCAAATTGGGAAAAAGCGTAAGGGCATTAGTAAATAAAAAATCAACGATGAACACAAATATGCAGACAAACATCAGACAGTATTTATTTATCAAATTAAAGAAACCTTTTACATAGATACAAACAATTACTCATGGTTTCACTCATACATGGAGCTAGCGCATAAGTGTGAACAGTCCCAACCGGTTTTCTCGACATTTTTATAACAACTCATTTCCGCTCAATACTCATCATAGGGAAAATTATTTCTTCTGAAGACTTCGCTGATATTTCCCATTCATAAACTTTATCTGACTGTGTAGGATAAGTAAATAAATTGGTCTTTGTTTTCCAGATCTTTCCCTCAATGGAAATAGATTCTAGTGATTCTGTAGACCCATACATTTTTTTATTTCTACTACACATCCATTCCTTAGAATGGATTATTTTTTGTATTAATTTTGTCATGGCAGTTTGTCATAAAGGCTCACATGCAAATACGCAATCACATTTCTACGCGCGCACACATACATACACATGTACTCACGCCCACACCTATGCACATGAACAATTACATAAAAACAAATACAGATATACCCTGACGCATTTAACAAACACGTATATCGACTGATACGGATATTTTATGGCGCTGAAATGGTTATGATGAGGCGCCGTTGAGGCATTTTTAGGGCGCTAAAATGGTTTTGATGAGGCGCCATTGAGGCAACTTATAAGGCCCCGGTCGTTGCGCCTCTAATGGCCCTTGTTGACAAAGTGTGACCGGCCGCTAACGGCCCTCATGTGGCTTCCAAACTAGGGCCCGAATAAAGTTAGGGGAATATTATTGGGGCCCGATCACAGCCGCAACTCAATTTCCGCACGGGCGCCTTTGGAAAAACACGGTTTGCGGTGTTCACTGTATCTCAGCTAGAAATTATCTGAAATCAAGTACCATTAAAATTTAGTCAAAGTATCATCAAATCCTCCCCCCAACGGTCTTTGATAATTTTTTTTTTCATTTCTAAATTTTTGGTGGTCATGTAAAGTGAAAAGTGCTCTTTTTCACGAAAAATTCCGCCATTTTGGGGGTGGAAAACACCCTCAATGGAAAAAAATCTCAAACTAACCGTTGGGGGGAGGTATTTTATATGTAGAAAGTGTGTACCAAGTTTGAAATAAATCGGTCATGTAGTTTTCAAACGGCAGTGAACACGGACTTTGAAAAAGTGGTTTCGAGAAAAAACGCGGCACCGGCTTGTTTGTGGATATTTTCGCGTACAAATTACACGGAATGTTCTTGAAATGACACTTAACAATGTACAGAAGGTTTCAATAAATTTACTCTATCCATATAGATGAAAAAAAAATCGCAAAAAAGTGTTTTTTTTCACAAGAGTCCATTGGACATTATCTTTATAAAATATAGTGAGTGATGAAACCTCACAGATTGGAATGTTCACCGTCTAAAGCGACAAAAAGAGATAGGAATTGTTGTTACAACGCTTATAAATATAAATTCACTTCTATATATTCCAAGAATGTATATCGTCGGGATTGGAATAGTTCGCTGGCATCTGTTCGCTATCCTTTTTGGTTGATTCTAGTCTTACGTCAACAAACTTCGTATACGGACATTCCTCAAGTTCTATAGTGGGATATGCTGCTGCGAGGAATGAACTTGTGCGCGGGCGTAATTGTACTACGCTGGTAACGCCGATATGGCTACCGCTAGTGCAACTCTCGGCGAGTGTGGGGTGGAGCTTCCGTTTCCGGTTACGAACGTGCCCGCTCTTTGAGCGTAAGATCGCATGGAAACCTCAGCGTATTGACTGCCATAGCTGTGTAGCATGGTGTACGGACGTGTACCGTTTTACGCTAGTTATTTTTGTCCCGACCTTTCTTTATTCCCCTGCGGTAAACGCCGTTGTCCGTTTCGATATTGTTTTTATGTCCCGCAAAGTCTTAGCAGTGCAATTGTTTCGATGAATCAGCCACTGCTTGCCGACAACAAATTGAGGGATGTCTTTTTTTTAGGAAATTAGAAAAAAACTGACTCTCTGATCATTAATTCAATCGTCGGCCAAATCTGTCCCTTGATTGGCACTAAAATCCTCCCTCGCCTTTTAACCCCCACGCATTCATGCTGTAAATGCACCATTACACATACTTAATTCAATTAGACGAAGGATTACGCCGCTTGCTCATCTGATCCCACTCACTACATCTCTCCGAGTACGTTGGGCATCGAATATCATCGAAGTTGATTTTCGAGCTTGCAGTAGTTTAACCCGGGCGCGTATGAATAGCCCGACAATGGGAAAACGAATTATGCTTCGCGTTTTGGACTTTGCTTAACGATTGTGGCCAGTTCCGAGTCGCGTGAGAGTTTGCCCACCGTCTGACAATCAAGAGAATCTTTATCCCTCGTTGTCATCCAATTGATTAATTTACCGGGGGATAATGGACCGGAGAAGCCTCAGACTCTCCTCTATGCACGCATTCGCTTTGATATGGTTCAACGTTCATTTCGTCCTCTCTACACCTTCACGCACATACGGGCGAGCATGTGTACGTATCGTGAACATCTTGCCCTGGCGATAAATAATCGACAGCGAAAAAGGCAGCGCTCCATTGAGTGTGGCTACCAATTGTCAATGGTAAGGGTCATCAACTTTGTGGACGTTTACTTTTCCCCGATAAAGAATCAGTTTCTTCTCGCATTCGTAAACGACTCTTCCTACCCGCATTCGAAGCGGAACGACTTGCCACGCGATGTGAACAACCCACGCTTTGATTGTTACCTCGTGACCGAGAACCTACGGAAGATCTGCTGGTGGCGTCCATTTTCCTAAATGACGGAATTTCTTCCTAAAGTCTGCATCTAAAAAAATCAAAGTCTAGAATACTTTTGGGCTTGTTGCCACCTTGTGTTTAAAATGGTTGAACGAATATCGAAACGTGATGACGTTCAAATGGAACGACCCGCAAGCTTATGGGGGACTTCGGGGCACGATGATAACCCTAATTATTCTTTGAAACTAATCAACATTCATTAATCTTTTAATTTTGGAAACAAAAAATCAGTCTTTCTGATTGTTAGCATACAATATACATTTTTAATTAAACCTTCATTTTTTCCCATCTTACCCCATATGCGGGGCAAGATGAAACAGCACTGGGAGCATGATGGGACACGAATTATTGGCATCTTTCGCATATAAAGATGGTTTCATTCTTAATACCAGCAATTCGATAAGCCAATCGTCTAAGATCTGTAGTATTTAGTCCGAACAATCTTGCTTCCGTGCCATTTTAATCACTTGTAAGATCTTCTTCTTCTACTGGTAGAAAGACCGGTTGGAGACGAACCAAAGGCTTTACTAGTTTCATTTCACCCTTTCCAACGTAGATAGTGGTACCTTGTAAAATGCTGCAGCTTCGCGATAGCTGGTATTCATCTTGCCCCATTAGATGGTTAAAGGGCTATACCAGTGTGAACGCTGAAAATTTGGGTGATTTTCGGGAATTTTTTGGAAGAAAAGTACTCATTTAAATGTTTCGGAAAATTAAGAATATATTTGGCTATATTTGACCGATATTACATGTTTTTTCATAGAAAAATATTGAGATTCAAGCGACTTATGCGCTGTTTTTGGAGGCGCCAAAAAAAAGTTCCTCCACTGCTGACATGATTCCGGCCGATTGAGTGGCTGAAACCGAAGAAGGAACAAATGTCGTTAAACTGGAAGGTATTTCTTGCGCAATGACGTAGGATTTTCGAAAAATATCAAAATCTAACAAAATGGCGTAGTTATGAAAAAAAAAGTTTGTTTTCTTGCCTATAAAATGGTCGTTTGTTTCAATGCCAAATCGTCAATTTTCATCCAATCAAAAATATTCTACGTCATTGTAGAATAAATATATTTAAGAGTACTCAGTTCAAATTTCAAGTCAATCGGATAATTGCTCTTTGAGTTACAATGTCAGCAAATTTGAAAAATCTCATTTCGAGAAAAACGCGTTTAAAGATTTAACTATCGATTTTTGCAAGATAAAATCATATTGATATAAATGATAATGATATTCTTGAAAGTATAAACTGTCGAAAAAGGCAAAAAAATCGATTTTTTGAGAGTGTGACACTGGTATAGCTCCTTAACGAATCAACAAAACATCACGCAATGACCTTGAATATTTCTGACACACCGTTCTTATTATATTAATAATTAGTACTTTCATTGTGTTTACCTAGTCGTTTCTAATCAATATCAGCAAGTCAAATAAATCAAAACGATGGTAAACTTTACCAAAAATTAGATCGCCTTGTCAAAAAATCCATATTATTGTCTCACTCGATACGCGTGCTTCAGCCACGGTTGATACTTTCACACTCATTCACCTCCCCGCCAAACTCCAACGGGAGCACTGTGCTCGCACACACTGTTAAGTACCTAGGCTTATGATTCATCTTACCCTGCGTATTCGTCTTGCCGCGAGTTCCCCTACAGACCCCTCAAAGTGATAAGTGCAAGTGGATTTCGGTCGTGCGCTATTCCATTATAAGTGAAAAGTTATCTGCATCCATCGGTACGACTTCAATCGTACGTAATTGTACGACGATAATAATACCCGTGCAGAAATTGTCGGAGGGCCCCAATTGGATTTCCATACTTGTCCCTACTTCATGAGAGGGATCCAATGGATCACTATACTAAAACATCACCATCGTACTTTGGATTGTAATGGGGATTCCCCATTGGACGCCAAAGTACGAATCCAATTCGAATCCTGATGGATTTCCACATTATTGAACAGAATCTGATACGATTTTTGATAGATTCCATCGCATTCTGTACGTTGAATTTTCTGAACGAAATAACTGCATGTACAAAATAGTGAATCTTGAGAAAATATAAATCTTATGTTACAAAAGTATAAAGCGCTTGAAAAAGTATAACTCAAAATCGATTTAGATAGCATCACTGTAAATCCATTTTAATTATCGTTCGTTATTCATTTGACTGCACCTTGATATAATAGCTCACAAAGCGTGCAGGTTATGTTTCAACATGCCGAATTTTTTCTCATGACTTTTCACATTTTTCCACATTGGTACCACGTTCGAATCGAACGTGGTACCAATTCTGAAACAGCGCTGTTCAAGGACCAGTGCAGAATCCAATTGGATCCCAATGAGGACTCCCTATGTGCGGTGTCCCTGACAAATCCCCATAGAGATGTGGGTGCATCTCGAGACTCTCAAACAAATGTTTGCACGGGATGACATGAGGATATTTTTTGGGAGATTCAACGAATTCCGGTTAAGAATATCATACAAAAAATGTTCAAGCGACGTGAATCGGTAAATAGCGCGGAATCTACTTGGATTCTAATGTAGACTCCCTAAGTGGGGCGACTCTATCAAATCCCTATACGTATGTGGCAGGATCTGGAGGCTCCCCGACAAATGTCTGCACATGGTAATAATAATAGAAATAATAATGTTCCGGTTTATTATTTCGAATCATATTGTTATCTTTCACGCTGAGCAATGAGCATTACTGATTGATCATTTGATTGGTGTAAACGTTAAATGAATGCTGATGAAAATGGACATAACGCAATTGATGTTCTATCCCGCGTACATGGCTTAATGCTCGAGGAAGCGTTCTTTTATACGCGGCGTTCATGAGGCTAAGGAAGAATTTCACGACTGTTATACGTTTGTGCGACCAAACGACAATATAGGGCATTCATTTCTACGTGCGAGGTCTGCGTGTCGAGCTAGCAAGTGGACCAAAGTATAGGCAGACAAGGAAGGTACAGATTATACGCGCTTGCTCGAGTGGCTTTGAAGTCTTCCTCGTGTTTGTTCGCACGACGGAGAGCGCTCATCCGTAACTAACGGACTTCCCCAAGATAATGACTCGAGAATCCACGGAACGGGCTTGAGAAATAGTACTGCAATCATCAACGAAACTCAACTTTACTATGACTTTGCAGGCATCATTGTAGTACATCGTATAGTGTAAAGGATCTCCCACTCAAGTTTCAAACCGATTCCTCAGAGAATGGCCGGAATGGAACATGTCAGAAATGGACCAAAAAATGATTCAAATAGAAGAAGTCTGGTCCTAAGGCAAAAAAAAGATTGCTTCTATCTCCAGTCATCAATTCTTAACACCTCTCGAGAGTATTTAATTCGATACCTAGATACTGCCTCTCTCTCTCTCTCTCTCTCTCTCTCTCTCTCTCTCTCTCTCTCTCTCTCTCTCTCTCTCTCTCTCTCTCTCTCTCTCTCTCTCTCTCTCTCTCTCTCTCTCTCTCTCTCTCTCTCTCTCTCTCTCTCTCTCTCTCTCTCTCTCTCTCTCTCTCTCTCTCTCTCTCTCTCTCTGCCGTTTTCCCTCCCCCCTCCTTCCTTGCTGAGTCAATTCACTACCACGGATTATCGGAATGTGCGATAGCATACGAATTTCCGGCTAGGAAATCGACTCGGATCCGTTGCTGGACCGACTGGCACTACCGTGTGGTGGAGACCGAATGGACACGGAGTAGAGTTAAAGCCGCAGCACGGTGGTCGATTATCTACGGTGCAAAGAGATAGTCGAGACATTTCATGACTCCAGCACACGACAGTGCGCTGGAAGGCACATTCACACGGCGCGAGCTTCAACCCGCACACAGCCGCAATCGCGCCTATGAAAAATCAGATATCTCTCCGCTTGAACCATGCCCACTGAAACTAAGCAGAGATCTGAAAATAACTAAATACTATTGGTTGTTTACGAGTAATAGCAACGCTCACTTACATTTGAAAATAATGAGTTGTACACATTGATATTGCTCTTAAGGGGTTTGGCTACTGTGAAAATCTAAAAAAATTGATAGTTGGTTGAGACAACTGAAATTGACGAGGAAGGTTCAACACATGGGGTAAACTTATGATTACAACGATAGAACTGATAGTAAAATGGTAAACGCGTTTTTCTTAACAGTACGTTTTTCAAAACGGAGTACACGATTTCTCGACATCTAATGAACGGATTGACTTGAAATTTGGTACACTTATTCAGTGTAATAATTCTTTAGTCTCGACCGACGTTTCTTTTCTTAACCTTTTTTTTAATAGTTATTTAGTAGTTCTTCGCAAAATCGAAAAAAAATGATCAATTTCTTTATGATGATTGAAATACGATAACTTAAAATAGGGGTCGAGTCTTTGCGAATATTATGTATTTTGGGAAAAAACTCGTTTTTATTAAAAATTCAAACCAATCGGGTGGCCGGTTGATCTGAAAGAGAAGTATACCGTTGAGCCTCTCACGTTCAAACGTCCTTCACGAGATTGCTTATAACTTCTTCAGTTATTAACAATTTTTCATTAAATTTGGTACACGATTTCGGTCATGGACATACAAATAAATGTCGAAACGATTTTTCAATCATCTCACTTATTATTTCAGAATTGATTGTCTCAACGGACTACATCTACCTAGGTGAATAAAAGAATTGCATTCTTCCAAAATATTTTTATTCGATAGTATCACCTTTCAGCTGTATCCCCTAAAAATGTTATTGAAATATTCCTAAAATTGAATGATTCATCCTTCAAACTTCAAACGCGTTTTTCTCGAAACACTGTTTTCAAAGTCGGTGGACATGACATCTCGAGAACCACTTGGCGAATTGTTTCCTAATTCACAGAAGATACGATCAGAAACATTCCAATGCCGCTGACGATCTCATTTTTCTTTAAATCGACCTTCATTTTTTTATAGTTACGTAAAAATGACGACGTTTTTCATAGATTTTGTATGCTCGAGTTTTACTTCGTCGCCAAGTTATTAACAAAAATTATGTAAAAAATCGATGATCGTCAACGACTCTTATTTATTGTTGACTTGGATAACCCGTTTGGTTTTTAGATTTCAGATAGACCGTTTAAGCTGGAAATAGTCCACCGCCAAACGTCGCGAAGAAAAATGTCATCATCTGCCGGCATCCATGTTTATATAGTTTTTCTGTAGTTTTTGGTTATATTTTTACGACACTCAATATATGTATCTTTGTGTTTAAAAAAATGTGTTTCTTTTTAAATAACGGTTCCCCAGAAAAAAATTAGGAATCTGGCCATTTTCTGCGCACCTCTAGGTACATGTAGCTCCTTAAGGCGGAAGCCTGAATTAGACGGTCCAAAGAAGCGTTTTTTCGGAAATCTTTTTAGACGCGAAAAAACAAGTGAGCCCTGTAAACATTGAGGTATCTTTTCATGTATATTTGAAATGTATAAAAAAAATGTTTCAACATGAAACAATAAATGACTGCAGATTCATCAGCCTATTCCATGTGCCACTGCGTTTTGCCCAATCGGCGGGAAAGATGCAGCTCATAATTCTTGACTGAAACAAAGAAACCAATAAAATGTTTGATTCTCACATATTTTTCTTCCAGGTGAATTAAGAAAATCCTGAAAAAATCGTGAAATCATAACTTTACTCAGGTTTGAAAAAAATGTGTTCAAAAAAACCACTTTAACGTGCTATAAAAATTATTTTAAAAGACTGTTACAACGACTTTTTTAATTCACTTAGAAGAGATTTTCATACTGAAGAAAATAAATTTTGGTTTGATTCAATAGGTCGTTTAATTTTTTTTGCTATCATGCTTTGGGCCTTGTATCATCGAAAATATTTACAACTCACCTCTCTGACTTTGTAAATATATTCTTGGATAGTTTATCTATCGATTTGAGCAATAAAAAAAACGATTTCACGCACCTTCTAATTCAGGCTCCGGCCTTAAGGCGAGAAATGCCTTTAGAATTTTCAAAAAATCGATTTTTTTACATATTTCGAAAGTATGATATCCACAGAATATACTGACCAAAGGAAAACTCGAAATATTGAATATTTGCGGAGTTCTCGCATATAGTCTAGAGCGCGGGGACAGCATGCGGTCAGGTAGCGAGTAAACTTTAAACGCGATTATCTCGAAACTACTTTTTCAAAAACTGCTCGTGTTGTAGCTCAAAAAGTTATCGACCGATTTGGATGAAATTTTGGGAGCTTACTCTCAGTAATATTATCGGAAGGATATACCGAAAGTTTGAAAGGTAGCGTGTAAATAAATAATTTTTTTGGGGTCAAATATGTCGAAAAAATGGTCGAAAATTCGAACTTTGGAGTAATAAGGATCCCAAATTTCCAATTTTGCACTTTTTCATAATTTTTTAGGTATATCCTTCCCCTTAATATGTCAGTAAACGAATGACACTTATTAAATGTTTTTCAGATCAACAGAAAAAGAGTGACAACTGCAGCACTTTTCGATGTCGCGAAAAACAGGCGTCCGAAGACCCTTAACAACACGGCCATTGTGTTGGTCATCCCAAAAAAAATTTTTTTTTTAACTTGACAGTTATAATAAACTCATGTCCAAATTTGAAAATGATTAGATTATTTTATCCCTTCTTAAAAAAATCCCGAAAAATACCTATTTTTCACGCTCCTAAAGGGATTTTTCGCCTTAAATAGCCCTGATTTTCGCGTCGTCCCAGTAGCCTGACCCCCTAAAAAATTAGCAAGAGTATACCTCGGAACTCAGGAAATTAAAACACTGCTTGTCAAAAAGTCAACTCAGATTTGTGTCTGTTTTGCTCAGAATAGCTCATACACGAGCATACGAGATTGCTATCCGGCAATGTCTCTCCCGAACATTGAAACGCGAGGGATTTAGCACCCATCGCTGTTAAATATTGAGCCATGCAGACACATTGTTCGAGTAATCTGATATCCCCATTATGCATACGTCCAATCGCCAATACAGCAACTATATATCCTGCCATATAGTCCCCGTATGCTTGCCGATCAACATACATCGCTCCGCACAATAACGGCCGACTTAATATCATAATTCCCAGATTGATGACCTTATCGATCCGTACGAGCGGATCGGATAAAGATGAACGCAAAAAAATACAGCCGTGGAAAATTCTTTGTGTACACATTCGAGGATGAAGGTGATCGTCATGAATATACATAGTTTTCCCCTGGAATAGTTCACGCTCGCGCAGGCATGAATTGATGGGAAACAAAACAGTACGACTGGATGTAACACGCGATGTTGTGCGATTTACGCCCTTCCGTTTACGAATAGGCTACTCGCTGCCTCGAACACGGTTTAGAGGTTAGACGGATTGGCTCGTGCAGCACGAAGGCTCTCAACGAACTTCGTTGTGTTTTTCATCCGTGCCACATTGTGCTTCTGAATAGTACGAACATACCAACAGCGTCCACTATAGGTAGTTGCTCGTCGGGCGAGCTGCTGTATAAACTCGAGTGGTGCAGCTGCTCATAGATCGAGTGCACACGGGGAGCCTTCGAACACGGTATTCGACAAATTAAGGGGGAGATCCCTCCAAGCAGCCGAAAACAAGCACGGTTTCAAGATTCTTTTGTGTCGAACCTATTGATTCTACATAATACAAATTTTCTATGCATATTGATAGGTTTTCATTTTGCAAAATATATATTTTTTCTTTCTTTCGATAATTGGAAATTGTGTCTGAGCCACTTGCTTCAGAGACGACTGCCGCCAGAGTTGTTTCACGGCGTACAACCTAGCGCCTCGTGCATTCATCGGAAACATCAGAGCCAAACAGTTGTACATTTCTAAGACTCACACGTTCCATGTGAACCTAGAAAATCCAAAGAAAAATCACGATTCGAATAATGGTACGGGTTCGAAAAAATGTTATATTTTTCGTGAAATTTTCACTTTAGTGTTTGTTAACGAAAAGTAGTTTTTTCGAATAATTTTCGGGGTTCACATAGACGGTAGTTATGTTACCTAAAAGTGTGCAAAATTTCAAAATGATCGGTAGGATAGTTGTTGAGTGATATTGTACGAGGATCGCGAAAAAGTGGTTTTCAAAAGAGGCGTTTGAGGGGGGTGATAACTTTAGGCGAGAAAAAATGGCTGATATGCATGATTTATTTTTTGAAAAAAGATTTTTTCACAATTTTTTAGACTTGGGTATGTTTTATTACTACTTTTGTCTGTTACATGGTTGTTTTTTTATTAATCTTCGAAAATGGCAGTCGTATGGCACGGTTTTCTTAAGGGGTTAACCCCACTTGCGATTTTGAAAAAATCGTTTTTTTATTGCATTTTTTTGAAGTATAAGTATCTGAGAATATGTCCTGAAAATTTCAAGTCGATCCGAACAAAATTGACTGAGATATGAGCATTGAAAGAGAAGAATTCGCGTTGAAAGAGCGTTGAAAGAGAAGCTTTAAACGCGTTTTTCTCAAAATGGCATTTCTGAAGTCGGTGACCAAGATTACTCGAACACTAATGAACCGATCTTCTTGAAATTTTGCAGGCTTATTTAATACATAAAAATGTAGTCTTTAATCGTTCGATTTTTTTTTCGAAAAAAATGGCCGTTTTATAGCCAAAAAACGGCCGTTTTTTTTCGTTAAAATCGAACCATTAACTTTGACTGTCCGCCATTTTGTGAAAAATGAATATTTTTTAAAATCCTTCGATTAAAGACTAGTTTATACTTATATTTGACTAAATCCATCCGCATTTTTTTTTCAGATGATCCACTTCGCCGCAATGTTGGTCACCGCAAACCGTGTATATAAAAACATTATTTCATTGACGGCCATTTGCCACTAAACAATGTAATATTTTTCAATAAAAAAATTACTGAAAGTTCTTCAAGATGTGTTCTTTAAGATGGTATATTGATCGATTAAAAAAGTTTTGTAGTTTCCTTTAAAAAATTTCATGAAAAAGGCCTTTTTTTGCGCTACAAGTGGGGGTAACGCGTTAACTCGCTGCGGCGGACGTTGTCAGACGGCGTGACACGTAGCATCGGCGGGATTGGCCTGCGAAAAAACCAGCGAAGATTTTTCTCTCATTAACACTCACACGCAGGATATGAACCAAGGAAAAGTGAGAAATGTTAAAAACCGATGAAAAAGTACGCTTTGAAACAAAAAGATTGAATTTTCCGAAAAAGGCTACATTTTGCAATACGAAAATACTTTTTGAAAATGTTCAAAACCATTTAGTGTCATGTTTTAGATAATAAGGTTAAAAATATTCATACCCAATTTCATCAGAATCGGTCGATTAGATTTTTAGCTACACGTCACGCCAGTTTTGAAATCGCAGTTAAGAACACCGTGAGATTAAGAAGATGTGAGATTAAATCTTTCCTTTAAAAAAAAAAATCATAAAAACCCGCAATTTTTTTCCTCGCCTAAAGGTTACTCGGGTAAGGTTTCCGAAACCCTGCGATCGAGGTGAAATTTTGCACAAACCTTTTAATATTTTAAGACAACCCCTAAAGGAATTTTTGGCGACGCGCAATAGTTTTTGGGTTTGGGTTTGTTTGGACAAAACAGAGAGCGCAATAATATATATAGGTATGAACGGAGACGTAGCAGATATAGATATAGTCGGCGCGCGTTAAAAAAAAACTTAAAAATTCAATATCTCGAAAACTATTGCGAGTTGCCAAAAATCCCTTTAGGGGGTGTCTTACAATATTAAAAGGAAGGTTTGTGCAAAATTTCAGCTCGATCGGAGAGCTGAAATTTCGGACCTTTACCCCTAAAAAAAAAAAAATCAATATCTCGAAAACTATTGCGAATCACCGAGAATCCTTTTAGGGGTTGTCTTGAAATATCAAAAGGAAGGTTTGTGCAAAATTTCAGCTCGATCGGGGGAGGGGGGGGCCTCATCCGGTTACGCTCCCCTTAACGTTTCAAGGTTCAAAAAATTGGTGACTAAGTGACCTACCGATTAATCTGCTATTCCAAAGCCATAAAGTAAGCTCTCAATTTCCTCGTGAAGTTGATTTTCAACCGTAAGCTCTTTACGTTATGAAGGGAACTCCCCCCCTCAAGAGGCTCTCTTAAATGTTCCAGCCCCATTGAGCTTAAGATACTGATTAATGACAGCATATTGTGGCATTTTTAATGTTCAGTATTACCAAGGCTTGGGGATCTTGTCGCAAAGAAAGTTTAGTGCGAAAAGAGAGCAGCGTTAGGAACCGTACGATAATTATCGTACAAATGCGATTATTTCTTGCCTACGTACGATGTACAATTGCACATTATTATCGTACGCAGTGTGTACGCTCATTTACACCATGAAGCAAAATTTGAGAATTTATTCTACTCGTACGCTGATAGCCAATAGCTCAGCAGCAAATGCGATTCTTTTTTACTCATAGCGCTATTGGCTTATCAGGGCGCCTTCAAAATAGACGCATGAAGAAGCGCTGCCGTGGTACAACTGCAGCGATTTCTTAGATAATACAATATACATGCCGTCTCATTGGTTACCATTTGCCAATCAGCGAACAAGAGAATGACATCGTTCGACATTCGATATTCCGAATATTTCGTTTGGATGTCAAATGTTAAAGAGGTACGGTGATTGGAGCGAGTTCAAGATAAAAGCCCGATTTTTTTTATAGCATTGTCGAGACCTTCGTCCATGCGTATGCGGAGTTTCCGCGCGATTTAACGTACACTTTCCGAGTTATTAATTGTTAAAGTTGGTGAATTAGTCACACGTAGACGGCAAAATGTGCCTGTGCTCTCATATATCGATTTTTTTGTGCTACTTGGAGCCAAGAAACACGTAAAAAAAGTGATGGTTGCGTTCGTTGAATCTTTGTGATCGATAAGTCACCTTGAATTGGAGAGCTCACCGCAGAAATAAGCAATAAATTTAGAAATAAAGTCGCAAAAACCGAAGTTTTCGGAGAGCGAGACTTCTCGTGACGCAACAGCAGCCATCTTGCTCGATGTGTGGCAACGCCGGATACCCGCGCAAATTTGATTCGTCTATCGAGTATTTTCAACGCGAATTAAAAATATGATTGTGCAAAGCCGTACATTTTTTAATGGGTTATAAAGGGCCTTTCGTCGATATTTACTTGAAGTTCTTTTACGTACAGCAAAGGCATCTCAATTTTTCTGGCGACATGTACCTATACAACGCATCTATATATAAATTCAGCATGGGAGAACCGTCATATAAAATAAACGTTTCTTTTTATACTTGCAAATATTGTGAAAATTGGGAAAGGGAAAAATAACATAACAATCGATGAAATATGTTTTGACTTTGCGCAGATTGGACATTGGACATTGAGGTTAACTTCAACGCGACGTTTTTTATTTGCAATCGCAATATTAACTTTTCATTTTCTAATTCTTGTCCGTCAGAATCTACATTTGTCTCTAAACTGGACTCCAGGTACAATCCCGTTACTCTTTTGATAAACTTCCACAGTATTTTCATTCTCCATGTTAACCGGCTACGAAAAATAATAAGCCGGGCGCGTGGAACCGATGACAGCCACCGAAAATTCGACGATGCTAAACGTCAACGATATGGCGTACTACTGAAGTCGAGTAGTAGATTATTAAGGTTGTTTCCATATTATAAAAATAATTGGA
The DNA here is from genome assembly GCA_963210295.1 of Ophion ellenae. Classification (NCBI taxonomy): domain Eukaryota; kingdom Metazoa; phylum Arthropoda; class Insecta; order Hymenoptera; family Ichneumonidae; genus Ophion; species Ophion ellenae. Next base: position 12,172,004 of record OY723396.1, read on the forward strand.
AACTCGAAATTCAATACTTAAAAAATATTTCTCGAAAAATAGGCCATATACATATATCTAAAACGTGGCGATATTGCGGCGTGAAATAGACTCTAAGTTTACTAGCATGGTCATCACCGTACCTCCTTAATTACATTAATACTTATATTTTCTATTTTCGCGAATATAGGATATATTGAAATATAAAAAAAATTGTTTTATTTGTCACTCCCCTTTCATGTTCTTTTCTTATTTAAAATACGTAACGTTGGCACGCTTCGTACACAACTTGGGAACAGTGAAGTTTTTTCTGGGCGAATGTCAAATGTTGGCGCGATTATTGAACTTGAAATGGACGGGTAATCGGTTCAGGTGTGTGCCACACGTAAAACATTTGGTTTCAAAGTGTTCTATTTATTTGAAAACGGTAGTTTTCAAGAGATAAACTGTAAAGTGTTTGCATACACATCAATATTACGTGTAATATGATTTATTTATTTATCATAGACAATATGCTGATAAGTACGATAATTTGGTCCATTTACGATAATTCTACGCCTCTGGTACGATGGGTGCCTCACTTCAGGTTGCAACGCTGAAAGAGAGTACGTACATTCCCAATACCACAATGAGAAGAAAAAAAAGGTGCGAACAAAATTCGAAAGATCGCTCTTACATTCACACGCAGAATTCGTTGGGATCGTTGAAGAAGATTCTTCGATCCCTGGACGAGACAAGTCCCAAGCATACGACGCGGGCGAGATAAACGATTGCGGCAGGAAGGAAAGGTGCCAGGGGAAAGGGGAAGAAAAGAGAGAGGGAAAGTTATGCGTAGGTGCGGCCTAAGCGCTCGTGTCCTTGAACGGGGAACGATGCACGTTCCTATGGCGCAGGTACAGGTACGCTATTCTTCGGTTCTCGAGACCAGGTATAATTCACCGTGAATTTATTTATACTTCGCCGTAAAAATTCCGATCACGTGTAAATAACACGGAAAGAATATTTAAATTACTCCAAATTATTTATTTACTTGTTTATCAATCATAAAGACATGAAAAAATAGAAAGAAAATTAGTTCGTTCTTCATTTCCATGTATAACCCTCGCAGGTTTTTACACAGTTCCCCCCTCTGCACATTCATCCTCATTTACTCGTTTTCTTCTATTTTTTGTTGACATTTGTCTTTCGTCTTTTTTACAAGCTTTTATTTAATGGGAGGGTAGGGGTTTCAGCGTGAAAAAAAAAACACTTATTTGCGATTTTTTTTCATCTATATCGATAGAGTAAATTTATTGAAACCTTTTGTACATTGTTAAGTGTCATTTCAAGAACATTCCGTGAAATTTGTACGCGAAAATATCCACAAACAAGCCGGTGCCGCGTTTTTTCTCGAAACCACTTTTTCAAAGTCCGTGTTCACTGCCATTCGAAAACTACATGACCGATTTATTTCTAACTTGGTACACACTTTCTACATATAAAATACCTCCCCCCAACGGTTAGTTTGAGATTTTTTTTTACACTGAGGGGGTTTTCCACCCCCAAAATGGCGGATTTTTTCGGGATAAATAGCACTTTTCACTTTACATGACCACCAAAAATTTATAAATGAAAAAAGAAATTATCAAAGACCGTTGGGGGAAGGATTTGATGATACTTTGACTAAATTTCAACGGTACTTGATTTCAGATAATTTCTAGCTGAGATACAGTGAACACCGCAAATCGTGTTTTTCCAAAGGTGTTCTTGGAAAAGCTTTGTCACCGGCTTGTTTGTGGATATTTTCGCGTACAAATTTCACGGAATGTTCTTGAAATGACACTTAACAATGTACAAAAGGTTTCGATAAATTTACTTTATCCATGTAAATAAAAAAAATTCGCAAACAAGCGTTTTTTTTCACGCTGAGACCCCTACCCTTCCCTTAAGGCGGGAGCCTGAATTAGAAGGTCCAAAGAAGCGTTTTTTCGGGAATTTCTTTTAAAGGGGAAAAAAAGTGAGCCCGGTAAACATTGAGGTATCTTTTCATGTATATTTGAAATGGATAAAAAAAAATGTTCAACACGAAACAATAAACGACTGCAGATTTATCAGCCTATTCCATGCGCGTCTTGCCACTGCAGACCCCAATCGGCGGGAAAGATGCAGCTCGTAATTATTGACTGAAAAAAAAACCAATAAAATTTCCAAGTATCATATATTTTTCTTCTGGGTGAATTAAGGCGTTACCCCCACTTGTAGCGCAAAAAAGGCCTTTTTCATGAATTCTTTTAAAGAAAACTACAAAACTTTTTTAGTCGATCAATATACCATCTTAAAGAACGCATCTTGAAGAACTTTCAGTAATTTTTTTATTGAAAAATATTACATTGTTTAGTGGCAAATGGCCGTCAATGAAACAATGTTTTTATATACACGGTTTGCGGTGACCAACATTGCGACGAAGTGGATCATCTGAAGAAAAAAATGCGGATGGATTTAGTCAAATATAAGTATAAACTAGTCTTTAATCGAAGGATTTTAAAAAATATTCATTCTTCACAAAATGGCAGACAGTCAAAGTTAATGGTTCGATTTTAACGAAAAAATACGGCCGTTTTTTGGCTATAAAACGTCCATTTTTGTCAAAAAAAATCGAACGATTAAAGACTACATTTTTATGTATTAAATGAGCCTGCAAAATTTCAAGAAGATCGGTTCATTAGTGTTCGAGTAATCTTGGTCACCGACTTCAGAAATGCCATTTTGAGAAAAACGCGTTTAAAGTTTCTCTTTCAACGCTCTTTCAACGCGGATTCTTCTCTTTCAACGCTCATATCTCAGTCAATTTTGTTCGGATCGACTTGAAATTTTCAGGACATATTCTCAGATACTTATACTTCAAAAAAATGCAATAAAAAAATCGATTTTTTCAAAATCGCAAGTGGGGGTAACCCCTTAAGAAAAAGCTGAAAAACTCGTGAAATTATAACTTTTCTAAGGTTTGAAAAAAAAATGTGTTAAAAAAACGCTTTAACGTGCTATAAAAATTATTTAAAAATACTTTTTCGACGACTTTTTTAACCCTAATCCTTTGAACTTGGGTCGTTGGTGTCCATGCCAAATCTTTTAACGTTGAGCATGCCTCTGAATTTTAATGAAAATGTTTATTGAAAATGGGATTTTCGGGGCTGGCAACAATTTTATCGCATAGTTAGAAGTCCACACAAGACCTACGATTTTTTTTCAGATTTTTCCCTACAGAATACCATAGTTAAATAAGCGACGCATGCTAGTGGCCCATGTTCAAGGTTTACGGGTGCTAAAAACAACGACATGGGATTAGGGTTAATTCACTTGGAAGAGATTTTCATACTGAAGAAAATAAACTTTGGTTTGATTCAATAGGTCGTTTAGTTTTTTTAGCTATCACGCCCGCCAATTTTGGAAAATCGTGAAAATGAAAACTGGAGAAAAGGCGCTTCAAAGTTTTCAATAGGAGGAAATATCAATATTAAATATCAATCGCTTCTCCGCTGTTGGCCTCGTATCTTCGAAAATATTTACAATTGGCCTCTGTAACTTTGTAAATATTGCTTGGATAGTTTATCTATCGATTTAAGCAATAAAAAAAAAAACGATTTTTCGGACCTTTTCATTCTGGCTCCGGTCTTAACATGCTTCGCTCGTATGTCTTTCCGGTTGAAAATTAGGGTAAATATTTACAAGTGGGGCTCCAGCTAGAAAAGGGGTTTAGACATTTTGTACCGAGTCGATGTATTTCAGGGCACTTTGTTTATAATACAAAAGTCGGGGGAAGACAATTTACTTATTTCAACCCCCAAACGCTTTTTTTACCTTTTTAAAGGTACAGAGGAAACGGGTTTGGTGACATCAAGTGGGTCAAATGACGTGTTCGGTCAAACGACCCAAACAAACGTATTTAAAAAATCGAATATTTTCGGAAATATTTTTTTTTCTTAGGAAAATACCCCTCCCCTATCATAAAAAAAACATATTTTCATGCTGCAGAATAGCCCCGAACACGTGAAAAACAATTTCGAGCTGATTAGGGCTGGAGCCCCACTTGTAAATATTTACCAAAATTAGTAATCCATTTTTCAAGCATTTTCTGGCATTCGAATGAGCCGAAACATGGGATACATATATAACTTCGGTGACCATGCAATGATATGGTAAGCTTGTCTGATGATGGAGGTAGGAGGTGGGCAATGCAACTCCTCAATAGCATATACTAGGTCAGTCGAGTTTGTGCTCATTTGTTTGGTTATTATGAGCACAGTTCATTACACATGATGACGAGAGTCCAATAATGAAGGTAGGAGGTGGAAACTGAAATTTCCTAATGACAAATGGTAGGACAATCGAGTTTGGGCTCATTAACTTTGTTCACTTGAGCACTATTTATAATAAAACTATTGCAAAGTTTCTCGCGAAACCTTTATAACCTAAGGCAAGGCTTTTGATTACGCCGATATTTGAATGGCATGGGGGTCTGGCAGATAAATAAATATACAAATTCTAATACTAAAAAGTATAAAATAAAATTATCATGAAAAATCTTTTAAAAAACAAGCTTTCATTTATAAACTATTCAATTGAAAAGTAAAAATAATATTTATTGGATGAGGTTAAATAGTCAAGCTACAGAAAAATCCCATCCTTGGCCACTGATCAAAGGCGCAGGCAGTACATACTCATTAAAACTTACATAAACATATAACTTTAAAAAATTTAAACATTTTCTTAAAAGCTTGAGATGTGCAACGTCATTACACTTGAAATAAAGCGTCATGCTTTCAAGAAAATATTTAAATCTTTTAAAGTTATATGTTTATGTAAGTTTTCTTAAGTATGTACTGCCTTTGATCAGTGACTAAGGATGGGGTTCTTCTGTAGCTTTACTATTTAACTTCATACTCTAAATATTATTTTTACTTTTTAGTTCAATAGTTTATAAATTGAAGCTTGTTTTTAAAAAGATTTTTCACGTTTATTTTTACTCCTTAAGGCTTCCTTTCTTACCATGCATTCGAAGGCTCTCACGTACTCGTACGATTCTTTGATCGGTTTCCCTTTTATTTCTTTATTCGCTTATCCTTTTAGTGCCTCCCCCTTGTAGCCTCTTCGCCACTTTTCCAAAACATCTACCGCTATCTTATTCATTTTTTCTTTTATTTTCCCGCATTCGCGTACGTGCTGCAAACTTTCTTTTTCCTTCCTATAATGACAGCATAGAGTATCTCATCCTTCTTCACCTTCTTTTCCTATATTTCCGCATCGTAACTTGGCCCGTGTTTCTTTAGTTCTTCCCTCCATGTCCCCATGTAGAGATTGACCGTTGGGCCTGGGACGGGCCTTCACAGTTAGCCTTTCTAGAATATTGGGCCGTGAGTATTTACCAATGAGGTGCCTTTGTAGAAATGATAAGATTGGCCCGATATCGGCCAACAGAGTCAGCAATTATTGGGCCAATGATTTGAGTCATTGTAGCGCCAATGTTGGTGATTGCACTTGGCCCTATGTAACCTCTTGAAGGGCCTATATAGAAATTGACCACTGCCTCTATGATGGGCCTTCACAGTTGGTCTATCTAGAAGTTAGTCTATCTAGAATATTGGGCCGTGAGTTTGTTTGGGTTTGTTTGGGTGCGTGATAAATATTCAACCTATATCGGGCCAAGATTGGCCCGGAATTGGTTCTTATGGATACATATTTCATGGAATAACCTTGAAATAAATTGTGATTTGCGTATATGACAGGTTTCAAAATTGGCATATTTTACTTACTTTTGTTGGTTATTCACAAATGCCAATAATAGGCCAAGACTTGATTACAAAAACTGAACTACAAAATATAGACGATTAATATATGACGTGCCAGTTATTTGCCTATTTTGGCACAATATACAGATAGTGAATAACCCAAGGCTTAAATAAAATAAAACCAGTTATGGTCTGACCCAATTAGCCAATAAAGGGCTTAGATTAATTAAATGTAATTTCCAGTATTTTAGCATTGCCAGTTTTAAAATTGGTAAATTTCGATGAACTATCACGGCTGTTTATTGGTTTTGAAAGACGGGCCAGGATAATCTTTAGTAATGGGCCGATATTGTGCCGGTTCTCAATTTATGACGGGACAATAATGGGCCAATGTAATTGCTTGTATTTTAGCATTACCAGTTTTTAAATTGGCAAATATAGTTCAACCATCACGGCTATTTATTGGTTTTAAACGATGTGCCGATATTGTACCGATTTTCAATTTATAACGGAACAATATTGGGCCAATGGAATTGTCAGTATTTTAGTATCCCCAGTTTTTAAATTGGCAAATTTAGTTTAACTATCACGGCTATTTATTAGTTTTAAAGATGGGCCAGGACAGGCTTTTGGGATGGGCCGATATTGTGCCAGTTTTCAGTTTGGAGCGGAACAGTAATGGGCCAATATTAATTCTCTTTTGTTGGCTTATACGATGGTCCCAATATTGGCCTGATCTTAACATTGGGCAACTCATGGCAACCTCTACATGGGTCCTTCTGTTCCCAGTACTCTTCCATTTCCATACGTTGTTTTCGATTTTTGTACTCCTTTCAATACGTCGAATTCTCAACTTTGTTCCAGCCTTGTTGTATCTCCTAATCGGTTTTTGTTCGTACAGATCGGAAAGAAAGTTATTAAACATCTTCAAAATGTATTGCTGCAATGACGAAAATGGTGCAGTTAGTTTTGTCGATAACCCTAAAGTTTGCGTCGTAGGAGTGCAACGATATTTTTTTTTATATTTAATTTTTTAATTTTTATTATCACCCAAAGTTTTTTTGCGGATTGAGGTTATAAATCTTCAGCAGGAAAACGTGGCAATGTTTGAGTGGCTTTTACAGCCTAAATCGGCAAAAAAGAATTCAACAATTAAAAAAATTAACTTTGATAAATTGCTTTTTTCCCAAATTTATTTCGTCGGATTACATAAAAAAATCACTTAACCATTTTCGAGGATTTTTATTTCGAATTGTACAATGTGAATCTGTAGAAAAGAGATTGTGTATAACAATTTTAATAAGGAAATGCAAATATCAAAAAAGAATTTCCGTTGCATTCCAACGATGCAAATTTCAACACCATGTTTTGTCGTCCCAATTTGGAAAACTGTCAATGAACCCGCCTCGCTGCAAACGCGTATGGCGGATCAGACAAAAATGCAGCTACATTTATTTTATTACACAGCCATCAAAATGAATTATTATTACTCTCGTAAAAGATTACCATTATTTTTAGTGGCAAAAGAAAGCAATTTCCATAGCAACGAATTCAGCTATTTCATTTACATTCGCGTATATGCGAATGGGAAACGCAAAAGAACGATGCTGTATGCTCACAATAGGACCGTTTCTTCCCCACGTACAACAAAGTTGCATCGAACTTTTTGGAAAAGTACGCTCAATGTAGGTTCTTTCCACTGAAGACATTCCATGGAAATAAATAAATTAGACAACGTTAAAGTTTGCATCGATGGAAGGCAACAAAAAGTAATACTTTTTAATTGCTCAATTTTTTTGCCGCTTGCGGCTGAGAAAAGAACAAAAAATTCCACTTATTCGTATTAGAACCTCAATTCATCCATTCATTAGCGATTAATTTTTAACTTATTTATTTATTAAACCTCATTTATGACCTTAAACATTATTTATCAAACTTTAATTATTACCTCATTGTATGATTTATTAAACTTTATTAGTGACCTCAATTTGTTATTTATTAAACCTTAGTTATGACCTCAATTTTTCCTTCATTAAACCTCATTAATCACCTCAATTTATTATTTATTGAACCTTATTTATCACCTTCATTTAAGATATATTAAACCCTCTTTATGACCTAAATTTATTATTTATTAAACCTTATTTGTGACGTCAATTTATAATTTATTAAACCTGATTTATGACCTCAATTTATGATTTATTAAACCTGATTTATGACCTCAATTTATGATTTATTAAACCTTATTTATGACCTCAATTTTTGATTTATCAAGGGGCTATGGCAGTGTGAATGCTGAAAATTGGGGTGATGTTCGAGATTTTTTTGGAAGAAAAGTACTCAATTAAATGTTTCGGAAAATTGGGAATATATTTGGCTATATTTGACCTATATTACATAATTTGTTCATAGAAAAATATTAAGAACCAAGCGCCTTATGCGCTGCCTTCGGGGGCACCAAAAAAAAAAGTTCCTTCACTGCCGACATGATTCCGGCCGCTTGAAAACGTCGTTAAACTGGAAGGTATTTCCTGTACAATGACGTAGGATTTTCGAAAAATATCAAAATCTAACAAAAGAGCGTAGTTATGAAAAAAAGGCTGTTTTCTTGCCTATAAAATGGTCGTTTTTTCAATGCCAAATCGTCAATTTTTATCGAATCAAAAATGTCCTACGTCATTGTTAGAGTAAATATATTCAAGAGTACTCAGTTCAAATTTCAAGTCAATAATTGCTCTTTGAGTAACAATGTCAGCAAATTGGAAAAATCTCATTTCGCGAAAAACGCATTTAAAGATTTAACTATCGATTTTTGCAAGATGAAATGATATTGATATTCTCGAAAGTATAAACTGTCGAAAAGGGCAAAAAAAATCGTTTTTTTTAAGTGTCACACTGGTATAGCCCCTTAAACCTCATTTCTGACCTCAATTTATCATATATCAAACCTTATTTATTGCCACAATTTATTATTAATTAAACCTTATGTATTACCTCAATTACCGCAAAAAGGTCTTGGGTAGTGATTAAAATAAAGGAATAAAGAAAGGAGCCAACGATGCAAACTGCAACGTCATTGAATTAGTGAGGTCAGAGTAGGAAAGAAAATAAATGAAAATAAACGAGAATAGGAAGACCCAGACTACTCGGTTTCCTATTTCCGTTCTTCCTCTGCTCGTCTGCTCGATCGTTTTCATACAGAAAGTGTTTATCCTGAAACAAGCCTGCAGTGGTTATCGTTGATCCGATGCGATATGAATCGACACCTCGTTTTATTTGCATTTTTTATTACTTTTTCTTATTCTCAAAAAAAACGTTCCTCATAAGGGATCCATAGAGTTTGGGAAACTGGAACACAGTACGCTGTACAAGCATCCAAGGAATATTCCATTTTTGTTCCCCCCGCATTCGTATGTGTGCGCGTCTGTGAGCAGCAGCCGAAGGACGTTTCGTAAAATCCTCGTGAAAGTCAAAGAACCCGCGATACCGACTCTTTTTTTTTCGTCCACTTGTCGGACTCTCGTTGGTTGCCTTCCCATAACGGAGTTCCAGCTTGACTAGCTCGACCGAATTCTCTCGTGCGCCTCGCCTGATACGCGAATATAAAGGCGAAACACTCGCCGCGAATGCAACTTTGTAATCAACTTTGCCACTTGTTTCACGCTTTGCCCGAGATATATTATTTCGAACGCGTAAATCTGCAGAGAATTAAAATCACGAAAGATGAATCACGAGGTATTTACGTTGAAAGTTGTGCTTAGGGAAAGCATACTAAGAATATAGAACGAGGTAGGATCGTAAGTGTGAGAAATTATGGTATTGAAGTTTGCTTCGTTGAAATGCAACGAAAGTATACTTTTTTCGTATTCCCGTTTTTTGTTCGATCGCTTTAGGCTACCAAAGTCACTGCGACATCTTCGAGAATTCTTATTCAACATTTATAACCGAAAGGTGAAGAAAAAGATTCTAGACAATACAGTAGAACGTCGATTATCCGAATCGATTGGGACCGGGCGCCTTTCGGATAATCGAAAATTCGGATAACCGAACAGCAATATTTCGTGGGCGAAAAAAAAAACGTTGTTTCTTTCAATATGATAAAATATATATATATTTAAAAATACAATGAACATTAAGGCCTTAGGCCACTCTAGAGGCCGAAAAAATAGACTTTGTGGGGATTTTTTTTCAGAAAAACCACAAAATAAATCGAAATTACAAAAAGGGTGTTTATCACACATATCAGTGACTGTATACAATAATTTTTTTCAAGCGATTAATTTCAAAATGGCGGCTGTGCATCCTTTATCTCAAAACTGCATTTTTTAAGTTGGCCGGAAACATAACTCAGACAATTTTCAACCGATTCACTTGAAATGTTCAATATATCTTGAAAAATACATTATCTATGGAAGTGCGTAGGATTTTTTCTTCATATTGCATAGTTCATTTGTTATTAACAATTATCTAACGAAATTTTGGTCGAATTTTTGGAAAGTGAAAAATATGCCTAAAAAATCGTCAGATAATTATTAATATCAAATGAACTATGCAATATAAAAAAAAATCCTACGTACTTCTATAGACAATGTATTCGTCAAGATATATTCAACATTTTAAGTAAATCGGTTGAAAATTCTCTGAGTTATGTTTCCGACAAACTTAAAAAATTCAGTTTTGAGATAAACGCTGCACAGCCGCCATTTTGAAATTAGTCGCTTCAAAAAAATTATTGTATACAGTCACTGATATGTATGATAAACACCCTTTTTTGTAATCACGATTTATGGATGGTAGTTTTTCTGGAAGAAAATCCCTAAAAAGCCTATTTTTTCGGCCGCTAGAGTGACCTAACCCCTTGATATGTTAATAATACAAATACATTCTTGGTGAATTGCTAATAACCATTGTATCATTCGATTATGTAGAACGAGGTTCTTATCTATTTATTTTAGAAAACAATTGATATTTTGCGTAACCCAAATCGCCATTCGAATAATTGACGTTTCCGAAAAACCAAATCGCCATTTGGATAATTGACGTTTCGGATAAACCAAATCGCCATTCGGATAATTGACGTTTTGGATAACTGACGTTCGGATAATCGACACTCCACTGTAATGGAAATAAAGAAATAATAAAGCCAAAAAGAATTTCCGTTGTCTTTCAACGATGCAAACTTCGACACTATTATGGAGTTAGGCTACTATGACTACCCGAAAATCAGGGTTATTTAAAAAAAATTAATTTCAAACGAATAAGTAAGGTGATTGAACAATTGTTTGAACATTTATTTGTATGTACATTAGAATACATTTGCATGTACAAAATTGTATACCAAATATATTTGTATGTACATTACATTGCATTTGTATGTATAAAGTTGCATACCAAATTTCATTAAAACACATTGATAATTGAAGAAGTTACAAACAATCTCGTGGAGGACCTTTGAACGTGGGGAGCTTAACGCTGTACTTGGTTTTGGCCACCTGGTTGATCTGAAACAAAAAAAACGAATTTCTTCTTCAAATAAATAATACTGTCTAAGACTTGGCCGAGATTTTTTTTATCATGTTTCCATGATTTAAACAAAACGTTTGAATTTTTTTCCATTTTTTCAAAGCAATCGTCACATGATTATTGTTAATAGCTAATGAAAAAAAAATGTTGAGAAGAAAAACGTCGGTCAAGACTAACCTACTATTAAACTGAACAAATGTGTCAAATTTTAAGGGGTTACCCCCACCTGCGATTTTGAAAAAATCGATTTTTTTTATTGCATTTTTTTGAAGTACAAGTATCTGAGAATATGTCCTGAAAATTTCAAGTCGATCCGAACAAAATTGACTGCGATATGAGCGTTGAAAGAGAAGAATCCGCGTTGAAAGAGCGTTGAAAGAGAAACTTTAAACGCGTTTTTCTCAAAATGGCATTTCTGAAGTCGGTGACCAAGATTACTCGAACACTAATGAAGCGATCTTCTTGAAATTTTGCAGGCTTATTTAATACATAAAAATGTAGTCTTTAATCGTTCGATTTTTTTTTTCGAAAAAAAATGGCTGTTTCATAGCCAAAAAACGGCCGTTTTTTTTCGTTAAAATCGAACCATTAACTTTGACCGTCCGCCATTTTGTGAAAAATGAATATTTTTTAAAATCCTTCGATTAAAGACTAGTTTATACTTATATTTGTCTAAATCCATCCGCATTTTTTTTCAGATGATCCACTTCGCCGCAATGTTGGTCACCGCAAACCGTGTATATAAAAACATTATTTCATTGACGGCCATTTGCCACTAAACAATGTAATATTTTTCAATAAAAAAATTACTGAAAGTTCTTCAAGATGTGTTCTTTAAGATGGTCTATTGATCGTTTAAAATAGTTTTGTAGTTTTCTTTAAAAAAATTCATGAAAAAGGCCTTTTTTGCGCTACGAGGGGGGGTAACGCCTTAAGTCAATCCGTTCATTAGATGTCGAGAAATCTTGTACGCCGTTTTGAAACAGTTATTAAACTAGACTAAATTTGGGGGTCCTTATAGTTTTTTTGATTTCTGAAAAACCCCTGGATAACAAAATGGCAGCCGTTTAAAAAAAACCCAATTTTTTTTGCTTCAACGGACAAAAATAATATTTTTAAATCAATTTTTAACAGAAATCGCGTCCCGATGGTCCCGTAAATTGAATTTCCTTTCAATCGCGCAGAGATTCGTGTGAATCGGTTCATCGGTTGAAACTGTAGAGCGTCCCGCGCGCTGAAAAGTGCTCCAAAAAAACGCATTTAAAGTTTATCGTTATGAAAAAATCGTATTTGATGTTTGTTTTCGGAAGCCCAAACAACCAAACCCACGTGTTCTAAACACTTTGAGATGTTAAGCCACAGTAACGGGTATAAAATCGTGTGCGAATTTAACAATTTTTTTTCGTATGAAGAAGTGAGTCACTCATAAAATTAATTACACATCTAGTATGAATATCAAGCTGTTAGAAAATACAGATTTTTTTCAATGTACAATATGGCCGACTACTAATATTTTCTTCCCATGTAGAGGTTGCCATGAGTTGCCCAATGTTACGATCGGGCCAATATTGGGACCATCGTATTAGCCAACAAACTCGCTGTAAAGTGAAAACTGGCACAATATCGGCCCATTACTAAAGATTATCCTGGCCCATCTTTAAAAACTAATAAACAGCCGTGATAGTTAAACTAAATTTGCCAATCCTGAAGCTAGCAATCCTAAAATACTGGCTATTACATTGGCTCATTATTGTCGCGTTCTAAATTGAAAACCGACACAATATCGGCCCATAGTTAAAACCTATCATGTCCCATCTTTTAAATTCATTAAACAGTCATGATATATAAACAATATTTGCCGATTTTTAAACTGGTGACGCTGAAGTACTGCCAATTACGTTGGCCCATTATTGTTCGGTTATAAATTGAGAACTGGCACAATATCAGCCCATTACTTAAACCTATCCGGGCCCATCTGTTAAAACCAATAAACAGCCGTGAAAGTTCATTGAAATTTGCCAATTTGAAAACTGGCAATGCTAAAATACTGGAAATTATATTTAATTAATCTAAGCCCTTTATTGGCTAAGTGGGTCAGACCATACCTGCTTTTGTTTTATTTAAGCCTTGGGTTATTCATTATCTGTATATTGTGCCAGAATAAGCAAATAACTGGCACGTCATATATTAATCGTCTATATTTTGTAGTTCAGTTTTTTAAATCAAGTCTTGGCCTATTTTTGGCATTTGTAAATAACCAACATAAGTAAGTAAAATATGCCAATTTTGAAACCTGTCACATACGCAAATCACTATTTATTTCAAGGTTATTCCATGAAATATGTATCCATAAGGACCACTCTCGGGCCAATGTTGGCCCGATATAGGTTGAATATTTATCACGCACCCAAACAAACCCACGGCCCAATATTCTAGATAGACTAACTTCTAGATAGGCCAACTGTGAAGGCCCATCATAGAGCCAGTGGTCAATTTCTACATAGGCCCTTTAAGGCGTTACCCCCACTTGTAGCGCAAAAAAGGGCCTTTTTCATGATTTTTTTTAAAGAAAACTACAAAACTTTTTTAAACGATCAATATACTATCTTAAAGAACACATCTTGAAGAACTTTTAGTAATTTTTTTATTGAACAATATTACATTGTTTAGTGGCAAATGGCCGTCAATGAAATAATGTTTATATATACACGGTTTGTGGCGACCAACATTGCGGCGAAGTGGATAATCTGAAGAAAAAAATGCGGATGGATTTAGTCAAATATAAGTATAAACTAGTCTTTAATCGAAGGATTTTGAAAAATATTCAATTTTCACAAAAACGGCCGTTTTTTGGCTATAAAACGGCCATTTTTTTCGAAAAAAAAAATCGAACGATTAAAGACTACATTTTTATGTATTAAATAAGCCTGCAAAATTTCAAGAAGATCGGTTCATTAGTGTTCGAGTAATCTTGGTCACCGACTTCAGAAATGCCATTTTGAGAAAAACGCGTTTAAAGTTTCTCTTTCAACGCTCTCTCAACGCGGATTCTTCTCTTTCAACGCTCACATCTCAGTCAATTTTGTTCGGATCGACTTGAAATTTTCAGGACATATTCTCAGATACTTATACTTCAAAAAAATGCAATAAAAAAAATCGATTTTTTCAAAATCGCAAGTGGGGGTAACCCCTTAAGAGGGCCCACATAGGGCCAAGTGCAATCACCAACATTGGCGCTACAATGAATTAAATCATTGGCCCAATAATTGTTGGCTCTGTTGGCCGATATCGGGCCGTTCGTATCATTTCTACAAAGGCACCTCATTGGTAAATACTCACGGTCCAATATTCTAGAAAGGCTAACTGTGAAGGCCCGTCTCAGGCCCAACGGTCAATCTCTACCTGGGATTTTGTTATTCTTCTTTTTAGGCGCTCATTTAGCGTCCACAATTTTTTACCTAGAACAAAAAACGAAAATTCTCGTCTATCTACATTGGAATATCTAGAGATGTACGTACGAAATTTAATAAATATTGTTTTATTGAAAAGTTGTAGGTATTTGAATGAATTTTCAGGAAAAAATTTCGTATACAACTGCTCATAAAATGAAAAGTTTTCGATTAATCAGAAATTCCGTACGTACTTCTCTGCCAAATGCAATTAGGAACATAACATTTAAATTTGAAGTAAATCGAGTGAAAATCGTTGACGTTATTTGTCACGCCAATTGGAAAAAAAAACTGTTCCGAGAAAAACGCGTTTAAAGTTTTAGGTAAAAAAAATCGTTTTTTTTTTAATTCTACTGTGGCCTTACCTCTTGAGGATACAAATTATTATTTTTTTAATCGAATTTGTTATTCTCATGAACGGTAACCTGCCCTCAAAATCCCACTACCGGTTCTATCGTTGTAATCATAAGTTTATCTTCAATCTGCAATTGCTGCACCATATGTTGGACCTTCCTCTTCAATTTGAGTTGGCTGAAACAACTTGATTTTTTTTAATTTTCACAGTAGCCCCTCAAGAACCCCTTAAGAAATGTGGGATGAGATGAATATCGAGGTATCAACTTTCTACTGCACGTGGACAGGGAAATAATTGGCATCGTTTTCCACAATTTTAAGTACACAGCGATGCAGATCAAGCCAACTGTAAATATAGACGAAGCGCTGCTGCACGTAACGTAGCTGCTCTTTGTCCTATCCGTGAAAAGTATACCCCCCCCCCCCTTTTTTCAATAAAAAGAGAATGCGGTAAATATTTGAGTATAACTGCTATATAGACTTAAACAAGATCAAAAGATCCATATCGAATGTCCTGGTTCGCGAATGTTTTTTTTCTTTTTCTATGTAAGACACTCCATGCTCGACGGTGGGTAATAGTCGCTTTACGTATTAGTCATCGACTTCTCCTGCTTCGGGGAAAGGCGAATTCGCGCCGCTTCGCTTCGATGCACTTAATATCGACTCTAGTAGCAATTCTCCTCTGCGGAGATTTACCCTCTGGCGCAGCCGTACACCGAATCTTAATTTTCACCGGATATTTACTTAAGAGCAAGTGCGGAAGATTTTCTCATTTTATAAACCAGCGCAGAGCAATTTGACTCGAAGCTGTAACTGTTCGTTGGGTCGAATGTATAAATGCTCCGCGGGTTTTCATATGCAGCCTTTGGCCCGTCATCTGCATGGAGAGTTTTAATGAGGTCAATAAACTGCGGTTCATCCGGATTATTTTATTACAACGGTTATGTTCGACGGGGCAAATCTAGCTTGTGGCCGGAAAAAGAGGAATTTTCGTGATTTTTTTCTGGCAAAACGAGTGCAGGGTTTCAATTGTTTTATTTTTGTTTTAAGGTAGTTCCTCTGCGAAAATCTCAACCAAAAGTTTACATACTATGTTCATGTTTAAAAGATTGATAATTGGTTCAATTAGTAATAAATCAAATTAAAAACTACGCAATATTGACTCGGTACTAGTAGATAATACGATGGATATCATTTATTGCCGTAAAATATTTTTTATATTGTGTTTTTGATCTACTTTTGTCAACTTTTGCCTGTCAACTTTTTGCCGGGATTGTCCAGGCTTTGCCCCAATTGTTTTTTTTTCCAGGCTTTGCCAGGCTTTGCACCAAAATTGTGAGGGCTTCTCATGGTTATATCTTGGAAACTAGATGGTGAATCATTCTAATTTTTTTTCACATTCGTGATATCTTACTCTAGCTTATCCTCGTTTTTTATCAATTTCTTAATTTTAGTTTTTACGGTAGAATTAATGATGCTCTGTTTGCCCATCATAACGCACTTGTTACGGGTAAACCAAGCCAACTTTAAGTGTAACTATCTCAGGTTTGGGGTGGTCAAACTTATTCAAATTGCACAGATGTTTGGATAATGTATTAAATAACATATATCTCAAATTTCAACCATTTCTTAATTCAACTCTTCTGTGGAGGTACTACCTTAAGGAGTATGGCTTTAAATATTTTTCTACCATTTTTGTGCGTGAAAATATTTATAAATGCGGAGGATAAAATGGTTTGGGCAGACCGGTAAAAAAATCAAACGCGTTTAGTTTTTACATGGGTTATCTAGTGCTTGGACGAAGGATTTAACAAAATATTGATTTTCGATAAAACGGCCACTGTCCAAAGTTAAAGTATCGATGTCCGGCGAAGAAAACGCGCTATTTTCGTTGACAAAAGAAAGTATGCTTTGAAAAGAAAATTCCTTTCGAGTACCGCTTTTTGATATGTAAAAGAAATTTGTAAAATTTGACGTTGATCGGTGCAGTGATTTTTTAGGTACAGCGGTTACCGATGAAACGAACCCTCAAAAATGGGGACGTTTTTCGTCGATAACGTTTTAACGGTACGAGATGTTAAAAAGTTTCAAATTGCAATTGTTTACAATGTTTATTTTTCGTGCACTATACATTGGAGATGAAAACGATGACGTTATCGACGAAAAACGAAAAACACCCCTATTTTCGAGGGTTCGTTTCACCCTTGAACCCGTTTTTCCGCCGATAAAAAAAAATACGTATCGCTTACTTTTCGGTGCTTTATAACATATCCAAATTTCAACAAAATCGAAGGGTGTCACCTGAGGGATGTTCCTTGTTAGGAATAACACACCAATAATGAGAATTGTAACTCACTTTTAACCAACAAAATTTGTGTATTCAGAATTGCGCAGCGTCGATGTTTACTATGCAAGTGACGTCACGAACCGAAGCAGCATGGCAGGTAGCGGTTTGCGCGGAATTTTAAAATGTAAAATTTAAATGCATTTTTATGGCACTTATCGATTTCATAAAATAGAAATAAAAATTCTTGTAGTTTATCACCATCGAAGAATCAAATTGAGACACCTTTCAAAAACGGGTGTAATACCTTATTAGAATTTTTGACTGAAGCTAGATGGTTGCATGCTGAAAGTAACCCCAATTAAATGTTGCCCCTCAACTCGCCCCAACCCTAAGAAATAGCGGTTGAAAACTTAAAAATCGCCCTATCTCGATAATGAATAGCCCGATCAAAAAATGTTTCAAACAAAAGTCGTTTAAAATGATAAAATTCGTATAAAGTTATCTGACGTCCAATCCCCTATCTTTGAAAATAACAGCACAAAAACGCGAGAGCCCCACTGACCCACAATCGACTTTGTGCCGCTATTTTCAAATATAGGGGGTTGGACGTCGGACAACTTTATACGATTTTTTCAATTCCAAACAAGTTTTGTTTGAAACATTTTTTAATCGGGCTGTTAATTATCGAGATAGGGGGATTTTTAAGTTTTCAACCCCTATTTGTTAGGGATAGGGCGAGTTGAGGGTCAACATTTCATTGGGGTTACTGTCATCAACCATCTAGCTTCAGTCGAAAATTCTAATCCTACGCCAAAAGTGCTGGGATTCGTCTCTTTTACTGAACTAATTGCACCCTTTCCTATCACGCCCTACACTGAGAAAAAAATCATTGATCCAATATCATTGGTGATATTGAATGAAATTTCGTTGATTCAATTATAAAAGTGTTGGTATAAATAATCAGATTTATTAGTCTAAACAAAACGCTATTGACTTCAATAACATGATAAAAATGAAAGTTTTTTTTTCATTCAAAAGATATATTGTTAGCCGAGAACAATATATTATTGAAACTATCTAAAAAATTATCGCGAACAAACTAAATAGTTTTGAATGCAATTTCTGCAACGAACGAAAAAAGCGTTTCAATTCATAACATGAATATTGTTGATTCGAGTACCCAGGAAAAGTTGAATTTCGCTCGTTTGATTCAAATAAAATTTCTATTGAGTGAATATGTTATTTTATTGTTTTCGCCATATCCGATATTGATTTTTAAGTACATTCTTCGTTAAAATATTAATATTTTATTTTGATTGAAAAATATTAAGCGAATGTCTGAATTGGTTAAAACATTATGCGAAAGTAAAATTTGTTTCTTGCACATTTGGTTGAAAAAATTCAACCAAATCATGGCCGAGCGCCACCGAAATTATAGGTGTGAGGGAACCCGTAGTTCTCGGAGCCACCGCTAGGAGCCGCACGCGCGCTCGTTTCTCGTAAGCGTAGCGCGAACCGAAAATCTACTTAAACGCTGGAGAAACTCTAAAAAGTATCGCTTCTTGGCCTGTAGCTAAGGTCAAAGTGTCGTATCTGTTCTAATCAGTTAAATATCTGATATTCTCTCCATGGGTATTCCATTGGACATCCGATATTCTCTCCACTATTATCGTGGATAATCATTCTAATTCTCACTTTTTATTTAAGATTCAAAACAAATTGAAAAACTTACGTCCCATGGCATATTCGTTTCGATGAAGTAAAGAGATAATTAATTCTATTGATTATATTTTTGTACGAAATAAAGAATGTTTGTAGCAACCGCTTAATTACTTCATCCAATATATCTACGGATTGTATTTACAGTCCGACCTCCGAATAAGAAACCAAAAGCCCCCAAGGGGAAGAGTTTTTCTTATATACCGCATACCCCCACCAGGCGCACGCTCCGCGCTCACTACCTCTGTCTGTCTCTCTCACTCTTTTCCGCATGCGATCCTCTCAACAAGAAACTCGCTCGAACGAGTTGCAACTTAGTATTCACATCGCCCATGCAAAAACGTTTTCGACTGCGCGTGGACATTTATTTGGCGAATTTTTGTTTCACGTTGATATACATAATATTGAATATTATTGTGTACTACTGTATCTGAATTACTATTAACTGTCATGAAATGACCGAAACTGTAAAGAAGCGTAAGAGATCAGACTGTAGTATACAAGTCGAAGAAAATATTACAGAATCTGCGCCACAAGGTGATAATTCAGACAAAGAGCTTTATGTCCATATTGTTTTATCCCATTTATATAAAAGAAGAAGTCAATATCTCTGAGGATTCATCATCAATGGCAGAGTTCGACTCTCTCGAAAATATTCCACCGTCAGTTGAGTGCGTTGCGGATCAAAATAATACGCAACAAGACGAAAACGCTTTTCATTACGTCTCGGAAACTTTTGCTGTTTTATATGAAAATCTTTAAACGCCCTTATCTTTGTTTTTATTTTATATGAAACCTTGTCAACACATATATGTATCTTTTTAATGAATACAAAAAATTTCTAATAAACTTGTAGATTTTTTGTTACATTCACACACGCACACACATACTCACGCACGCATGCACACATCAATTTACAGTACAACGTTCACTCTATTTTGCCCGAATAATCTCTCCCAGGCTGGTTTCTTAACCAGAGGTTCCGCGCACAAAATTCTCGAGCTCGGAGTTCGAGTCGGAGTGGGGGAAGCGCTCGAGTGAGAAACTGGGGAAAGTTTCTTATTGCCGGGTTTCTTATTCGGAGGTCGGACTGTAGAATGATTTCAATAGAATATAATTTTATTTAAAGGATAATGTAGATATTCAAAGAACAGAGAAGCTTTTTTCAAATACAAGAATATGTTATTTAAATCAATCACATTTTCCAATATTTCATAGTACTGTAACAATCTCATATACGGTGGCACTCCGTAGCAGCACATTTATTTGCATCAACCAATATATTTTTTTTATTCAATTGGTTTTGTTTCTCAGTGTACCCACTATTCGCTACAGAAACTTCCGTTTTGATGAAATATCATTCTTTATTTCAATTTCCGACCCCAAACAAACTCATTGCATTTGACATTGATTCGTCTATTGGCCTGTGCGGAATCTGCACTTTCGTTTAAAATGAACGTTATGGTATTGTACTGCGAGAGTTTTCTTCAATTGTACGAACGAGTTACGAGGATTGGGTGACCGAGGAATGTGTGGAATTGGCACGTCATGATTGCCGTTAGTTGGAACTGTGAGTAATGCGTATACAAATGGATGCACCGGATACACGCTGGACAAATGCGTCACGCCGCCAGATACAGTGACGAACGTATGAAACGGTTTATCAACGAGCGATAAAACGCTAAATTCAAGGTGTCACTCGACTCCGATGAAAGACCACCACGTTCTTTTTTGTTGTTTAGTCTTTGCTTTTTTTTTTCTTCTTCGCGCTCGTTTTCTTTCACATCGTGCGCCTGCGTCTTTCGTGGCGCGATATCATCGGAGAACAAATAATTCACGCCGAGACGATTTTATTTTCTTCGAGCCAACACACGCGACAGATTAGTCTCTGCCGTCCGGCTCTTATCAGGCGTTCTTTCGTTCCGGACGTTTCTCGCATTCGTCATATCGGTTGCTCTCTCGCTGCCTCTCGGTCGGCCAATCATCGACAGTCCTTATTGCGACGCAGCGATGCAAATTGCGTCGTTCACTCTTGAAGTCTAATTTAAAGAGTGAATAATCATTAAAATGGCCAATTAGACCACTGCGTGCTTCATCGTGGGGAAAATCTTCGACTTCGGAAGATACGGTCGTTAACGTCGTTTCGGCAGAAAACTTTCGAACATTATTCCAATCGTAGCTGAATCGTGAATTAGACGTTAAAGTTCTGAGCAATCGAGAAAAGTCGTCCGACGTCATTCGCGATGTTCCCTTTTAAGGGAGCTGCGGAGGGCCGAGAAAAGTTCGTTTTTGCCGATTTTTTTTCGCCTACTAGATTACTTATTCGCGTTTTGGAAAAAAAAGTTATATTATTAAGGGGTCTTCTCACTTTAGACGCTAAAAAAGGCTATTTTCATGATTTTTTTTCATTCGTTTATAATATAGATACTGATAGAAAATTTGTTGCACTTAAGGGGTTACCTCCACTTGCGATTTTGAAAAAATCGATTTTTTTTTTATTGCATTTTTTTGAAGTATAAGTATCTGAGAATATGTCCTGAAAATTTCAAGTCGATCCGAACAAAATTGACTGAGATATGAGCGTTGAAAGAGAAAAATCCGCGTTGAAAGAGCGTTGAAAGAGAAACTTTAAACGCGTTTTTCTCAAAATGGCATTTCTGAAGTCGGTGATCAAGATTACTCGAACACTAAAGAACCTATCTTCTTGAAATTTTGCAGGCTTATTTAATACATAAAAATGTAGTCTTTAATCGTTCGATATTTTTTTTGAGAAAAAAATGGCCGTTGTATAGCCAAAAAACGGTCGTTTTTTTCGTTAAAATCGAACCATTGACATTGACTGTCCGCCATTTTGTGAAAAATAAATATTTTTCAAAATCCTTCGATTAAAGACTAGTTTATACTTATATTTGACTAAAACCATCCGAATTTTTTTCTTCAGATGATCCACTTCGCCGCAATGTTGGTCACCGCAAACCGTGTATATAAAAACATTATTTCATCGACGGCCATTTGCCACTAAACAATGTAATATTTTTCAATAAAAAAACTACTGAAAGTTCTTCAAGATGTGTTCTTTAAGATGGTATATTGATCGATTAAAAAAGTTTTGTAGTTTTCTTTAAAAAAAATTCATGAAAAAGGCCTTTTTTTTGCGCTACAAGTGGGGGTAACGCCTTAATAAATACACTTTCGAAATACATTTAAAACAATGTTTTTATTTATTTTAGTCACTATTTATAGACAAAAATGGTAGTTAAAATGATGTCCTTAAAAAATTCGTAAATATCAAAATTTGAAAAAAATCCCTGATATGCGCTATAGCTGTAGTTGTAAAGAATATGTGGTTGAAATTTCATAAGGATCGGTTCAGTAGTTTCGAAGATTTTATCAACAAGCCGTCGAAAAACGTTGTTTCGAGAAAAACCCGTTTAAAGTTTGTTTGAGTTACATAAATACATTAAAAAATGTTTGTATGTATTTCGAAAGTGTGTTTATTAAGTGTAACAACTTTTATATCAATATCTATAATATAAACCTATTAAAAAACAGCCTTTTTTAGCGTCTAAAGTGAGAAGACCCCTTAAGCATTCATTGCTCTCATTTCGTGGAAATTGTTATTAACATTTTTAAAAAATTAACAACGTTAGGGAGGTATAATAGAGCCTCTGCATAAAAAATACCGTTCAACGGGGCCGGATTGATAACTTGACAATGATTGGTCTGAAAAATGAAAATAAAAAAGTTTTGGCATCTATATAAATGTAGTTTTCGTTATACGTAGTCGCTTTTCCAGAAGAAAAAAAAAACAAGTTTCACAAAATAGCGGGTGTCGAAACAAAGGGTAATTGTGGCGACATTTTTACTTATATTCGGGTGCTTTAAAATTACTAAATGAAAAAATGGCTATGTACAACCATAGCTACTGCAATTACGGGAATTTTTATTTAAAAAAAACATTAAAAAGCGGGGAATCATAGTTAGAGTTAGGATTCCGGCAAGGCCGAGAATCGTCTCGAGAGAAAAAGCGATTGAAAGTTTTAGTATACGTAAATCGCTGCGCTACTTGCTCTTACTAAATCGCCTGTAGCTTGGTCAATTTTCAATATTTGAATTTGAAGGTCTTTTCACGTATTCTTGAATACAGTAGAGCGTCGATTATCCGAACGTCAGTTATCCGAATGTCGATTTTGTTTATCCGAAACGACAATTATCCGAATGGCGATTTGGGTTATCCAAAATATCAATTATCCAAACAATAATTTTGTTCATCCGAATACTCAGTTATTCGAACTATCACGCCCTATATATTGTTGCACAATGTATACATTGTTGTACATCCCCTGCCACTTTCTCGGTCTGCGCTCGCGCGCACTTTGCTTTCCGCTAGCAGTCGAGATTTGGCAACAAAGAAGCGAGCTTTCGTTGTGAAGCAGTAGAAAATCGTCGACTTTTCAAAAATAAATAGATAAGAATTCAAAGATGTACGAATGTTGATTATTTTAAAATACATATTTATGTATTTTAAAATGTACTTGTATTATTAAAATATTAATGTTCATTGTATTTTTAAATATATGTATTTTATCATATTGAAAGAATCAACATTTCTTTCGCTCACGAAACATTGCTGTTCGGTTATCCGGATTTTCGATTATCCGAAAGGCGCCCGGTCACAATTGATTCGGATAATCGACGCTCTACTGAATGTATGCTTTGAGAAAATGTTTAAAAA
Source organism: Ophion ellenae (assembly GCA_963210295.1). Classification (NCBI taxonomy): domain Eukaryota; kingdom Metazoa; phylum Arthropoda; class Insecta; order Hymenoptera; family Ichneumonidae; genus Ophion; species Ophion ellenae. The sequence continues at coordinate 12,195,815 of OY723396.1, forward strand.
ATCCATTTTTTTACTCGTCGCAGTGGTGTCCTGCCTCAATCTAATGATATTTCAATGCAGACAAAAAGTATGGGTTTGAAGTTTGCATCGTGCGAATGCAACGATTCTTCTTTTTCTACGTATTTACGCTACGGAAGTCACTGGCACATTTTTTAAAACTATTATTAGAGACTTTATTCTGGTGGAACTTGAAATAAGTTTTAATTACGTTCTTCTTAAACGTATTGGCGATTTTCTTTTGTCGAGCTTGAATTTTTGTACAATATCGTACATTTTGGAGAAAACGTTATAATTCCACAACTATGGGGTCAAAAACCTTCATGCTGAATAAAGTTGTTATTTTGCTTTTATAAACGGTAGAATTTTCAATCCCCTTCGTTGGATTTTTTTGATATGATCAATTTGGGGTACAATGAATTCAGACAGTGACAAAATTAATATTATAAATCTTATACATGCTTATCACTGTTGCGTCTATTTTAATTCCTGTTATTTTCGTTATCAATAAAGAACACTACGAACTTGTAAAAATTAATGATTTTTAAAATACACTCATTAAATATAATTAAATAATTAATATATAATAAATAATAAAATGAAAACATCAATGTTATGAATAAAATATTATGAACTCGTAAAAATGTTTTTACAAAATCGATAATTTTTTAACTGAAAGATCGCAATTTTGTTTACATTTAACAATTGAAGAACGCAAATAAGTTATTATTATGATTCCTTTTATTTTTACCACTATTATTTTATCAATGAAACATTACGAACTTGTCAAAATTAATTATTTTAAAATTACATTAATTTAATGTACCAAAAATAAAATAAAAAATTAATTTTAGCAATAAAATATTATGAACTAGTAAAAATTAATTTAAAAATCGAGAATGTTTTATGTAAACAAAGACAATTTTGTTCACACTAAACAATTTTTAAAAGTCTATAAAAATTAGTTCTTCAATATTCCGCCTGTCTTGTTTGATCACGACTGTCTTTGGCCCAGATCCGTATCGAACAATAAAAAAATATAAACATCGCTTCAATGAATGTTCAACGTATCCAGCGGAGGCGAATATTTCCCACAGTTGGCTATACCCCATGACGCTCATAATGGATCTCGCGAAACATTTGCGAATCGTTTAGCCGCGAAAGCATGTATATTTTCATGCGATTAAAAAAAATTCATTCGAGTGATAAAACCAGTTTTGCAAAACGTTCGAGATGGGCTCGCAACGGGTTTAGCATAACGTCCGAGCATTTATGTTCGACGAGAAGCGCTTCAAACAGTCTTCAGTTTGGTCGTTTGGTTTTTTCTCTCTACCTCGTTCTCCCTTCTTCTTTTCTCCCCTTTTATTTCTCTATCATAGATATAGATCGTTAAATAAAAATCCTAAAAAATGTTTTCGTGATTTTCGTAGCTGAAATCCCCTCCGAAAAGATGGGAAAGTAAAAAATAACCATTTTCGTTGCCTTCCAACGATGCACCCTTCAGAGAGGACACCGCTGTGACGGGCCGAAAAAAATCGTTTTTCCTGAATTTTTTAGTCTACTAGATTATTTATTTGGAACTTGGAAAAAGGTTATTTAAATTATTTTGTGTGAGTTTTTATTTTTTTAATTAAAAAATAATGTTATTAAGATAGAATAAAGCCTCTGTTTAAAAAAATGGGGTCCAACGGTCGGATCGATAACGATGGATCGATAACGAAAAAAACTTGACAGAGTTTGGTCTGAAAAATAAAAATGAAAGAGTCTTCCGTTGACACACTTATATTTTTCCACGATTTTGACACAGTGGGTCAATTTGACCCAGATAGTACTTTATCCATCTGTCATCAACAATCCTTCGGTTAGTTTTTATTGAAAAAAATCAGGGATACACTTCAAATATTTTGTAATATGTCCGCATAATTAAAATTCGGAAAATATCACATTAAATCTTTTTAAAAATTATAGAAAATTGGGTATTTTGGAAAAGTGAGCATTTTACTTTAAAGGGTCTTCTTTCTGACTTTAGACGCTAAGAAAAGGCTATTTGCATGCATTTTTTTCATCGTTTTATATTATAGAAATTAATATAAAAGTTGTTAGACTTAATAAATACACTTTCGAAATACATTTAAAAAAATTATCTATTGATGTCACTATTTACAGACGAAAATGGCAGTTTAATAAATGTCCTTAAAAAATTGAAGATCTGCGCTGTTCATGAAATCTCGGAGATGGATCATCCGAAACAAAAAATCAAACGGTTGTAGATTCAGTATGGCAATGGCTATAGCGCATATCATACGATTTTTTATAGATGCAAAAATAACAAAATGGCGGACATTTTTCGAAAAAAAACATTTTTTTTTCACCGTTTTGGGGAAAAAAGTAAATATCCAAATTAAAAAAAAACCCTTCATATGCGCTATAGCTATAGTTGTGCAGAATATGTGGTTAAAATTTCATAAGGATAGGTTCAGTAGTTTCGAAGATTTTATCAACAAGCCGTCGAAAAACGTTTTGAGAAAAACGCGTTAAAAGTTTGTTTGGGTTAATCAAAAACATTGTAAAAAAAAATTTGATGTATTTCGAAAGTGTATTTATTAAGTGTAACAACTTTTATATCAATATCTATAATATAAACCTATCAAAAAAATGCATGTAAATAGCCTTTTATTAGCGTCTAAAGAGAGAAGACCCCATAAATTGATCCGGGTCAATATGACCCAGTGTGACAACGTAGACAACTTAAGGCCTTAGGCCACAGTGACGGGTATAAAATCGTGTGCGGATTTGACAATTTTTTTTTCGTATGAAAAAGTGATTCACTCATGAAATTAATTACACATCTATTTAGTATGAATATCAAGCTGTTAGATAAAATATATATATATTTTTTTCGATGTACAAAATGGCCGACTACTCGAAACTTCTCGAAACTCGAAATTTTCACTCGATTTACTTCAAATTTAAAAGTTATGTTTCTAATTCCATCTCGTAGAGAAGTACGTACGGAATTTCTGATTAATCGAAAACTTTTCATTTAATGAGCAGTTATAACGAAATTTTTCACTGAAAATTCATTTCTTGAGTTCAAATACCTACAACTTTTGAATAAAACAATATTTTTTAAATTCCGTACGGACTTCTCTAGGTATTCTAATATAGATTGACGAGAATTTTTGTTTTTCGTTCTAGGTGAAAAATTGTGGATGCTAAACGTCACGCCGCCGAGTGCCTAAAAAAAAGATAAAAGTAAATATTAGTAGTCGGCCATTTTGTACATCGAAAAAAAAATAGATGTGTAATTAATTTTATAAGTAAATCACCTTTTCGTCCGTTTTTTTTTAATTCGCACACGATTTTATACCCATTACTGTCGCCTAAGGCCTCAAACATTTTTCCACTGTTCTTCAATATTTAGACTTCGAAAAAATGCAAAAAAAAATCGATTTTTTTTAACCCGTCACAGTGGCGTCCCCCCTTCAACTTCGTATTCTTCTAATCCTGTTCATCGAGAGTACCAGCAAAATAACGGTGAAATTGTGATAGGAAAAAATCCGAAGAGAATACTGTGCTGAATGAAGAGACGGGCGAAGCGTTTTCATCGACGTCCCGCGTCAAGCAGACGTTTTGAAAACCGAGAGCTTTCGTTGTCTAGAACAGTTCGCGCCTCGTGTTGTCACGCGAAATTCTCTTGGTCTCCATTTCATTCTCTTTCTCTCTCTTGTGCATCTGTCCACAGCTGCATTCCACGGTTCGTTTCCCTCCTCGTGTTTCATAGCCGCGACAATATCGAAGTTTAACGATTCTATATAGTTGAAACAGTTGTACCAATAGTACGGACCGCGAGGTAGAGAGGGGGCCAGAAAGAGAGGGGCAGGAGGGGGGTGGCAGCATCGACAGTTATTGCTTTTTTGCGGACACACACTGGAAACGAGAGTGACAATGTTTTCACTTCCATTTTCTCCAGTGAGATGAAAAAAAACGAGCTTGTTTATTTTCACTGAATTCCGCTGATTCCTCTCTGCACGTAATCGTCGTGAGGGTTAAAGAACGTCTTTGAAGGAAGACAGATCGAACCATTGAATCAAGCTTGACACTTCATCCCTCCCCTCGTAGCGTTTTATCCGCGATAATCCCCGTTTGAGTTTTACGACTTTCGACGCCTGATGAACGGCGATTATCGGTTGTAGACTCTCCAAGGATTACGTCGTACAGCCGTACAGGTTGGCCCGAAAAGTTTCGTCTAAAAGGAAAATCTAGATGCCTCGATACCTATCCGAATCATCCTCTGTGGTCTACGATCTTTTTTACTTGTTGAAAAAAAGAATTTGATTCACTTTTTTCGAGTTTTCCTGTTGCCCAGGTTTGAGAGCTTTTTCTCTTTTGCGTATTTTGCTCTGGGAAGTTTTTAAAAGCAATTCACTTGGAGTACCCAAGCAGACATTGTCGCAGGGATCCAAATGGATTCTCATACTTGTCCCTGCTTCCTAACAAGGATCCAATAGGTTCCCTATACAAAAATGGGGTTCCCGATTGGAATCCAACGTACGAATCCAATTCGAATGGATTTTCACGTTATCAAACAGAATCCGATAGGATTCTTGATGGAACTCTTTACATTGTGCACGTTGAATTTACTGAACAAAATATATACATATACCAAATGAGTCGATATTAAAAAAAGTATAAATCGGATCTTGAAAAAAAGTATCAACGGCTTGAAAAAGTATATCTTTTAAATCGATTTAAATCACAATTGGATCCCTACGCTAAAACGTTACCCTCGTACATTGGATTCTAACCGGGATTCCCCATTGGAATCCAATGTACGAATCCTGAAGGATTCCCACATTCTCGAACCGAATCCGATACGATTCTTGATGGATCTCATCGCATTCGGTAGGTTGAATTTTCTAAACAAAATATATAAATATGGCAAATGAATGGATATTGAAAATGTATAAAATTTATCTCAAAAGCAGCCCAAATTGACTTGATTGAGATGTACCTCATATTGGCATCATATGTACATCATCACTGCGGCATAGAAAGTCTCACAGCTGTGTATCTCTTATGAGTGCTCCCGTTGAAGTCATATTTGCATCACATGATGATTCACAATAATACATCCAAATGAAGCAAAGCTGTTCTCACGCGGATATGCGTGCAGTGAATTCATCATACTAGCAAATTCGGATCACGAATATCTAACAATAAGTGAGTGCATATGGGGCCCATATGGGTGTCACGGCGTGAAGAAATTGTAGTGCTCATACGGAGCTCATATTAGCGGCATGGCGTGACGTAACTATGCTGTGCTCACATGGAGCTCATATAAGTGTCATAGCGTGAAAAATTTTAATATCCAAAAATGTTGATTAAAAAAATATGGTAGGATTTTTATATCCATATGCTTTATTTATGTTCCTGCCTATATGATAAATGGATTAAAACGCATCCTGCCTAGTTAAATGTTGTACCTACCTACGGTTTGAACCTACGTCTTCTAATTCGCGAGCTGAGCGCCCTACCTACCTAGCCATTCTAACACTTGTGCAAACTCTCTTTGTGTCTGCCTATTTGTATCATTCTATATGTGTATGCATATCGCCGTCATATTGCGCTCATGGGATGTATCACTGACAAATATACATATCGCCGTCATATTGCTCGCATGGCATGTCTACTATCAGTGCTAACCCAGTGAATTCATCAACACAAATCATTGGATGAATTCCATATGACGTAAAATTTGCAGATGTTAACGGAGACTTTGTCCTTGGAGTGCCATATTTCAGGTGTTTACATTTTATTTTTTTAAAGGAAACGAGTAAAGCTTTTTGAGTGCGGTTTTTTTCTTGCTGTATTCATGATATACAGAACGTTAACAAATTTTTTTTTGAAAAAAAAAACCAAAATGGCGGCCGTTGCAGCTCCGCGAAAACAGGTCCTCAAATCGCGGGAGGTAAACGGCTGACATCACTGCCCCCTCTTTGTTGATCTGAAACACAAATTCAAAGCATATTATCAATCTGTGACCCTTTGGTCATGGAATGACGGATGGGTTTTTCGTTTAGTACAAATTTCGGAAAATGGCGGCAATTTAAAAAAAATCGAATTTTCGCGTTTTTTTTTCGCATAAAAAGATAAATAATAAATGCAAAAATGTATCTATCGAAAAAACGATCCGTCATTCCGTGAAGACATATTTTCTGAGTATGCTCTCCAAATTTCAGGTCGGTATGTTAATTACAGCGGTCAGGAGAATGTCAGCCATTTTTAAAAACGTGTTTTCGAGAAAAACGCGTTTAAAGTTTTGTAATGTGTTGACACAAATGTGTTTATAATTACCGCTAATCGGCAATGCCTGGTCCATAGAGGCATACCTCCTCTTCTTCTAGCTGCTCATGTTGTGCCGCTAACATCTCCCGCCGATTTCAAGGACAAAGTCTCCCTTCATTCTGGACACTTGAGCACAGTGCACTGTAACTTCGACGTGCTCGAAACGTACGATGCATTTGTAAACGACATGTTAAGATCAAAATGCTTTGTACATTCACGATACTAATTGAGTTCACGGCTTTGCATCATGACATGTAGTCAATATGCTGTAAAATTTGCTTCATCAATTGTATGCACGGCGTGATGATCATGACTGCCTATCTGGGAGTATAAATCGCTTGAAAAAGTATGTCTTATAAATCGATTTGAATCACAATCGGATCCCTACACTAAAACGTCACCCACGTACATTGAACTCTAATCCGTATTCCCCATTGGAATCCTATGTACGAATCCAATTCGAATGCGAAAGGATTCCCACATTGTCGAACCGAATCCGATACGATTCTTCGTGGATCCCATCGCATTCCGTAAGTTGAATTTTCTAAGCAAAACACATAGATATACAAAACGACTGGTTCTTAAAAGAGTAATTCTCATGTTGAAAAAGAATAAATTACTTGAAAAGTTACATCTTTTTAATCGATTTAAACCACAATTGGATCCCCACGCTAAAACGTCACCCTCGTACATTGGTTTTTAATCGGGATTCCCCATTGGGATCCAATGTACAAATCCAATTCGAATCCTAAAGGATTCCCACATTATGGACCCGAATCCGATACGACTCTTCATGGATGTCATCGCATTCCCTACGTTGAATTTTCTTTCTTTTGTATATAGATATACAAAATGAATGGATCTTGAAAAAGTACCAATCTTGAACAAAGTATAAATCGCTTGAAAAAGTATATCTCGTAAATAGATTTGAATCACATAACTGAAAATCCACTTGAATTGTCGTTTGTTATCTATTTTACTGCACTTTGACACAATATCGGCAAACACGTACACGCTCACGAAGCGTGCAGCTTCGATCAGAATTGGATCCCAATGAGGACTCTCTATGTGCGGTGTCCCTAGCGAATCCCTACGGAGATGTGGGCGCATCTTGGGATTCCCCAACAAAATTTGTGCACGGGATCCCGGAAGTATTTTTTCCTTTGGAGATTCAACAAATTCTAGGTAAGAATTTCGAACAAAAAAATTCGCAAACGACGCGAATCGGTAAATAGCGCGAAATCCACTTGGATTCCAATGTGGACTCGCTACGTGTTCCCCATTTAATCCCTACAGGGTTGTGGAAGGACTCGTCAACAAATTCATGCACGGTTAGGGATATTTTTTTTTCATCATCAGAACTTCAGTGATCGTCTCAAACGGACTTGAAATCAACAGGATTCGTTGATTCCGCCTAGACTGCCCCATACGAGTGTATAGCGGTATATACGACGCCCAGGGCTGTACGGATTCACGAAACTAGAAAGAGAGGGGGGCCCTGACCCGAGCGCAGTTCTCGCGATGCACGCGCAACACTGACCAAAATGCGTGGACGACGTCCAAACGGTATACAGGGACGAAGGGCGGTAAGGGCGAGCGAAAAAGAGGAAGCGAGAGAGAAAGTAACGAAAAGCAGCGCCACAGCCTTGCAGGGTTGCCGCGATCGGATCGAGCGAAAACTCCCCTCCGGCTGAAAAAGCATTTCGCTGGATTGCCTTGGTGACGTTGAAAGTGGCGAAATAAAAGAGAAGAGCTGTACACGTGCACGTGTATGGGACATTCGACATAGTATTGAACAATACCCGATCGACGACTTCCTCCAAAAACAATGACATTAAGGCCTTAAGGCCACAATAACGGGTATAAAATCATGTGCGAATTTAACAATTTTTTTTTCGCACTCAAAGTGATTCACTCATTAAATTAATTACACGTCTATTTTGTATGAATGTCAAGCTGTTGAAATTTTTTTTTTTCGATGTACAAAATTATCTACGACTAATATTTTCTTTTATCTTTTTTTTACGCGGTCGGCGGCGTGACATTTAGCATCCACAATTTTTTACCTAGAAAAAAAAAACAAAAATTCTCGTCAATCTGCATTAGGATACCTAGAGAAGTACGTACGGAAGTTAATAAATATTGTTTTATTTAAAAGTTTTGGTGTTTGAACTTAAGGGGTTACCCCCACTTGCATTTTTTTTTATTGCATTTTTTTGAAGTATAAGTATCTGAGAATATGTCCTGAAAATTTCAAGTCGATCCGAACAAAATTGACTGATATATGAGCGTTGAAAGAGAAGAATCCGCGTTGAAAGAGCGTTGAAAGAGAAACTTTAAACGCGTTTTTTCTCAAAATGGCATTTCTGAAGTCGGTGACCAAGATTACTCGAACACTAATGAACCGATCTTCTTGAAATTTTGCAGGCTTATTTAATACATAAAAATGTAGTCTTTGATCGTTCGATTTTTTTTTTCGAAAAAAATGGCCGTTTTATAGCCAAAAAACGGCCGTTTTTTTTCGTTAAAATCGAACCATTAACTTTGACTGTCCGCCATTTTGTGAAAAATGAATATTTTTTAAAATCCTTCGATCAAAGACTAGTTTATACTTATATTTGACTAAATCCATTCGAATTTTCTTTTCAGATAGTCCACTTCGCCGCAATGTTGGTCACCGCAAACCGTGTATATAAAAACATTATTTCATTGACGGCCATTTGCCATTAAACAATGTAATATTTTTCAATAAAAAAATTACTGAAAGTTCTTCAAGATGTGTTCTTTAAGATGGTATATTGGTCGATTGAAAAAGTTTTGTAGTTTTCTTTAAAAAAAATTCATGAAGAAGGCCTTTTCTTTGCGCTACAAGGTGGGGTAACGCCTTAGGAAATGAATTTTCAGTGAAAAATTTCGTAATAACTGCTCAAAAACTGCTCATAAAATGAAAAGTTTTCGATTAATCAGAGATTCCGTACACGGAGAAAAATACAGCCTCAAATTCTAACACTGGTTGCCAGAATTCGAATATTCCGTGCTAGAAAAGTATAGCAGTTTACTGCCAGTTCGGAATTCTAAGACTTGTTGTTATAGAAGTGTAAAAATGATTCTCACACCGTATAGTAAAAATGATGCGTGTACATTACATTTGAAACTATTCTCGCATAGGCGCGAGTCCTATATGCTGTATAGGACTTTTTGTAAAATACCAACCTTTATTACACGCTATATTTCCATATGGATTTTACTATACGTATAGCATCGGCGTATAGCGAAAAATATTACGAAGTTATTAGTAAAATGTGACTCTTTATACCGTACTTTTCGTAGAATACTGGAAACTAATTGTTCCAATCACGTGGGCAAAATATTGTTTGAATACTACAAAAAATCACAATATGCCGAATAAAATGTATTATTTGTATCGGTTTACGTGCCATATCGTAGGTTGAAATTTCAATTTCTTCATTATTACTATACCATAATTACAATTTTGATCTTTCATTCAATACTTTTTGATGTTTAATATTTTTTTTAGAAGCCCAGTATTAATTCTAAACTTCGAGGCCCCTGTTTTCTCCGTGTACGTACTTCTCTGCGAAATGGAATCAGGAACATAACTTTTAAATTTGGAGTAAATCGAGTGAAAATTGTTGAAGTTATTGGTCGCGCCAATTAGAAAAAAGCTGTTTCGAGTAGTCGACCATTTTGTACATCAAAAAAAAATATATATATTTTCGAACAGCTTGATATTAATACTAAATAGATGTGTAATTAATTCGATGAGTGAATCACCTTTTCATACGAAAAAGATTGTTAAATTCGCACATAGTTTTATACCCGTTACTGTGGCCTAAATCCTTAATGAATAAAAAATTCTTGAAATAATTCGTGTATTTATTGAAAATTTTGAAACTTTTGAAACTTCCATAGCCGAATTATTTTGACGGTATTAAGATTTTCGGAGTTTTGGTCTTTCGTGTAAAATTCTTTCGGAGTTTTTATCTTTCGGGGTACTATTCTTTCGGAGTTTTGAGCGTTCTCAGCATTCAAAGTTCGGAATTTCAACCCGGCCCCATCTTCAATTTCGACACATTGAAATTCGGAGTTTTAAACCGTTGGAGCATTAAAAGTTCGGAATTTCCACCCGGCCCCTCAAAATTGCCTGACATTTTAAATTGCGCGCCATTTTTTTTGTGGCGAATATAGAGTACTGATCTTTGACAACTGGAATCAGGAAGTATTGAGGTTTGGTCATGGAGAATTACAGGATCGAGCAACGCGTCGAAATTGTTATTTGCTGCATTGTTATTGCATAGTTATTGCAGGCGAAGTTTCATTGTCATTTTATCTCGCACCACGGAATTCTTTGGGATTTTCCGAAAGGAAAAGTGTATGCCAATGATCCACAGACATTCCGGAGCTCAAGAAAGCAATTGGACACACTATTGATGAAATTAGTCCGAATTATGCCAAAATGTTATTGAAAATTTCGTCAATAGAGTGAACGTTTGCAAACAGGGACGAGGCGGCCATTTATCGGATATTGTGTTCCACACATAACCTCAATGTTTGTACCTTATATTGAAATTAAAATATTCGTACTTTTCAAATAAATAATACGTTTTATTAATAAATTAATATGTCAGGTCATTTTGAGAACGCGCGCAGTTCTGGCAACGCCATCTATTGGAAAACAGCGGTAACTAATTCAACGTCCTAATAGTACTTTTCGAAGATAAGAGGACTAGACGATGACTGATATTTCGAAAGTCTTCGTTCGGAATCGTTAGCCACCGATCGTTCGCGTTTAGCTCGTAAATAAACCATTAGGGCCAGGGCCTATGGCACTCAATTGCATACAACCTAACGACTTCATTTTCGACTAATATGTTGTGATGCGCACACAACGTATCATAATTATTTTTCATTAAGCGAGAAATGTTAAAAGTAAATAACATCGAGAAAAGACCCTCACGGACGAAACACTTTATGTTGCAGCTGCTTAAAACACTGACAATTTATGCCGAAACGTTCGTTACTTTTTAGATGGTTGGTACATTGTATCTGCGTGCGACGTGAAGTACATAATTCAATACAATGAAGCAGTCGCCTAGTAATAATAAATTTCGAAGTAACACAAGATCTCATCAACACTGGTGGACCGGCTCTGCTTCGAGTTAAGGGGTTAGGCCACAGTAACGGGTATAAAATCATGTGCGAATTGAACAATTTTTTTCGTATGAAAAAGTGATTGACTCATAAAATTAATTACACATATTTTTAGTATGAATATCAAGCTGTTAGAAAATATATATATTTTTTCGATGTACACAATGGCCGACTCCTCGAAACTTCTCGAAACAGCTTTTCTCCAATTGGCGTGTCAGAATAACTTCAACGCTTTTCAGGCGTAAAGAACACATCTTGAAGAACTTTCAGTAATTTTTTTATTGAAAAATATTACATTGTTTAGTGGCAAATGGCCGTCAATGAAATAATGTTTTTATATACACGGTTTGCAGTGACCAACATTGCGGAGGAGTGGATCATCTGAAAAAAAAATGCGGATGGATTTAGTCAAATATAAGTGTAAACTAGTCTTTAATCGAAGGATTTTAAAAAATATTCATTTTTCACAAAATGGCGGACGGTCAAAGTTAATGGTTCGATTTTAACGAAAAAAAACGGCCGTTTTTTGGCTATGAAACGGCCATTTTTTTTCGAAAAAAAATCAAACGATTAAAGACTACATTTTTATGTATTAAATAAGCCTGCAAAATTTCAAGAAGATCGGTCCGTAAGTGTTCGAGTAATCTTGGTCACCGACTTCAGAAATGGCATTTTGAGAAAAATGCGTTTAAAGTTTCTCTTTCAACGCTCTTTAAACGCTCATATCTCAGTCAATTTTGTTCGGATCGACTTGAAATTTTCAGGACATATTCTCAGATACTTATACTTCAAAAAAATGCAATGGAAAAAAAATCGATTTTTTCAAAATCGCAAGTAGGGGTAACCCCTTCACTCGATTTACTTCAAATTAAAACGTTACGTTCCTAATTGCATTCCGCAGAGAAGTACGTACGGAATTTCTGATTAATCGAAAACTTTTCATTTTATGAGCAGTTATGAGCAGTTATAACAAAATTTTTCACTGATAATTCATTTCTTAAGTTAAAATACCTACAACTTTTGAATAAAACGATATTTTTTTAATTCCGTACGTACTTCTCTAGGTATTCTAATGTAGATTGACGAGAATTTTTGTTTTTTGTTCTAGGTAAAAAATTGTGGATTTAATGTCACGCCGCGTAGCGGCTAAAAAAGATACCAAAAGAAAATATTAGTAGTCGGCCATTTTGTACATCGAAAAAAATATATTTTTTTTTCTAACAGCTTGATATTCATACTAAATAGATGTGTAATTAATTTGATTAGTGAATCACCTTTTCATACGAAAAAAATGGTTAAATTCGCACATTATTTTATACCCGTTACTGTGGTCCAAGGCCTTAAGCATCCTTGCGCATGGCCGATACTCGGAGGGTGACCGCTTAGCATTTCATGAATTTTTCGATCGATTTACATTACAGATATTGATATAGAAGTTGTTACACTCAAATAGTGAGAAAAAAATTATGTTTTCATGTAACCCAAACAAACTTTATACGCGTTTTTCTCGAAACAACGTTTTTCGACGGCTTGTTGATAAAATCTTCGAAACTACTGAACCAATCTTTATGAAATTTTAACCATATTCTTTACAACTATAGCTATAGCGCATATCAAGATTTTTTTAATTTTTGATATTTACTTTTTTTGCCAAAAAAGGTGAAAAAAACGTTTTTTTATTTTTTCGAAAAATGTCCGCCTTCTTGTCATTTTTGCATATATCAAAAATCGTATGATATGCGCTATAGTCATTAACATACTGAATCTACAACCGTTCAATTTTTTTGTTTCATCAACAGCGCAGAGCTACAAATTTTTTGGAACATTTTTTTAACTGCTATTTTCGTCTATAAATAGTGACTTCAATAAATAAATAATTTTTTTCATGCATTTCGAAAGTGTATTTCTTAAGTGTAACAACTTTTATATGAATACAGTCCGACGACCGAATAAGAAACCCGGCAATAAGAAACTTTCCCCAGTTTCTCACTCGAGCGTTTCCCCCACTCCGACTCGAACTCCGAGCTCGAGAATTTTGTGCGCGGAACCTCTGGTTAAGAAACCAGCCTGGGAGAGATTATTCGGGCAATACAGAGTGAACGCTGTACTGTAAATTGATGTGTGCATGCGTGCGTGAGTATGTGTGTGCGCGCATGTGAATGTAACGAAAAATCTACCAGTTTATTAGAAATTTTTTGTATTCATTAAAAAGATACATATATGTGTTGACAAGATTTCATATAAAACAAAAACAAAGATAAGGGCGTTTAAAGATTTCCATATAAAACAGCAAAAGTTTCCGAGACGTAATGAAAAGCGTTTTCGTCTTGTTGCGTATTATTTTGATCCGCAACGCACTCAACTGACGGTGGAATATTTTCGAGAGAGTCGAACTCTGCCATTGAAGATGAATCCTCAGAGATATTGACTTCCTCTTTTATATAAATGGGATAAAACAATATGGACATAAAGCTCTTTGTCTAAATTATCACCTTGTGGCGCACATTCTGTAATATTTTCTTCGACTCGTATCCTACAGTCTGGTCTCTTACGCTTCTTTACAGTTTCGGCCATTTTATGACAGTTAATAGTAATTCAGATACAGTAGTACACAATAATATTCAATAGTATGTATATCAATGTGAAACAAAAATTTGCTAAATAAATGTCCACGCGCAGTCGAAAACGTTTTTGCATGGGCGATGCGGACACTAAGTTGCAACTCGTTCGAGCGAGTTTCTTGTTGAGAGGATCGCATGCGGAACGGAGTGAGAGAGACAGACTGACTGGTGGGGGTATGCGATATATAAGAAAAACTCTTGCCCTTGGAGGCTTTTGGTTTCTTATTCGGAGGTCGGACTGTATCTGTAATATAAACCTATCAAAAAAATCATGAAAGTAGCCTTTTTTAGCGTCTAAAGTGAGAGGACCCCTTAACGGATTATGCGTACTTGTAACAAGCCAAAACAACCATATTAACGTTTGTATCGTTGGTATGCAACGAAAACGAATTCTATTGGAATGCTTAAATTTTCTTGGCCGTTCTAGACCGTAAAAATTACTCAAACGTATTTACGTATTTTCATTAGAGATTGCCGGCCAGTATCTGCAAAAAAGGCTTTCGATAATGACACGAATGGTGAACTGACAAATTAACAAAAAATCGTTGCATTCCAACGTTGCAATCTCCAACGTGATCGAAAACAGTTCATTTTAAGGATTTTTGTTTAGAAAATGGTGATGCTAAATTTCTACAGAAATTCCGTATTTGTCAAAGTTTCATCTGAAGAATACTCTGCAATTTTTTTGTCGACAAATATTTAATTGCTCCCAAACGTTCGGAATTTCAACCAGGCCCCGTTCAGATTTTCGGAGTTTTGATCTATCGGGGTAGTATTCTTCCGGAGTTTTGAGCGTTCCGATCATTCAAAGTTCGGAATTTCAACACGGCCCCGTAGGGAGTGATAGAAAAGGGTTCATTTGGAATAGCTAATATGAAAAAATCCCCAGGGATAATGACGTTGAAGTTTTAATCGTCGGCATGCCGATTTAGGCCGTGAAAATCGCTCAAAAGTTTTCTCGTATTATTATTCAAAATACCTTAATTTGCAGAAAGCCTATGTATAATAATAAAAATGAAGAAATAAAAATAAAATATTGCGTACCAACCATGTAAACGTGAACGTCATCAAGGGTATATTTTTAAACGCAGGAAAAAGTAACTGATTTCCCTATACTATACATCGTACCTATGAGCTACCTCAGCTGACTATATGAAATTGTAAAACTTTCTTCGACCACAATCCTCATAAAGATATTAGTGAAAAGGAAATTGACCCTCTGGCCAGTACCCCCAATGATGCCTGACCCACCGCCGTCGTTTCAAAGTCATTAAGGCGGGAGCCTGAATTAGAAGGTCCCAAAAAGCGTTTTTCGGGAATTTTTTTAGAAGGGAATAAACAAGTGAGCCCAGTAAACACTGAGGTATCCTTTCATGTATATTTAAAATATATAAAAAAAATGTTCAACATGAAACAATAAATGCGGGAAAGATGCAGCTCGTAATTCTTGACTGAATAAAGAAAAAACGATTCCATGTCACCTGTTCACACGACAAAATATCACGGACAAAATATCACAACGACAAAACAAACTCAAACAAACAAACAAACCCAAACAAACCCACTCTCGCGTGGGGAGAATAATCGGATTGTGATATTTTATGGTCGTGATTTTTTGTCGTGGTGATATTTTGTCGTGTGATATTATGAAATGCTACCAAAAAACCAATAAAATTTTCAATTGTCATATATTTGTCTTCTGGGATAATTAAGAAAAACCTGAAAAAAATCTTGGAATTCTAACTTTGCTCAAGATTGAAAAAAAAAGTGTTAAAAAAACACTTTAACGTAATATAAAAATTATTTAAAAAGACTTTTTCAACGATTTTCTTAAGAAAATCTCTTCTAAGTGAATTCATTCACTTAGAAGAGATTTTCATACTGAAGATAATAAACTTTGGTTTGATTCAATGGGTCGTTAGTTTTTTTGCTATCACGCCCGCCAATTTGGAAAAATCGTGAAAATGAAAACTGGAGAAAACGCGCTTCAAAGTTTCCAATAGGATGAAATATCAATATCAAATATCAATCGCCTCTCTGCTTTTGGCTTTGTATCTTCGACAATATTTACGATTGGCCTCTGTAACATTGTAAATATATTCTTGGATAGTTTATCTATCGATTTAAGCAATAAAAAAACGATTTGTCGGATCTCTAATTCAGGCTCCCGCCTTAACCACAAGGTACCATTTTACTGTTCGAAATGAGTACGTATTTCTATAAAAAAAGAACGTCGCATTGCCGCGGCACAAAAATAAAGAAACGCAAAACGGAATAATCCAAGAAAAAGCCGAGGATCCCCTTTTTTCATTGATGATCCAGAAAGTTGTGAAAATTCCGAAAGGAATTATGCCCAATCGTTCCGATCGACTTGTAACCCTCGCTGCAAGAGCTGCTTAAAAACGAGCGGGTGGCCGAATCCACGTAAAAACAAAAATTCCGATTCGTCGTAATTCGGCATGAAATTTTTATAATTATCGCGTAAAGATCGATTTTTTCCGAGCAAAAAAGCATTCACATTACAAGACGCGAGAAAAGCTCTCTTTTTCGCCATTCTCGTTCCAACTGTCGCGAGGAGTGCACGCCGTTTCGTATCGTTCGCGTGCGAGGCACAAAAACGAGAATTCTTTCCCAATAGCCGGAAACGGCTCGTTCCATTAGTTCCCAAGAAAAACGACGAAGAGTCGTGACAGAGATACACGCGATAGTCGACAAAATAAATGTTATTCCATTGCACGCAGCGATTTAAAAAAAAAGAAGAAGAAGAGTATCGCCATCGGGAGGACATTGGACGAACGCCAATCTCCGAGTTTCTTCCTGATTGAAACAACACATGAGCTGTATGGGTAATCCTCGATCTTTGCTCGTGAAATTTTCGCTTCGAACATGAGGCCACTAAGCCGAAGGAGAGAAGCATTCGGAGGGTAAAAAAAAAGCGAGTATATATCGTAGAAAAAGTGCCAGCGATGCGTCAAGTGACGAAAAGACGACAAGCAGAAGGGCAGACAGACTGTGGCCGGGTGGAAAACGGAAGAGAGTGAGAGAAAGGAGCGCGAGACAAATCGCGCCGAGGGAGGGAGAGCGCGACGCCACCGCCGCAGTGGGCGCTGCCTCTGGCGCTCTCCAGCCGCGCCACCGTCGCCCCCCTCCCGGCTTGTCCGCTATCCAGGGGTGTAGCGTAGCCCGTCAGTCGCTCGCGCGTTACCAAGCCAGGTGGTCGAGTTTGTGAATGTGCTCTCGTTGAACAAAAAAAGAAGAATTTCGGAAAAAGTACGCGTCGCGCGTTAATAGTTTGATAAGCCAATTTTCTACCGTCGTATTTATCGTCAACGCGTCTGTGCGAGCGAATCTTTTTCCAAGGATACATTTTTGTATACATCTACAAAACTTGCGTGCTTCAATCGTTCGGTTTTTGTTGAGAGATAAAAAGAAACGATCGTTCCTTCGTATATTTCTACATTGTAGTGGTGTACATTTGTGCGCAACTTATTCTTACACACATATATATATATATATTTATAAATATATATATATTTATTAACGGGGAGAATATCCCCGTCGTTGGAGAATTCAGGAGAGGGTACCTCAGATAGGATACTTTGTGTTTCCCGACGAATCCACGGACCACGATCGGTGAGTAAACGAATCCTCGTTCGGCGTCACGCGACTGCAAACATTTCCCATCAACGTGTCGATTCTCGCTATTATTTTTGCAAGAACGCACCATCGCGATGCGCTCTTCCCCGAAAATGACGTTTGAAACTTTCTTCTTATCCTTTTGCCGTCCGAAACAAGGGATGATGCATTTTTATCTTTTGTTTCGTCGGAATCGGCTTGGCGTTCGTTTCTTCGCGATTTTCAATAGCGACGTTTCTCGAGGATATCGAACGACCCAATCGGGTAGCGGCTTCACCAAACGCTGCGCGCGCGCATTTTCGGCGATTAGAGTGCCGTGGAGAAGGAAAGGCCCATAGACCGGTGCGTGTGCGCCCGAATCGCCATTTTGGAAACGGACGGTAATCGATATAGCGGCGGCGCGCACGCCAGGCACTTTTTTTCTCCCTCTTGCCGCTGGGCATTGATGAAAAACAAAAAAGATCATATTAAAGTTCGTCCCGTCGAGCTTGGCTCTCTTGGCCCCCGCCGCTCTCCGCATCCTAAGGCAGCGCGTCCTTTTTCTCTACGCGTCCGTGGTACCTCGATATTTGATCTTTTCGAGTCTTGAAAATGCCTCGGAATCGGCATAATTATAGCGGGACAAAAATATCAACGTTAGAGAGGATTCGGTGGAGTTGATTTTCAAACTTCGCCGTTCTCGAGCGCGTTCCGGTAGGAAAATTTCGTACGATCGATCCCTCGTGCGCTTATTCTCCGGGCCCGGCAGTTACGCCATCTTGGTGTGCCTCCACGGCTACCCCCACCACGACCCTTCGACTCTCGCTCGGTCTTGTTCCTCCATCTCCCACCTTCGGGTTTTCTGCACGTCGAAGCCTAAGGGGCGACCGAGACCGGGCTTTCACTCGTATACTTCTTTAACTTACGGTCTATAGTTAACCGTGAGCGTTTTATCGACAATGTACCACGCGATACTTACAAATCGCTACCCACGTATCGATCAGGACGAAACGCCAAGACTTTTCGTCCTCGATGAACATCCGGCGATATTTGGGTTAGAAAAAGAACGATTCTCGAAACTCAATTTGTTGAGCGTTGGGAATTTTTGACTCGCGGAAATCGATCTATCTTGACGTCAGACTCCTTTCTCTTACGAACACGTGGAGCGGGGGGGGGGGGGGGGGCTAACGACTCCTGGAGGCGCAAACAAAATGGTTACGTACACCCGGGGGTGCACTTCGGAGATTATCATGCACGAACGAGGAACTTGCTACGTAGGCGCATGGATCGGCCATTTCGGACCGAAACGTCAGTTTTACGTTTTGGTAGAAAATGACCGGAAATTTAATCGATTTTTTTAAACTCAAATTTCGAATAGAATTGCAACAATTTGAAAAATTCTCGTCATGGCAAAAAATTCAACTTATATCGATGATTTTTTTCTAAATTTCGATAAAATTTTTGATAAATCCTGTTTTATTTTTCTGAAAAAAGTGTTAGATTTTTTCGTTAAAAATGTGGAATGGTCAGAATTTGTTCGATTTATTCAAATCAAATTCAAATAAAAAATTGAAAAAGTGGCCAAAAAATTCAACTTTAATCGACAATTTTTTTTTCTAAATTCGAATGAAATTCAGATGAAACTTGGGATAAATCCTGTTTCATTTTTTTCGAAAAAATTGTCATGTTAGATTTTTCGATAAAATGTAGAATGACTACAATGTATTCGTTTTTTTAAATTCAAAATTCGAATAAAATTCTAATGAGAATTTGAAAAACTGTTTGTGGCAAAAAAAATCAACTCATATCGCCCATATTTTTAAGTTTTAATAGTATTAATATGAATCCTGTTTTGTTTTACCGAACAAAATTGTCACGTGACGGATCATTTTTCTTCGACAAACGTCCAGAAATCAGATTTGACCCGAAAACTTGGCCTGAATTTTTAATGAATATTTGTCGATGCTCAACAAAATTATGGGGGCGCGAATTATCAGGATTTTTTAGGAATATAAATTTTCATAAAGTAAAAATAATATGGTTGTTTCCCACCATAATTTTGTTTCATATCGACGTTATCTCTAAGGAAAATGTAAATTGTTTTTTTTCTTCGTATTGCCTATTTTTTTCCCGCCCATTTAGGCTACAAAAATTATCGGAACATTTTTGAAGATCCATACTAGAGTTTCATAACCGAAACGTGGAAAAAAGAGTTTAGATAATGAATCAAAATAAAGCAATAAAAAATTAAAAAGAATTTTCCTTGCATCCCAACATCAATACCACTCAAATTCTCGATATCCAAATTCTACAAAACAATAAAATTACGATACGCTGTGTATAAAAAATGTTGAGCTCAAGCCACAGAGTGAGCCGTCACTCGAACTTTTTTTTCTCCCATCTCTGTCTCTCTGTTAAAAAGTAGAAACCAGAAAAAAGCAAGTGAAACAAATACAGGGCCACTTTGGGGACTCAATTTTTATACTGTCATGGTATATTTTTTTCACCGCTGAGATAAACTTAAGATGCATCCTGCACCGAGGATTAATGTTACTCATTAACGATTCATTGTCAACACGTGGTAACAGATTTTTTTAAGTATCACTGCCGATGGTGCCTGCGGCCCATGTGGGGTCTTCACAGGCCCCACGTGTCCAATATAGAGCTAAAAACAATTAAAAAGATATTCGAAAATATTTAAGGGGGGGAGGGGGATAGACTTTTTGGCGAGGAAAAATGGATAAGCTTCCGACCCCCGGCCCCTTCTGATAAATCTAAATTTGGCCGTGCAATAGTTTTTTAGTTTGGGTTTGTTTGGGTATTTTTGTTTGGACGAAACGGAGAGCGCGATAACATATGAGGCGATTCATGTCACTTCAGCCAGTAAAAAAAAAATCCACAAATAATTTTGAGAAATCGAGCTACTTTATTGAAAAATATCCAACGAGTGTCGAAAAAAAAAATTATGGCGTTTTTTTCTCGTTGATTACAATTTTTTTAACATGTTTCCATTCAAATGGCTGTATCTTTGGCAGGATTTGCCGTATTATAATTCCATGTATAATGCTTAAAATATTAGTTATTTTTTATCGAAACGATGTCAAAATAACCCGTAATCTTTGACATAAGTTGCATCTCAATGCTCTGTCAAATAAGCCCCACACTCGGGGTTACTTTGGCACTTTTTTTTTAAACCCTCGCATGCCCCACTAGGGTCGGAGGAACCCGGACAAAACGCGTAAAATCAATTTTTTCTCTCGCTTTTCGAGCGAAGATATTTTTCAAACGAGTATATCGCGGAAGTTCTTAAGGGGTCTTCTCACTTTAGACGGTAAAAAAAGGGTATTTTCATGATTTATTTGCATATATTAATATTATAGATATTGGTATAAAAGTTATTACACTTAATAAATACACTTTCGAAATACATTTTTTTTTAGTTGTGATGTATTTATGTAACCGAAACAAACTTTAAACGCGTTTTTCTCGAAACAACGTTTTTCGACGGCTTGTTGATAAAATCTTCGAAAGGATTTTTTTTAATTTTTATGTTAACTTTTTGCCAAAAACGGTGGAAAAAAAAAGTTTTTTTTTTCCACGAAATGTTCGCCATTTTGTTATTTTTGCATATATAAAAAATCGTATGATATGCGCTATAGCCACATACTGAATCTAAATCCGTTTGATGTTTTTGTTTCGGATGATCAACCTCCGAGATTTCATCAACAGCGCCGACCTACAATTTTTTTACAACATTTTTTTAACTACCATTTTCGTGTATAAATAGTGACTTAAATAAATAAATAAATAAAATTTTCAATGAATTTCGAAAGTGTATTTATTAAGTGTAACGACGTTCATATCAATATCTATAATATAAACTAAAGTGAGAAGACCCCTTAAGTTTGACGATTCGGTCAATGCGTAGACAGCTTTCTCGACTAATTGGCTATCGATTTAAAAAAAAGCCATCGAAATACCACTACTTTACTCGAAGTTACGAATAAAAATCTGAATGGGGTGCCACAAACCCGAGTGTGGCAAGAATGTCGCGGAAAAATAAGTGTGGCTTGCTAAGGTCAAATATATAATTATTGCGAGGATAGTGGGGCTTGACTTTCTCACAAATTTGATAGCCAAAAGACTTATTCTATTGATTCGAAAAATGTGGAATCTAAGATATTAAAAAAAAACTTACCAACGAAAAACTTCCAAAGCCTCTTCAAAGTAACCCCATTTTACGGTAATAAAACATACCCTGAGTCTCAAAAACTGAAAAATCTTTGAAAAAAACAAATCGAGAATATCAGCAATTTTTTTTTCTCGCCTAAAGGTATCTCCCCCCGTAATCTCGAAATGTTGACGAGGTATTTCGAGCTCCTTCGAGCGAATCGTTGAATATCCGAATACGTCGTTCGCTCGGAGGTCTACAATGTCGGATTTCCCGTGACGGGCAAGAGTCTATACTAGGGAAGCTCTGTGGGGATTCACGCACACGAGGGATTCCAGGGGCATTCCTCTGTGTGTGTATCGAGAGCTCGAAGATGAGTAAGCCGAACGCGGGATTTGCTTTTTACAGTTAGCTGCGGTTTGCCGGGGGTCGCTGGAAACTTCTATTCAAGCGAAAAGGATGGATATGAGGTTACCTTCAAAAGATATATATATATATATATAGCGAAAGCTGTTTACAATACACGGGTGGTAGTACGCCCTGAGCTAGAAGCCACCAACCTAGAGAGAGTACACGTAGAGCCCTTAGAGCCCGCAGATTTTTCTTCTCTTCTTCCATTTTTCGCTTTTACATCACTTGGGCATCACTATACTCTATGGTCTAAGGAAAGAAGCCAAAGCCGAGGGGCTTTTTCTCACTCCGAGACGATCCAAGAGAGATTTGCTCGTACCGAGGCTCCTCTCTCTCTCTCTCTCTCTCTCTCTCTCTCTCTCTCTCTCTATCCCTCTCTCTCTATCCCCCCTCTCTTTACCTTTCGAAAGAAATTCTTTGTGGCGAACGGGGACGATATTTCGCGTAGAATACACGATAAAGAAACTCGAGCGAACCTTTTACCTGCCGTTGATCGGACCGTCATCAAGAAATTGAGTTTCGAGCCCAGCCACCCGCCTCGCAACGGTCTCCAGAGAAAAGCGATTGTCCTGCGGGCACGACACACGTACTATTTTCCTCTCTGGAAATCTAGCGGCTCCTAGTCGTGTCCGGAAGGTGTATACTGTGCTTGGATATCATTTTTTTTTCTTTTTAAATTCGATTAATTTATTTTACAATCAACGAGGTGAATTCCTGTAACGTTTGATATTATTTTTGCATTTTGATTTTCCTCATAATCGAGTCTTATGGGAAGTCCATTATTGGACACATTTTTTTTGCACCGGGCGGAAAAAGTGTATTTTTCTTCAATTATTATTATCATTATTTATATTGATATATATCATTTTATTGTTATGATGTTTAATATTGCTGATGATGTTATTATTATTCTAATAATTTTATTATTATATAAAGTGTTCATTATTATTATTATTGTTATAGTTATTTGAAAAAAACACCTGTTTGGCCCGGTGCAAAAAAATATGTGAGAAATAATGCACTTCTGATAAGATTTCATGGTGAGAAAAATAAAATAATTGCGGAAAAATATCGGATGGTGTAAGATTTCGATTATTATTGGTATCAATATAATTATTAATATTAACCATTATTATTATCACGATTATTATCATCGTCATTCTATTATTATTATAACGAGTATACAAAAACAATTTTATAAACACCTGATGTGTATCAAAAAAGGTGGCGGTACCGCCACTGGGAATTGATGGCTTTGATCGATGATGTTCAAGTTAACATTGTTGAAATGCAACATTTTGTTCAGTGAGTTTCCCAAACTTTAAAAAATGTATCCCTTAAAAATCGTACAATCATTTTTTTGGGCTTCTCATTTAGCGATCTGCAACCCAAATCTACGAAATGTGATTTTCAATACGAATCAAAATAAAGAAATTAAAAAAAAAATCCTTACATTCAAACGCTACAAACTTAAAATCCATTTTGATCGCCTCAGTTTATGACGTTGAAACTTCCGTCCTTGGAATACAACAATTTTTTCTTCTCATTTTTTATTCCTTTATCTTTAATCATTATCCAAGGCCTTTTTTGCGAATTGAGGTCATAAATCTCTAATAAATCACGTGAAAGCGTTTGAGTGATTTCAACAGCCCAAAAGTCGCCCGGAAAAAAAAACAATTAAATAGAATTAATTTTCGTTGCACTCCGCACGAAGCAAACTTCAACGTCGTCTCATTTTACGCGTTACTTCTCGAATAGTTTACGACGTTGGAGCTTGCATCGTTGGAACGAAACGAAAATGATTTTTTTTCTTTTTCCCAAATTTCCCATGGCAGATTTCAGCTACGAAAATCACGCAAAACATTTTTGGCGATTCTTATCTAGCGATTTACAACCTTAATCTGCATATGATTTTGGATAATAACAAAAGTACGAAATGAAAAAGAATTTTCGTTTCCTCTCAACGATGCAAACTTCAAGCCCATGATACTTTGTGATGATATTGAAGTTTGCATCGTTGGAGGGCAACGAAACTGGTTTTTTTTATTCGCCAAATTTTCTTTGGCATCTGAGCTACGAAAATCGCGCAAACATTTTTTTCGTAATCTTGTGTAGCCATCTACAACCTGAATTTGCAAAACATGACTGGAGATTAATGAAAATGAGGAATTGAAAAGAATTTTTCGTTGCGTTCCAACGATGCAAAGTTCAGCGCCGTCATGTAGGACTCGTGGCAGCGGTCAACAGTTCGCCACGCGTTCGAATGTTCTTTCATTCTTCAATTCTTCGAGTGCTTGGGTACGGGAAAATTAACCTCAACAGGTGCGCGAATGCCGTTTTTTTTTTTCATGAAATTCCCGTCACGCTGAAGTGGAGAGAGAGAGAGAGAGAGAGAGAGAGAGAGAGAGAGAGAGAGAGAGAGAGAGAGAGAGAGAGAGAGAGAGAGAGAGAGAGAGAGAGAGAGAGAGAGAGAGAGCTGAGAGAGAGAGAGAGAGAGAGAGAGAGAGAGAGAGAGAGAGAGAGAGAGAGAGAGATGATTGACAGGTCTCGCTCGAGGTCTCCGACGATTAGCTCCACTTCTGTAGCCTCGTTTCATCTTTCCGATATTCCGAAGCGAACTCTCGAGCTTACACGAAGTGGCGAGAGAAGGGGGGGTAGAAACTACTCGCGAGATTCTCCACCGACGACTATTTTATTTTTTTCACTGAATTTTTTTGCCACGCAATTGACAGCGGCACACACGATAGCGGGTCGTTAACTTGCCCACATCTTGGCTGCTGCGAGCCTTTCTCTCGTGTGTACTGCATGGCAACGCGCGACCGCAAGAGTGCACTGCAGACGATACACACACACACACATATATATGTATCTATTGCCATATGAAACAGTCCAAGGAAAAAAATTAAGAAAACTGCGAGATACACTCTTGTATGTGTGCGGCGTATAATTTAATCTCTCTTTCGTCCCCTCCTACCCTCCACTTATATTGATTATCTTTCCAACGACTCCACATCTTTTGTTTCATCTCGTAGGCTCCCGTTACAATGCGCGAAAATATCTCGCGACGTTCCCTCGCTAAGAATCGCCTTGTTCTTATCTCAATGAAGAAGAAAGAAAAAAAAACAACGTACGAAAACAAAAAGCAGTATGTTAGCACTCGCTCGTGATTTCTCGCTGTTTACTCCCAATTGTATTATCGCACGCGTTATACGTGGGTACATATTTCGTGGGTCGCAATTTATGGGCAAGCTTCGACGATTCGTTCTTTTTTGGGTCCACTTGTCTGAGATGATATTGCAATGTTTGCATCGTTGGAACGCAACGCATTTTTCTTTCGCACGTTTCCTTCGTCGGGTTTGAGGTGGAAAAATCATTTAACCGTTTTTCGAGGATTTTTATTTGGAAATGGCCATGTCGAAGTTTGCATAGTTGAAATGCGACGATAATTCTTTTTTATTTTATGTTCCCCAATTTTCATTGTTATCCAAAACTTCTCTTGCATATTTAGGCTGAATATCTTCAATGAGGGTACGGAAAAACGTTTGAGACATTTTGAAGGGCTAAATTCGCCAATATAAATTGAGCCACGAAACTTTCGTTGCGCTCCAACGATGCAAACTTCAATATCGTGCGATGGACAATCTAAAGCTGCAATACGAAAGGTGCACATTGTGCTCGGAATTCATGTTTCGCATTTTTATGTACGAGTTTTTTTTTTTTTTTTTTTCTTCCACAGTCAACAAACGACGCGTAATCTTAAGATTATATTTTTCACGCGATTATTTGATTTTCGTCATAATCAACTCGTATCAGAAGTACGTTGTTGCTCACGTTTTGTTGGAACGGCCAAGGAAGAGTTTTTTAAAAATTATTATAATAATATAAGGCTCATGGTTATTATTATTATTATTATTATTATTATTGAACGCTCATTGTTATTCAAAATTGAAAACGCTAATTATGAGTATTATTATGATTATTATAAGTACACAAAAACAATTATATATAAACCATAATGTGCATTAAAAGGGTGGCGGTAATGGTATTGGAAAGCGATAGCTTTGATCGTCTCATTTTGGAATGTTGAAGTTTGCGTCGTTGGAATGCAACAAGGTTTTATTTATCTTTTCATTTTTTCACTTGTTACCATTGTCGAAACCCTTCTCTTGCCAATTGAGGTAATAAATCTCGAATAAGAATACGTGAAAACGTTTAGTGCTACTAGCAGCCTAAATCGGCACAAAAATTGAGCTCAATTGAGAAATTGAGAAAAGAATTAATTTATATGAATGAATTTTTATTCTCACGTTGAGAAGTATGCGTCGTTAGAATGCAACGGGAATTAATTCTTTTTAATAGCGCAATTTTTTTTTATGCCGATTTAGGCAGTGATAATTGTCTAAACGGTCTTACGGATTCTCATTAGAGATTAACTATCTCAATTCGCAAAATAAAAAAAAAGCATAATGATAACGAATTAAAAAAGGGCTAAAAAAGGATATCGTTCAAATGCAATAATTTTTCTTGAAAAAAAAATTGTCTTATTATGGAAAAAACTTTTTGCAATTTGTGATCGTAAATCTCAAATGACAATGCCTGAAAGTAGTCAAGTGGTTTTCGGAGTCTAGATGGGCCAAACAAATATATATAAAAAGAAGATATATGCCAGAATATGTTATGGGCGAATTTAAGCTACGAGAATCGATCAAACGTGTTTCAGGATCTTTATTAAAAATCTGCAATATAAGTTGACAAGAAAATTCGATACTTATAAAAACAAAGAAATCAAGGAAGACACCAAAATTTTCGTCGCTGTCCAACGATGCAAACGTCACCGTTTTTTCCCTCGTATTTCTTTCGTTGGATTTAAGCTACAAAAATCACTGAGACATTTTTGAGGATTTTCATCCGAATTTTGATCCGAAAATGTACGATATAAATCTGCAAAAAAATGTTTTTGTCCAATAACGTGGCTGTTACGCATGCGGAAAACTGGGAAAACTCGGGGAATTTATTTCTTCCTGAAATAATCAGGGAAAAGTCGGGGAATTTTGCAAATGCTGTGGAATTTGGAATATTCTGTGGATTTGTAAAATTCTATGAAATTTTTCCATAATTTACTTTTTGCAATGACGAACAATGATGGGTTCATTAATATCCAAAATCATAATTTGCAAATGCGTTGCAAATCGCTCAATAAGAACGCTAAAAGATGTTCGCGTCATTTTCACAGCTCAAAAACTGCCAAAAAATTTAGAAAATGAAAAAGAAAAAAGATCATTTTCGTTGCATTCCAAAGATGCAAACTTCAACGTCATGAAAAATGCAACTGACTTGATAATAAACTGAAAGGTATAAAAATAGATATTTTTAATATTTATATAATTCATTATTATAAACAAAAAAAGTTGAGTCAGCGAGAAACATCGAAAATCTCAAAAACCAAAAACTAATTTACTCTAAAGCTCTATACATTTGCATTCGATTTGTCGATACCCAACCACACAATGATTACTGTACATAAGTGTTTATATTTATTTTTTATTCATCGGCACCGAAGTAGAAATTTCTGTTTATGATAAACAACAGTTTCTGTATTTGCTCTTAACGTATTTTTATTATTATTTTTCGAATTTCAGTTTTTATGTTGTTTTTTTAAATTATTCACCATTTTCATATATGTGATTTTGAAAAAAAATCATGTTTTTATATTTCTAAGTCAATAATGCCTAACGACCATGAATAATATTACAATATATACAAGGAAATGCAAACATAGAAAAACGAGTTTTCGTTGAATTCCAACGATGAAAATTTCAACGCCATTGTCCGAGAGGACAGGGCGTCATTTGGACCAAAAAAAATGCCTCCGAGGAAACACGCGTGCTCATTGAAACCCCTTGACAAAAGAATCTCTCGGCTCCCCGCTTGCAGCGATTCGAAAAAACGAAAAAAGCTACGGAGGACACTCGATCCTTCACGTCCGCTCGTATTCTCGTTTTTCGTATTATCGCGTGGCCTCCTCCATCCCCCCCCCCCCCCTCTCCCGAAGTTACAAATTCGCCGCGTACATGTTTCACATTTGTAGCAGGCGAATAGCTCTGTACGCGTGTACGCGAGTTGCGGACGCTCGTGTGCTCTCTTTCCTCGTCCTGTGGCATTTTTCATGGCAACCCGGTGGCGAGAACACGTGCGCCCAACTTGTCCTTCGTACGCCTAGAATACGACACGATCCGTTATTGCTCGGGTGTGTGTCGGTGCGCGAGATACAGTGCCCGGGCGTGCGGAGAAACTCCGAGGATGTGTATGGGGTTCGTGGCAGTGGCGACGGCGACGCTTTCAGTCCGTATTACGCTTGGCCGGGCAAAATTATAATAAATTTTCATTTTCGAGGACGCCGAGAGAGTCTTCACGCTCGAGGAGCGAGCAAATGTGCTGTGTGTCTCCTGCACGCGCACACGAGGGACAAAAAAAATTGAGGCAGTAGGAAGCCTGTACGGTACAATGTATCGAGCTTTAGAAAAAATAACTTCCCAAGCGCACGTGCTCGAAAGTGTTCCAGGATTGAGGGGAGAGATACCTATAGGCGAGGAAAAAATGGCTAATTTTTAGGATTGTTTCTTTAAGGATAGATTTCTTAACTGTTTTCGAGACTTAGAGTATGTTTTATTACGGTAACACGCGTTTTGACCCGACGACAAAATATCCGACGACACAATATCCGCAGGACAAAATATCTGCCGATATTATATACAGTTTAAAGTGTACAGTCATGCCGTTGAAATTTATTCCATGTCAAGTGTACACTGATGCCGTTGAAATGTACAGTCCGACCTCCGAATAAGAAACCAAAAGCCCCCAAGGGGAAGAGTTTTTCTTATATATCGCATACCCCCACCAGGCGTGCGCTCCGCGCTCACTACCTCTGTCTGTCTCTCTCACTCCTTTCCGCATGCGATCCTCTCAACAAGAAACTCGCTCGAACGAGTTGCAACTTGGTATCCACATCGCCCATGCAAAAACGTTTTCGACTGCGCGTGGACATTTATTTAGCGAATTTTTGTTTCACATTAATACACACACTATTGAATATTATTGTGTACTACTGTATCTGAATTACTATTAACTGTCATAAAATGACCGAAACTGTAAAGAAGCGTAAGAGACCAGACTACAGGATACAAGTCGAAGAAAATATTACAGAATCTGCGCCACAAGGTGATAATTAAGACAAAGAGCTTTATGTCCATATTGTTTTATCCCATTTATATAAAAGAAGAAGTCAATATCTTTGAGGATTCATCTTCAATGGCAGAGTTCGACTCTCTCGAAAATATTCCACCGTCAGTTGAGTGCGTTGCGGATGAAAATAATACGCAACAAGACGAAAACGCTTTTCATTACGTCTCGGAAACGTTTGCTGTTTTATATGAAAATCTTTAAACGCCCTTATCTTTGTTTTTATTTTATGTGAAACCTTGTCAACACATATATGTATCTTTTTAATGAATACAAAAAATTTCTAATAAACTTGTAGATTTTTTGTTACATTCACACACGCACACACACATACTCACGCACGTATGCACACATCAATTTACAGTACAACGTTCACTCTATTTTGCCCGAGTAATTTCTCCCAGGCTGGTTTCTCAACCAGAGGTTCCGCGCACAAAATTCTCGAGCTCGGAGTTCGAGTCGAGGAAATTGATTAATTTGTAACGGATATGTTTGGGTTTGTTTATTTGGCTTTTTTGTTTTGGTTTTGTTTGTTTGTTTGGGTTCGATGAAGAAATTATTAATATGTGAGGGATATGTTTGGGTTTGTTTGTTTGGGTTCAATGAAGAAATTCGTATTATGCCCCCACCCCGCTATCTCACACACGCACAATGGTGTTTTGCGCACGACCCCGTTGATATGGTGGACGAGATTTAGGATTTTGTCTCGCGGATGTTTTGTCATGAGGATATTTTGTCTTTCGGATATTTTGTCATCGGATATTTTGTCGTCGGATCAGATGTCACGCAGCCTTTATTACTACGTATGGCTGTTACATGGTATTTTTGAAAAATTTATTAACGGGGTTAGGCCACTATAGAGGCCGAAAAATTAGGCTTTTTGGGGCTTGTTTTTTTTTTTTCAGAAAAACTACAAAATAAAACGGGATTACAAAAAGGGTGTTTATCATACATATCAGTGACTGTATTCGCTAATTTTTTTGAAGCGATTAATTTCAAAATGGCGCCTGTGCAGCGTTTATCTCAAAACTGCGTTTTTTAAGTTGGCCGGAACCATAACTCAGACAATTTTCAACCAATTCACTTGAAATGTTGAATACATCTTGAAAAATACATTGTGCATGGAAGCACGTAGGATTTTTATTATATTGCATAGGTCATTTGTTATTAACAATTATCTGGTGATTTTTTAGGCAAACTTTTAACTCCAAAAATTTGCCTACAAAATCGTTAATAACATATGAACTATGCAATGTTTAAAAAAATCCTACGTACTTCCATACACAATGTATTTTCCAAGATGTATTCAACATTTAAAGTAAATCGGTTGAAAATTGTCTGAGTTATGTTTCCGGCCGACTTAAAAAAATTCAGTCTTGAGATAAACGCTTTACAGCCGCCATTTTGAAATGAATCGCTTAAATAAATGATTGTATACAGTCACTGATATGTATGATAAACACCCTTTTTGTAATCTCGATTTATTTTGTAGTTTTTCTAAAAAAAAAATTCCCAAAAAGCCTATTTTTTCGGCCTCTTGAGGCCGGCCTGAATGATAAGGTCCGAAAAATCGTTTTATTTTTTGCTTAAAGCGATAGATATTTTTATTCTCACGTTGAGCTAGAAACTCGCACTTTGCTAGAAAATCGATTCAAGAAACTACAGTTAAAATTCGAAGTCAATCAGTTGAAAAATGTAGGAGCTACGAGACCGCCCGATTTTAACAACATGGTTTCGAGAAAAAGGCGTTTAAAGTTTGAAAAACATTTTTTTTCGGACCGAACAATTGGGATCTTTGTACACCATTTAAGCGATGAAAAAAAAACGATTCATCGTTTACCAAAGGCATATAAGGCCTTTGGACTTTTTCTTCGTAAATTGAGCAATAATTCCACGATTTTTTGTCAAGTCCTACATCTGCAAACAATTATTTTTCAGTGGAAATACCTTTTTTCCTAAATTTTATTTTTTTGAGGATTTATAAATAATTTCACGGACTTTTTTAGTGTTCTACGCCTGCCAAAAGACATTTTGGGTCATAATATCGTTTTTTACATATCTAAAAAATGATTACAGGATTTTTGTAGGAGAAATATGCCAAAGTAAATTTAAAAAATTGGCGAAAAATTAGTTTTCATCGCATTCCGAAGCTTGTTCATATTTTAGTGAAATTATTAGAACGTCGAGAAAAAAAAAACTACTCTCAAACTCGAACATGACGCTGCCCAACCATTTGGCAACACTTCCACAAAGATTTGATATAATTGGAGCACGTGTCTCGATCTTGTTATAATTATCATTATCATTATTACCAAATGGCGATGATAGACTAGATGTTGCGATCCTTATCGCGTGTTTTTCGTCAAAGACACTACCAGTGGGCAGTTATGCATACATCTGCATATAACTATACATGGTAAATACATCGAGTACGGAAAGACTTTACGTTGAACGTCCACGAGGAGCGCGGCTCTCTTCGTAAACGGGTTAACGATGCTTCAGCCTGAGAGTACACTCCTGCAGGCCTCTCAGACCGTACGAATATTTCGAGTGGCCCGACCAGCGTTTCCTTTGTCGTTCTCGTCTTAAGTTATCGCGTTGTAAAAAAAAATTGAAGTCGTTCCCATTTACAATTATCAGTCACATTTGTAGGATTCGGTCGCTATGTGTATTTTAAATATTTGTTTGTCTTACTTTTGGTTCTTTTTTTATGAACAGTGTCAAGTGGTGAGGAATATTACTGCGTCCATGTTGCTGAAGTCTAACGATATTTCCTTTTTCCAATGTTGGAGGTCGCATCGTTGCAGAGCAACGAAATTTCTTGTTAATCGTTTTTTCATTTTTATTGTCCAAAATCGTTTTCTGCAAAGTTGGCCTGTACATTTTGGGTAAATATCTTTAAAAAAAAAATCGTTCCGTGATTTTCGTAGCCCATGTTTGCTAAAAAAAAAGGTTCGGGCTACTAAGCTTTCGTTGCGTGCCAACGATGCCAACTTCAATATCATTTTTTCCTCCATATTAATCTTTATCTAAAATCGTTCTCGATCAAGATTGTAGGTCTTCAATGAGGGTCTTCGCAAGAGTTTCCCGTAGCTTTGATCTGATCGAAAAATTGGCAATGGGAAAAAAATATTTCCGTTGCGTCGCAACGATGCAAACTTCAATATCTCGTTGCAAGGGTTTAGAAGTTTGGATAGTCGGAATGCAACGTAACTTTATATTTTTATTTACTTATTTTACAATACCAAAACTTTTTTGCAAATTTTGATTGCTCATCTCCCAATGAACATCTTAAAAAATGGTTGACAGATTTTCGTAGCTGGAATCTGCTGAAAGAAATTTAAGAAAGGAAAAAAAATGGACTTCTATTGCGCTCCAACGATGCAAACTTCGATCCCATTGTGTTGCAGTTCAACTATGCAAAAATTGATCCCATTTCGTTGCAGTCGAACTATGCAAATTTCGATCCGATTCTCTTGCAGTCCAACTATGTAAACTTCGATCCCATTTCGTTGCAGTCCAACTATGCATATGTCAATCCCATTTCGTTGCAGTCCAACTATGCAAACTTCAACATCATCATGGTGTTGAAGCTGCATCGTTTGAATGTAACGAAAATTCTTCGCGATTTCCAAATTTCTTTATTTTCATCACTTTCTGTACTTTTTTTGCACCTTTAGGTTACGGATTTCTAATAAGGATCTTCAAGAATTTAATAAGAATAAAATATTTTCGTTGAAGCCCAACTACGTAAACTTCGACCCCATTTTGTTGCAGCCCAACTATGCATATTTCGATCCCATTTCGTTTCAGTCTAACTATGCAAACTTCGGTCTCATTTCGTTGCAGCCCAATTATGCAAACTTCGATCTCATTTCGTTGTACTCCAACTATGCAAACTTCAATCCCACTTCGTTGCAGTCCAACTATGCAAACTTCAATCCCATTTTGTTGCAGTCCAATTATGCGAACTTGGATCCCATTTCGTTGCAGTCCAACTATACGAACTTGGATTACATTTAGTTGCAGCCCACTATGCAAACTTCGATCTCATTTCGTTACGGTCCAACTATGCAAGCTTCGATCCCACTTGGTTGCAGTCCAACTATGCGAACTTTGATCCCATTTCTCTGCAGTCCAACTATGCAAATTCATATTCCATTTCTCTGCGGTCCAACTATGCAAACTTTGATCCCATTTCTCTGCAGTCCAACTATGAAAATTTATATCCCATTTCATTCCAGTCCAACTATGCAAACTTCAATCAGATGTCGTTGCAGTCCAGCGATGCAAACTTCAACATCATCGTAGTGTTGAAGTTGCATCGTTGTAATGCAACGAAAATTCTTCTCGATTTTTAAATTTCTCTATATTCATCACTATCTGAACTTATTTTGGCAGCTTTAGGTTACAAATCTCTAATCTTCAAAAATGTTTCCGTGATTTCCGTAGCCTAAATTAGCCAGTAGAAGTTTGCTCCTTATTTCCACCAATAATTCAGAAAACTGCGAATCTATGGTTAATTTTTTTAATACTCATTTATATTTTTCAATATACCCCTTTTTCACTCCGTTGGTTTCAAAATCCGTATTCGTCGGTGCTTACGAAAATGGGGTTTCAATGCTCCATCCTGCTCAAGTATTAGAAAGCTTATAACGCCTGACAAAAAAAAAACACATTTTCAACCGGATAAATTGGGTACGATAAATATTGAAAATTCATCTCCTGGTCTTCGTTTCATTGGGAGCAGTTTATGGACGAGGCTGTATATACGCCAAACATTGCAAACAGTTTAACGTAGTTGGAGCTATCTATAGCTCAGTGTGGGGTGCACACAGCTTATCATAACTTTATTTGCGCATATAGATAGCCCCTCAACTGCACGTTATTTATCATCGCAAATATATACGCATATCTATACACGCACGTATACGTGTGTATGTGTGTGTCGAGGGCGTCGAGGATAGTCCGACGAGATAGTATTATTATAGTAACACTCGGCTGAAGAGCCTTAAAGAGAGGCGACAGTGACCCCTCGATTTATGGTCGTTAATCTATTTGGCCGGCTTGATAAAACGAAACGGCAACCGTTCGTTGTATGTCCCCCATTGATACACATGCATAGGCATCCGTGTGAAAAGCTTTCTCGGGAGCGATATTTGAAAGCATACCGAGGCCCAAGTACGAATACGCATAATTAATTATAAATTGACGAGAGTACCAGAATCGCCGAGTCAAAAATGTTTGCGTCTGGTACTCAATGCACAAGTTTCAAGGGGTTATCCTACTTTGACGACCCGAAAATAAGGTTTATTGTAAGAAAATTAATTTTGAAGTAATAAGTAAAATTATGAAAAAATCGTTTGGACATTTATTGGTATGGACATTAACAAAGTTGTGTGCCAAATTTCATTGAAAAATATTAATAATTCACGAAGTTATGAACAATCTCGTGCAGGACCTTTTAACGTGAGGGACTCAAGGTTGAAACGAAACAAAAAGCGTTTTTTTTTCTTTAAATAGATTATTTGGCCAAGACTTGACCGAGCTTTTTTTGTTATCGTGTTTCAATCACAAACAAAAATTGATTTTTTTCTTCGTTTTTTTTTCGAGGAAAAATGCCATTATTATTAATAACTAATAAAAAAATGTTAAGAAGGAAAACTTCGGTCAAGGCTTAACTAAGAACGTGGAAGTTTCCATCGTTGGAACAAAACGACTTTTTTTTGTTAATTTTGTATTCCTTTATTTTTATTATCCAAGGGCCTTTTTTTTGCAAATTCAAATCGTGAATTTGTAATGAGAATTCGTAAAAGCGTTTGAGTGACTTCAGCAGCCTAATTCGCCGAAAAAAATTTAAACGATAAAAAATAATTCATTTTCGTTGCATTCCAATGATGCATACTTCAAAATGAACTAAACTATTATTACACTGAAAAAGTGTACGAAATTTCAAGTCAATCCGTTCATTAGATGTCGAGAAATCGTGTACACCGTTTTCAAAAACATAGTTTCGAGAAAAACGCGTTTTCAGTTCTACTAGCGGTTCTATCGTTTTAATCATAAGTTTACCTGCAAACTGCGATTTCTCCATCACATGCTCGACGTTCCTCTTGAATTTGGGTTGCCTCAAGTGACGAACGAGTGTTCGTAATTTTCACACTAGCCCAATTCCTCAATTGCACATTTTTTTCGCCGATTTAGGTTGTGAAAATCACTCAAACCATTGCATGTATACTTATTAGAGATTGATGAACTTAAGGGGTCTTCTCACTTTCGACGTTAAAAAAGGAAATTTTCATGAATTTTTTGATAGGTTTGTATTATAGATATTGATATAAAAGTTGTTACACTTAATGAATACACTTTCGAAATACATTTAAAAATAATTATTTATTTCAGTCACCATTTATAGACGAAAATGGTAGTTAAAAAAATGTCCTAAAAAAATTATAGGTCTGCGCTGTTGATGAAATCTCGGAGGTGGATCATCCCAAACAACAAAATCAAACGGTTTTAGATTCAGTATGTTAATGGCTATAGCGCATATCATACGCTTCTTGATATATGCAACAATAACAAAATGGCGGACATTTTTCGAAAAAAAAATGTTTTTTTTTCACCGTTTTTGTCCAAAAAAAAATAGTAAATTGTTTGGGTTCATAAATACATTAAATAAAAAAAAAATGTATTCGGAAAGTGTTTTTATTAAGTGTAACAACTTTTATATCAATGCCTATAAAATAAACCTATTTTAAAAAAGTCATGAAAATAGCCTTTTTTAGCGTCTAAAGTGAAAACCCCCTTAATTCACACAGAAGGTTTTGGATGACGATTAAAAATAATGAAAAATTCGTTGCATTCCAAAGATGCAAACTGCAACGTCTCGGATAATCATCGAAAACTCAGCATTCAAAATAATCGCGTTTGATTCGTTCGCCAATTTCGATTTTCAGTCCACAAAGTACATCATGGCTGTTACGCATATGGAAAACGGGGAAAAGTCAGGGAATTTTGAAAATTCTTGGGAATTTCCTCAAAAGTAACTTTTTCCAAGGTATTACGAAAAATGAAACCGCCTCGAACAAAAAAACCAAAAGGTATAATAATAAATATTTTTGTATATTTTTAATATTTATATTATTTTTTATTATATACAAGAAAAGACGATGCTGAAGTTTGCATCGTTGGACTGCAACGAATTTAATTTCTTCCCGATTTCGCCTCGAAATGTCCCACAACTATTTTTTAAGATATTTATTTGGCGATCTACTTAAGGCGTTACCCCCACTTGTAGCGCAAAAAAGGCCTTTTTCATGAATTTTTTTAAACAAAACTACAAAACGTTTTAAATCGATCAATATACCATCTTAAAGAACACATCTTGAAGAACTTTCAGTAATTTTTTTATTGAAAAATATTACATCGTTTAGTGGCAAATGGCCGTCAATGAAATAATGTTTTTATATATACGGTTTGCGGTGACCAACATTGCGGCGAAGTGGATCATCTGAAAAAAAAATGCGGATGGATTTAGTCAAATATAAGTATAAACTAGTCTTTAATCGAAGGATTAAAAAAAAATATTCAATTTTCACAAAATGGCGGACAGTCAAAGTTAATGGTTCGATTTTAACGAAAAAAAACGGTCATTTTTTGGCTATAAAACGGCCATTTTTTCGAGAAAAAAAAATCGAACGATTAAAACCTACATTTTTATGTATTAAATGAGCCTGCAAAATTTCAAGATCGGTTCATTAGTGTTCGAGTAATCTTGGTCACCGACTTCAGAAATGCCATTTTGAGAAAAACGCGTTTAAAGTTTCTCTTTCAACGCTCCTTCAACGCGGATTCTTCTCTTTCAAGGCTCATATCTCAGTCAATTTTGTTCGGATCGACTTGAAATTTTCAGGACATATTCTCAGATACGTATACTTCAAAAAAATGCAATAAAAAAAAAATCGATTTTTTCAAAATCGCAAGTGGGGGTAACCCCTTGATAAATCGCCTGCAATAATAAAAATCTGGAAAGTAAAATGTAAAACAAAATTTTCGTTGAGTTCCAACGATGCAAACTTAAACACCATCAAGAAAAGTCATTTCAGTGCCAAAAAAAAAAAAAACATCTTTTTTATTTAGCCCAAATCTACCTTGAATTTTTGAAATACCCTGGAAATTAAGGGAATTTCTGAGTCAATAATGCGTAGCAACCATGTACATTTCTGTATCAACAACAACAACAACAAAACATACAAAGTTAAAAAGTCAACAATTATATTTACCGAATCCACTAAAACGTTACAATTTTATTCGCCCAATCGATCGGTAGCTTGTTCGTTCTCTCTTCTTTCACCGTTGAGGCGTCCATGCGGTGCGCAATGGATGGCAGAGTGTGCAGTACACCGGGTGCGATGTACTTCTAAATATAGCAGCGCCACGTCGCGACGAGGATCGGTGTGTTACACTCGCGTTGACCTTCTTGCCCGCGTACCGGAAGTCCGAACGTCGATTATAGTTGTGCGGGCTTGCTTTGCATTTCGTGCGTCGAAGCCCGCAAATCGCGAGGTGCCTGGATATATGATAATTATCGATAGGCAGTGCCCGCGACGCCAAGTACTGAAATACGAGAGGCTACCGGAAGTGGAACCTCTCAATGCCTGTATATCAGGCACGATGTTGAAGTTTGGGTTGTTGGAATGCAACGGACATAAAAACAAATTATTTCTTCATTATCTTCATCATCCAAAATCTTATCCAGCCAATTTGGGCTTCAGATTCGTTATGAGGATCCTAAAAACATTTCCGTGGTTTTTGCAGTCCAATTTGGTAAAACAAATGATCGGGCTACTGAACTTCCGTTGCGTTCCAGCGATGCAAACTTCAATGTATCAGCAACCACCCGTGCAAAAATGTGACCGGGCATTCCCTACTTTGTGTTCGGCTCTGACCAGACTTGCCTTGTCTAATTTACCTGACCGGGCCCCCCCATGGAACAAACCGGGAAGATCGCAAAATCGTTTTTTACGGCTTACCCTCTATGTTTGGAAATTACAATCTTCTGACCGGGATACATTGCGAGCAAGTACATCTTCACGTAATGCCTACCCGGCCAGAACATTGACATGTTCTGAACAGTGGAGCCTGTCTTTAAGAACTAAAGAAAAGCTACTTTGCTTTTCACCTTATCAAAGATATTTATCATTGGGATGAAACTAATACATCTGTTGTAATTCGATTAATCATTGAAAGCATTCATTTCATCAATGACAATCGACGAGGATAACAATGCTTATCACAAATACCGGGATTACGATAACTAATTATTCGAGCATAAAGAACAGCCAAATTATTTTATGAAGCAAAAAAGTAAAGCTGTCATTCGTGGTTTTTAAACGCTTTGTCGCCATGTTGGGAAATATCAATGTTCTGGCCGGGAAGACATTACCTGAATGTATTTCGCCAACAATCCGCCAGGTGGCTACAAGCGAAGCGCTTCGCGTAAGCAAGGTACCATCGTACGAGGATAAAAGTTCGTCCTGTGAGTTTTACCACATACAGCAGTGCTATGCTTACAGCGTGCACTTAC
Source organism: Ophion ellenae (assembly GCA_963210295.1). NCBI lineage: Eukaryota > Metazoa > Arthropoda > Insecta > Hymenoptera > Ichneumonidae > Ophion > Ophion ellenae. The sequence goes on from OY723396.1 coordinate 12,234,975, forward strand.
GCTTATGATTCTGCGATACTCGCGAAACAACCCTTTGCACTCTAGGCCTTTTTTGCTCGGATAGTGATCTGTGTACGATTTTCTGTCTCTTTGCCTATCGGGAAATGCGAGCATGCATATGTATACACTCATATACTACCTTAGCAAGTAGATAACCAACGAACAATATGTTGTCGAAATACTAAATTGAATACACTCCCGATTTTACCTACTCAAGGATTCCAAAAACGCTGAAACGTCATTTTTAATTTCCTCGTTTGTTCATGAGTTTGAAGTTTGCATCGTTCGAATGCAACGAAAATTATTATTTTTCCATTTCTCTAATTTCTTTTGACGAATAATCGTTTGGAAAAATTCTCAATCATTTTTTAAGTCGCTTACTTAGAAATCTAGAATTTAAATCTGCAAAAAAATATTTTGTTTAATAATAAAAATAAGGGAGTAAAAATATAAAATAGAATTTTCGTTGCATTTCAATGATGCGAACTTGAAGACCATGTTTGTTCCTGGTTGTTTTCCCATCTACTCCCTACAACTTTCCTGGTCATTTACCGCTTGTTCTCCGGCCCGCTCCTGATCCGTTCCCCAGAAAGGGAACGGCGGACCGGACCTGGTCATAGACCCGTTGCATTGCGAAATTATTCCCGGGTGGAAGGCCCGACCGGAGCCTCATATTATCTAGGCAAGGCAGGTCAGGAGCAGTACTTTTTTCCCGACTCAAATATCCACACAGGCAGACTTCGAAAAGAAAATCTCGACGACGTTGATGTTTGCATCGTTGCAATGCAACGTTTTTTTTTTCCTTCATTTTTATTCCTCTATTTTTATCGTTATCCAAAGCATTTCTTTTGGGAACCGAGTTCATAGATCTCTAATAAAAATACGTCAAATCGGCTGAGTGATTTTTGCAGGAAAAGTCGGCGAAAAAAAATCGAGCAATTACAAAGAATTAATATTCGTTGCATTCCAACGATGCAACGCTGTCAATTTCATTCGATTGCATTCTTCTCTTTTTCTTTTCTTCTTCTTTCATGAAATGCTTCAACGGTATACATTTCGACCACATTTTCATTTCACACAGTTCACAGTTAGGTCTGCGGCGTTCTATTTGTTTCCGAAATTTATTTCATGCTGACTGTCGAAACGCTGCGGCTTACGTAGGTCATGTCACATCTGGAAAAAAAAAATCAGCTCATTCGTGAGTAGTGTCGCTACAATGTAGCGTAGGGGTTTTTTTTTCGACCATCAAAAAAATTATGGTGAGCCGAAGAGAAAAATTTGTATTATTCACCGAAATTTTTCGAGCAAAAACAATAATAAAACAAAAACTAATCGAGTTATCGCAAAAATCCTACGTGACATTTTAGATAATGTATCTAAAAGTATTGTGTAAAAATTTGAAAGCAATCGGACCGATAGTTTACGATATTTCGATAGTACCAATTCAAAAAATGTAGTTTCGAGATAATCGCAAAAGAAAGTAAATGTGCGGTTATTCAGCGCACGGTCGACCACCCGCAGCGGCTCAATCTTCCTGCCGAAAAACAACTGTAACTTGGTCAATTTTGCGTTTTTCAATACGTACTATGGCTTAAATTGTTCTTAACAGTTCAGGGTTTATTTTAAAAAAATGTTTTAATGAAAAAAAAATCACATGGTGGCCAGATGCCTTAAGTGATTTTCGTCCACAATGACGTATAAATAGATCCCACACAGGTAAATTTTCATGCAACGTTTCCGAACTTTTAACTTTTAAAAATTACGCCTTCAGAAATCGTCTAATGAATACGGCACTTTATGGAGATGACATGCTGGCCACATTTCTATCCACGAATTTTATACTAAATGACTAGATGTCTGTAATAAACTGCTCTACGCGTGTTCGAACAATATATTAATAATGAAACTTAGAAAAACGTGACTACGCAGAAGAATCATGACCATGAAGTTTGCATATCGTTGTGTAGATTTGAGCTATAAAAATTGGGCGAACATTTTTTTAAGATCCTTATTCAGCGACCGATAATCCAAATATGCAAAATATAATTTTCGATAATAGTAAAAGCAATTGAAAAGAATCTTTGTTGCGTACCAACGATGTAAACTTCAACTTCATGGAGAATTTTCGTAACCGCGACGTTTGTTGTCTAAATTTACCAATTTTATGCGAATATTTTAATTCCAGTGTACCGTTGCGTTGAATAATTGATTGTAACTTATTTTCATTGAGCGCCACTGTAATTTACTAATAATTCAAGAGGGCCCTGCTTATGCGCCCACAAAATATGGCCCTCTGCGAACAGAATACGAGGGCTAGCCCCCCCCCCCCCCCCCTAAAACCGGTTTTCCGCCAATAAAAAAAAACGTTTCTAATAGTTTTCAATGCTTTATCACACATATGAGTTCCAACCAAATCGAAGGCGGACACTTAAGCGATGTTCCTTGTTAGTGATCTACAACCTGAATCGACATAACATGATTTCCGATAATTGAAAAATAAAACGAAAGCAAAAGAAATTGAAACTAAACTGCGCTGCATACCCATGATGCAAACTTCAACCCGATATTTTTATCACATTTTTAATTGATTTTTATGCCTTTAACGAATAAAGGCACAGTCCTTTTTTTTTTATTGATTATTCGCAATCATTTCGTTGTGTATAAATTTCAAGGAGGTTCACTTTTTGGCTGTTCCTAAACGTGACTAGAGTGATGACGTTGAAGTTTGCATCCTTGGAATGCAACGATTTTTTTTCCTCTTGCATTTATTTATTTTTATCACTATCCAAAGTCTTTTATGCGAATTGAAGTCACAAATCTCTCATGTGAATACGTGAAACATGCAGTTGATTAATCACAGCCTAAATTCGCCAAAAAATCGAGCACCCGAAAATAATTAATTCCCATTGCTTCCCACTGCAAACGTTAACGTAATCTGGAGTGTCTGATCGGCGGGGGATAACCTCGGAGTCCAGTAAAAGAGACGAAAACCCAGTCCTTTTTAGCGTAGAATATGAATTTTCGACTGAAGGTAAATGGTTGCATACTGAAAGTAACCCCAATAAAATATTGCCCCTCAACTTGCCCCACCCTGAGAAATAGAGGTTGAAAACTTAAAAATCGCCGTATCTCGACAATTAATAGCCCGATAAAAAAATGTGTCATTCAAAAGTTGTCTGGAATAATAAAATACGTATAAAGTTATTTGACGTCCACCCCCCGTCTTTGAAAATAGCGGCACAAAAACAAGAGAGCACCACTGACCCAGATTTCGAATCGTTTTTGTGCCGCTATTTTCAAATATAAGGGACTGGATGTCAAATAACTTTATACGGATTTTATTATTCCAAACAACTTTTGTTTGAAACCTTTTTTGACCGAACTATTAATTATCGAGATACGACGATTTTTAAGTTTTCAACCCCTATTTCTTGGGGTTGGGGCGAGTTGAGGGGGCAAACTTTTATTGGGGTTACTTTCAGTATGCAACCATCTACCTTTGGTAAAAAAATGCATATCGTACGCTGAAAAGGGCTGGGTTTTCGTCTCTTTCACTGGACTAAGAAGCTCAACCGTGAGAATGGTCCAGTCGCGATGAGCAAAGTGCGATGTTCAACTGGCCAATCTGTTTTTTTTTTCTTTTTACACTCCACACTAATAAAAGGAACACCCGGGTTTACAACGAAAGTATACGTCAGTTGTTTCAAAAGGCTTCGTCATCTCGATGAAAAAATTCGCTTCCATGTCCGTGCCCGGCGACCCCATGTTTTCATAGTTGGAATAGAGGAGAAGGATATATTATATGTGTACATAGGAATAAGATTGCCCGTGGGTTGCCTAATCCCGATGGTGATAAAGTACGAGCAAACAAAGGCGCCGCCACGACGGTCCCCATCGAGAACCCCAAAACGTCTGTTTTTTCAAACTCTTATATGGAACACGTGTGTGCCTTGTGTACTCGGGCTCCCCATCGCATTCGCTCTAATCCCCTCAAATTCGTAATTAACATTGAGGACGGAACGTTCTTTGTTGTTTAAGTTCGAAAGAGCCTAATCATTTTTCCCCAAGGCAGGAATAAATGAGCGAAGAACCCGTAAATTCATAAATAAACAAGCGAGTCGGCAACATAGCGAATTTCACATTCGTCGTCCGTTATTTAGAACGACGTCTCATTGAGAGGCGAGAACTAGCACCGAGCAACGAGTTCGTTGATCCCGCGGAAGGTCATGACGTCTTCAAAAACTCGTAAGACGAATATTAAGTTCCTTTCACGAACCAAAATATTTAACAATCAACTGATTTTCGTCTATAAGCAAGTGAAAAAAGATACATCCCATATTGGTAAAATTTCACGCCAAGTGACCGAACTTTTAAGAGGGTATCCTGCTCTGGAAACTTGAAAAAATCGTTTTTTATTCGCAAATTGTTATAGTGTAAACTTTCAAGAATATTTTAAGACCAACTGAACCCTGAAATTCTAAAAATTGACGAAGTTACACTGATTTTAGTGGAACAGTGTGCATCGAGTTTGAACGCGATTATCTCGAAACTACATATCCAGATAAATCATTTGTTAATAACAATGACTTCAGCATGCTGTTTTTCAAGAGAAAAATGAAGTTTTCTTTAAAGAAGCTGTGATTTTCCGTATTTTTCGAAATTTCGAAAAGTGGTTCATGAACCCGTAGCCAGTTGGATATACAGTCCGACCTCCGAATAAGATACCCGGCAATAAGAAACTTTGCCCAGTTTCTCACTCGAGCGCTTCCCCCACTCCGACTCGAACTCCGAGCTCGAGAATTTTGTGCGCGGAACCTCTGATTAAGAAACCAGCCTGGGAGAGATTATTCGGGCAAAATAGAGTGAACGCCGTACTGTAAATTGATGTGTCCATGCGTGCGTGAGTATGTGTGTGTGCGTGTGTGAATGTAACGAAAAATCTACAAGTTAATTAGAAATTTTTTGTATTCATTAAAAAGATACATATATGTGTTGACAAGATTTCATATAAAACAAAAACAAAGATAAGGGCGTTTAAAGATTTTCATATAAAACAGCAAAAGTTTCCGAGACGTAATGAAAAGGGTTTTCGTCTTGTTGCGTATTATTTTGATCCGCAACGCACTCAACTGACGGTGGAATATTTTCGAGAGAGTCGAACTCTGCCATTGAAGATGAATCCCCAGAGATATTGACTTTCTCTTTTATATAAATGGGATAAAACAATGTGGACATAAAGCTCTCTGTCTAAATTATCACTTTGTGGCGCAGATTCTGTAATATTTTCTTCGACTTGTATACTACAGTCTGATCTCGTACGCTTCTTTACAGTTTTGGTCATTTTATGACAGTTAATAGTAATTCAGATACAGTAGTACACAATAATATTCAATAGTATGTATATTAACGTGAAACAAAAATTCGCTAAATAAATGTCCACGCGCAGTCGAAAACGTTTTTGCATGGGCGATGTGAACACTAAGTTGCAACTCGTTCGAGCGAGTTTCTTGTTGAGAGGATCGCATGCGGAAAAGAGTGAGAGAGACAGAGGTAGTGAGCGCGGAGCGCGTGCCTAGTGGGGGTACGCGATATATAAGAAAAACTCTTCCCCCTGGGGGCTTTTGGTTTCTTATTCGGAGGTCGGACTGCATTTGAAGAAAAGAATGTTTCTTTTCGTTTCAAATTACATTTGAGCCTGGTAGTGATCCCATCGTTTGGGGCCTCGCCGCTGGAGGACTGCAACGCCAACTGCAGCACCACGAACACTTTGAAAGATTTTCTTCCGAAAAAATTACATTGTAACCACTAACACGTGTACAACATGCGGGGAAAAAATAATTTATTCCAACCAATGTCGCTAGAAAAAAATTCATAATTCTGACCCTTCAGATTGGGCTTCCAGAGGCTCCGTTACCGAAAAAGGACGACTCCAAAAATCGTCTCACTTATACGGGGCTTTAATGGCACTGAAGTTTGCATCGTTGGAAGGCAACGAAAGTTAAACAAACTTTTTTTTTCCATTTTTATCACGAACTATAATTTTTCATGGATTAAGATCGTGGATCTCTTGAAAGATAAGAATAACCAGTTTGAGTGATTTTCGTATCGTAAATCGGCGTAAAAAACGTGTGCAAAAGAAGAAAAATCAACCTTCGTTGCATTTCAACGATGCAAACTTAACATCTCTGCGAAAGGAATACCTTGAACACTTTTCAGCCTATGAATGAAAATGATTTCCGTCCCATGCCGAATATTAATGCATATGAAAACCCATGCAATACTAAGCATATGAAAACCCGGGAAAACCGGAAAAACTCAGGGAATTTCCTTCCTCTTGGAATAATCAGGGAAAAGTCAAGGAGTTTTAAACATCCTCTGGAATTTTTCCAAAATCTACTTTTTGCAAGAATTACGAAAAATAAAACCGACTTTAAAAAAAACTGAAAAGTATAAAAATAAATGATTTTGTATATTGTCATTATTACATTATGCTTCATTATATACAAAAAAAACGTTATCAGTGCCAAACATTGAAAATTTCAAAAACTAAAACATAATATACTCTAAAGCCACATTTGCATTCGATTTGTCGATACATAACTACACAATTATTATTGTCGACAAGTGTTTATATTTATTTTTTGACTTACTGATACTGGAATAAAAATTTCTGTTTATAATAACGAAAAGGTTCTGTATTTGCTTTTAATCTATTTTTTTTACTTTACAGTGTTAAAGCTATTCTTCGAATTTGTTTTTTTTTAATGTATTTTTCTATATATTTGATCTTAAGGGGTTACCCCCACTTGCGATTTTGAAAAAATCGATTTTTTTTTATCGCATTTTTTCGAAGTATAAGTATCTGAGAATATGTCCTGAAAAAGTCAAGTCGATCCGAACAAAATTGACTGAGATATGAGCGTTGAAAGAGAAGAATCCGCGTTGAAAGAGCGTTGGAAGAGAAACTTTAAACGCGTTTTTCTCAAAATGGCATTTCTGAAGTCGGTGACCAAGATTACTCGAACACTAATGAAGCGATCTTCTTGAAATTTTGCAGGCTTATTTAATACATAAAAATGTAGTCTTTAAACGTTCGATTTTTTTTTTCGAAAAAATGGCCGTTTTATAGCCAAAAAACGGCCGTTTTTTTTTCGTTAAAATCGAACCATTAACTTTGACTGTCCGCCATTTTGTGAAAAATGAATATTTTTTAAAATCCTTCGATCAAAGACTAGTTTATACTTATATTTGACTAAATCCATCCGCATTTTTTTCTTCAGATGATCCACTTCGCCGCAATGTTGGTCACCGCAAACCGTGTATATAAAAACAATATTTCATTGACGGCCATTTGCCACTAAACAATGTAATATTTTTCAATTAAAAAATTACCGAAAGTTCTTCAAGATGTGTTCTTTAAGATGGTATATTGATCGATTAAAAAAGTTTTGTAGTTGTCTTTAAAAAAATTCATGAAAAAAGGCCTTTTTTGCGCTAAAAGTGGGGGTAACGCCTTAAAAATGATATATTTTTTATTTGACGCCAATTTCTCTGAAATATTTGCAAAACCGGAGCAGAAAACCTGGAGAAGTCATGAGGTTGAAGATTGCATCGTTGGAATGCAACGAAAATTCCTTATTATTTTCGTTTTTTCTCGATTTTCATTGTTATCCAAAATCATTTTTGGTAGATTTAGGTTTTGAGTATCTAATAAGGATCTTAGAAAAGTTCAAAGATTTGCCCATCGAAAAATTGGCAATTGGAGAAAAAAAACGATTTCGGTTGCATTTCACCGATGCAAACTTTCAACACAATGAAAAGTCATGGAATTTCTGAGTCGGTAATGCTTAACAACCATGTAATGCTTTCGGCTCGAATGCACGAGTATTTAATTACCAAATCACTAATAAAACAATGTTTTATGCGAATCCCAGTTCAACGTTCATCTCGACTGGGGTACACACTTGGAACAGCTCTAACGGAATTCCGCACACTGGGACGTTCGCGTCGTACCAGCTGCAGGTTTCCCTCTGCCTCTTTCGCCCCTCTCTCGGTCGTTTTCTTTTATTTTCCTGTGATCTACAAGACCTATAGATGAGCCTCCCAGGGGACGCATATAGGCTGTCGGTCGAGAAACGAAAGACACGTTGTTGCGACAACTCTCCAGTTCTCCATTCCGATCGAATGGCCGACTTTATTTTATTCATCTTGTCGCGTCTAACCATCGAATGAATTTACGATGAGAATAAGATCTCACGATGATAACGATCCTCGTCATCGTCGTACCTCGTACGTCTATTTTCCTTTTCTGATTCGTTTTTTCAACGACGCTCAGTCTGCTCTTCTCGTCGTGGTATCCGCGACCACAGATGTTCCTCGAGAGTCTCGACAGCTGTCCGAGCACACGCCTAACAGTGTGCTCTTTTCTGGGTTAACGGTGAGTTTGTAGTACGTACCGGGAGAAAAGCATTGCGCGGAGTTGCGGTGAGAGGAATTAACTATTACTTAGTTCCGGAGTTCCATAGCCTTGCGGCTTTTTACGTATTAGCCTTCCGAATTGAAGCCTTTTCTATCGCTTCCTAGCCGCACTTCGCTAATCTAACCTAACGTTTGGGTTATTACTTTGGAGTTAGATTTGGATTCTTTTTTACTCGGGAACTATTACTTAGTTCCTGAGGTTCATAGCCTTGCGGCTTTTTTCGTATTAGACTTCCCTATTACCCCCTAGCCGCACTTCGCTAATCTAAACTAAGGTTCCGTTGCGTCCACAGTCGTCGTGAGAAGATTGGAGCGGTTGAGTCAAATTATGGTTTATGAAATTTTCTTTCAACGAAACTCAAAATAATGCATACGGGGTATAGATTTATTCTGTAGATGCTGATTTTTCGATAAAACCGCAATTAAAGAGCATTTTAACATGCATTTTAATACTTTTATCACGCAAATAAAAACTTTGGTGTTACTACCAACTTGAAAAAGTATAACAATATCGATTATTGTTACGAACAAACAGCGTCAGCGAACGTTTTATGCAGCTCAGGATGAAATTTTGACTAATCTATAATTATGCGTATTTATATTTCTGTCGAGAGATTATTTATTGTTACCATCAATTAATATTAAGGCGGACATTTACGACGATAAAAAAAACGATTTCTTTTTTTTTCTTTAAACGATAGAACTATGTATGTAGAATATTTTCCCGAAGATTCGAAGCGAAATTCGAAAAAGTTCGACCGCTACAGTCCGTCAACGCTGTGCTTCACCGCTCGGGTTCGAAGCGGGCGTGAACTTCAAACGCGTTTTTCTCAAAACTGCATTAAGGGGAGATATACACCTAGAATCCGGAAAAAAGGTCATTTTCGTGAATTTTTTGCAAGGAAAACTATTTGAAATTTCGGATTGGGGTTTTAATTATCTAAAAGTATATACATTCAAAAATATATTTAAATTCTTTATTTAAAAATATAAAAAATGTACAAGGATATTGTATGATCCTTGGAGCGTCGCAAAAAAATCTGCGTATACGGTACCCACTGGCGTTTCTTCAAAAATCATCTGAAAAAAAAACCAAAAAGATTATTAAATTAGATACTATAATCTAGTACTTGTCATAGCCGATTTTGAAAATATCGATTTATGACAAAATGGCGGACGTTTGAACATGAATAGTGATTTTTGGGCCAAAAATTAGTTATTATTTTGCCTATAAAACAAAAACTGAGTAACGGAAAAAAAATCCTATGACAAGTACTAGATAATGGTGTATAGAATAACCACAAAAAACCTCGAGTCAATCGGTTCATTGGGTTTCGAGAAATTTCGGGTACCGATTTGAAAAACGTGGTTTTGAGAAAAACGCGTTTGAAAATTTGGGAATGAATAAATCATGAAATTTGTCAACTTACGTGGAATCATCGATACCAGGCCCATAGTGTAGGTCTTCTACGGTCGACGGAACTTTCATAGCTTCTAAATCGAATTTTTTGACCATCTAGGTGTATATCTCCCCTTAACGAAATTGGCGAGCAGGATTGCTCAAAAACTATTGAGACGATTGAGTTGAAACTTGGAAGAAATGTTGATAATATTGGTACCTTCGGCTTGACGAAAATTGTTTTTGAAAAATTGAAAGAAAGAAAAACTACTTTTTTAATCGACATTTTACAGAAATGTTGCGTGAAAAGTTGATTTTTGTTGTAAATGCGTGCAATTTTCTCAAATTTGAATTATCTTCATTTTGATTACCGTCACACAGAAACTATACATGTTCTAACTGAAAAAATGTTTGAATTTTTTTGCAAATCGAAGTCTACGGGAAGCTGCACGCCGATTCGCAACACCCGCGGCGATCTTGTTATAACACTCCACCACAGCTCCGCAATTTGATAATGAATTAATTTAAAAAAATTGTTTCGTATACTTGAATATACTATTAAAGGATACCTAACGTTTGATAATTGTAGAATAATTATTTCTCAGTTTAAAAATCCCCCGATATTGCTTATTTTTTCCTGTCTTTTCCTGTCCCGCCTTAAGGCGTTAGGCCACAGTAACGGGTATAAAATCATGCGCGAATTTAACAATTTTTTTTCGTTCGAAAAAGTGATTCACTCATGAATTAATTACACATCTATTTAGTATGAATATCAAGCTGTAAGAAAAAATAGATATAGATTTTTTTTCGATGTACAAAATGGCCGACTACTCGAAACTGCTTTTTCCAATTGGCGTGACAAATAACTTCAACAATTTTCACTAGATTTACTGCAAATTTGAAAGTTATGTTCCTAAATGCAAAAGTATTGGCCTTCCACTGACTGTTTGCACGGCTAAGCGATCACCGCTCCGAGTATCGGCCAAGCATAGCGCTGCTTAACGCGAAGTATCGCCGGAGCCGAACTCCGACCGACATATGTTGGCTTGTGTATCTGGGAGGATACACAGTGTGTATGGGAGCAAACTCCAATAATTCATCCGTTCTAGAAAACTGCCGAGACTGTGTATGCTCCAAAATTAAGGGGTCTTCTCACTTTAGACGCTAAAAAGGCTATTTTCATGATTTTTTAATGTAATTAATATTTTTTAATATTAATTATATTTAATATAAGTTTATATTATAGAAGATATTGATATAAAAGTTGTTACACTTAATAAATACACTTTCGAAATAATTTAAAAAAAAATTATTTATTTAAGTCGCTATTTATAGGCGAAAATGGCAATTAAAAAATGTCCTAAAAAAATTGTAGGTCTGCGCTGTTGATGAAACCTCGGAGACAGATCATCCGAAACAAAAAAATCAAACGGTTTTAGATTCATTATGTCAATGGCTATAGTGCATATACGATTTTCGATATATGCAAAAATAACAAAATGGCGGACATTTTTCGAGAAAAAAAAAAGAAAAATGCCTTTTTTCACGGTTTAGTAAATAGTAAATATAAAAATTAAAAAAAAATCCTGCATATGCATATAGCTATAGTTGTAAAGAATATGTGGTCAACGATTCATAAGGATCGCTCCAGTAGTTTCGAAGATTTTATCAACAAGCCGTCGAAAAATGTTGTTTCGAGAAAAACGCGTTTAAAGTTTGTTTGGGTTACATAAATACATAAAAAATTTTTTTATGTATTTCGAAAGTGTATTTATTAAGTGTAACAACGTTTATGTCAATATCTATAATATGAACCTATAAAAAAAACATGAAAATAGCCTTTTTTAGCGTCCAAAGTGAGAAGACGCCTTAAACATCCAAAACTAAAGCGACGTTACGAGACTCGTTTCTTGGGGCACTAAATCCTGCAGGTATGAATTCTTGAGGGAATTCCAGAATGCTAGCAGGGGGTGGTTTATCTTCTTGGGTACATCTGCTGTACACAAGGCTGTAACGGGCTGTAGGTACTAATGCAGTACCGTATACCACTGAACAGTGCTGTAGGTACTAATGCAGTACCATATGCCACACATTTAGCATTGCGGGTAGTATCGAACGGGAATTTTGTGCTCTGCCAAGGGCGATAAAAAATCGGCATACTCCAACATTCATAGGCTGGAACGTTCAACCCTTGACAAAGTTGTAGATCCATGTAAAAAGTATATGAGATCGACGTTTGCGTCGTTGGAATGCAATGAAAATGATCATTTTTAATTTTTTCGTATTTCATTTGACAAAAATTCGTTACGAGAAGAATCCCTCAATCATTTTTGAAGTCGCTTATTAAGGATCCAGAATTTAAGGAAGTTGGAGCGGTTCAGTTGAGTCACATGACGGTTTATGACTTTCTTTTTCAATGAACCCTAAGAAAATTCATACGAGGTATAGATTTATTCTGTAGAGGATAATTTTTTATAAAATATATAATTAAAGGGCAAAATTATGTATTGTTATATTCTTATTACGTGAATAAGAAGAACTGTTACTACCAACTTGGAAAATATAACATTATCGATGATTATAATTAAAAACTGCGTCAGTGAATGTTTTATACAACTCGGAATGAAATTTCGACCCATTTATAATTATGCTTATTTATATTTATGTCGCGAGATTGTTTATTATTACCATTAATTAATATTAAGCATTGCCGAAATGCGGCAAGTTCGCGGACATTGAGGTTGGCAGCAATGCTCTTCGTTTGCCAGCCGAGATTCGTAATCTCTCATCAAACCTGGATGGTTCAATATCGAATATATATGGTTTACGATGAGCAAGGTCGCTTTTTTCTCTAAATGTTTACAAAATTTTAATTTGTGTTAAAAATCATGTGCGAATTTAACAATTTTTTTTTCGCATGAAAAAGTCATTCACTCAGAAAATTAATTGCACATCTATTTAATATGAATATCAAGCTGTACGAAAATATATTTTTTTCTTTTCCGATGTACAAAATGGCCGACTACTCGAAACTTCTCGGAACAGCTTTTCTCCAATTGGCTTGACAAATGACTTGCAACAATCTTCACTCGATTTACGTCAAATTTAAAAATTATGTTCCTAATTGCATTTGGCGGAGAAGTACATACGGAATTTCTGATTAATCGAAAACTTTTCATTTTAGGAACAGTTATAACGAAATTTTTCACTAAAAATTCATTTCTTAAGTTCAAATACCTACAACTTTTGAATAAAACAATATTTTTTAATTCCGTACGTACTTCTCTAGGTATTCTAATGTAGATTGACGAGAATTTTTGTTTTTTGTCCTGGATAAAAAAAATGTGAATGCTAAATGTCACGCCGCTGAGCGCCTTGAAAAAAAGATAACAAAAGAAAATATTAGTAGTCGAAAAAAATTATATATTTTTTCTAACAGCTTGATATTCATACTAAATAAATGTGTAATGAATTTTATAAGTGAATCACTTTTTCATACGAAAAAAATTGTTAAATTCGCACATGATTTTATACCCGTTACTGTGGCCTAAGGCCTTAATCCATTGTTCGAAATGGTTTATCTTGGTGTCAAGGACCCAAAAAAAGTACGTCGCCCCTAACGTGAACGTTTTGTCCATCTAACCGCACGTAAAATTGCATACGTCAAACTATTTTTTATCTCTCACGTTTTGCGATGAAAAAAAATAGAAAAATTCGTAAAAACTCAATATAGTCTAGACAATAACATAAATTTTTTGCAAATCTAATCTTGGATTGTGGCTAACGCCCCATCCTCTTTAAGGTAGTACCTCCACAGAAGAGTTGAATTAAGAAATGGTTGAAATTTGACATATGCGTTATTTAATACATTATCCAAACATCTGTGCAATTTGAGTAAGTTTGACGCCCCCAAACCTGAGATATTTACACTTAAAGTTGGCTTGGTTTACACGTAACAAATGCGTTATGATGGGCAAACAGAGCATCATTAATTCTACCGTCAAAACTAAAATTAAGAAATTGATAAAAAACGAGGATAAGCTACAGTAAGATATCACGAATAATGTGAAAAAAAAATGAGAATTATTCACCATCTAGTTTCCAAGATATAACCATGAGCAGCCTTCACAATTTTGGTGCAAAGCCTGGAAAAAAAACAATTGGGGCAAAGCCTGGACAGTCCCGGCAAAAAGTTTACTGGCAATGGTCGATCAAAAACACAATACAAAATATATTTTACGGCAATAAATGATATCCATCGTATTATCTACTAGTACCGAGTCAATATTGCGTAGTTTTTAATTTTATTCATTACTAATTAAACCAATTATCAATCTTTTAAACATGAGCATGGTATGTAAACTTTTGGTTGAGATTTTCGCAGAGGAACTACCTTCAATCTGAAAAACAATATTTTGTAAAATAATAAAAACGAGGAAGTAAAAATTGGAAAAAAAAAAGGAAATTTCGTCGCATCGCAACGATGCAAACCTCACGACCATAAAAGCATAGTCCTCGAATCCAAACCTCTTACGCGCTCTAAAAAATGTTCCCGTTGGGATGTTGGTTTTAACGGGTGCGGTTGTTTCATTTGTTACAGTTCCCTCATCGATTGGCGCGAATCGGAAAAACACGTCACGATTTCCGGACGCCTTTGAAAGAGAAACTGCGAGCTACGTATACGTGTACATTTGAAAGGAGGGAAAAGGGAGACACGAGAATAAAGAAAAGAACAAAGCCGAGCTATCAAAGATGGGAGCGCGACAGAGCAAAAGATCCGTGGACATAACAACGACGCCGAAGAAGGAAGGACTTCCGGTCGAGGGCGTCGTCGGCGACGCGGCAGCGCCCGGTGACGGAAAACTGGAGAAGATCGAGGAAACTGACGCCAAACCGACTACCAACGGTGTCGCTCCACATACGGACGCAACGCCCGAGGACAAGTACAAAGACAAGGACGAGGCTACGGAGAAGGAAAACGAAAAGGTTCGTTCGAAAATATATTTAAGTGGGCTATACGAGTGTGAACGCTGAAAATTTGGGTGATTTTCGGGAATTTTTTGGAAGAAAAGTACTCATTTGAATGTTTCGGAAAATTAAGAATATATTTGGCTATATTTGACCTGTGTTACATAATTTTTTTGTAGAAAAATATTGAGATCGAAGCGACTTATGCGCTGCCTTCGGAGGCGCAAAAAAAAGTTCCTCCACTGCTGACATGATTCCGGCCGATTAAGTAGCTGAAACCGAAAAAGGAAAAAATGTCGTTAAACTGCAAGGTATTTCCTGTACAATGACGTAGGATTTTCGAAAAATATCAAAATCTAACAAAGTGGCGTAATTATGAAAAAAAAGTCTGTTTTCTTGCCTATAAAATGGTCGTTTTTTTCAATGCCAAATCGTCAATTTTCATCCAATCAAAAATATCCTACGTCGTTGTAGAGTAAATATATTCAAGAGTACTCAGTTCAAATTTCAACTCAATCGGATAATTGCTCTTTGAGTTACAATGTCAGCAAATTTGAAAAAACTCATTTCGAGAAAAACGCGTTTAAAGATTTAACTATCGATTTTTGCAAGATAAAATTATAGAGATACGGCCTTGAAATTTTTACAGGATATTCTTGAAAGTATAAATTGTCGAAAGAGACAAAAAAATCGATTTTTTTTAAGTGTCACACTGGTATAGCCCCTTAACCCTGAATACAAATTCACCATTCGTTTTCTTCAAACCCTTTGATCTTGATTGAGGAACCATTCCAGTGTGACTGGCCTGAAAATTGCGGATTTTCATGATTTTTTAAAAATGACAATTTGATCAGCCGGATTTTTTTTTCGTTTATTCAAACGACTTATTTTGTACATAAAAATATTTTTCAATGTTTAATTTTATTTTTTATATAATTTTTTTTGCCACTGCAAAATGATGCCTATGAAAAAAGCGCCTGACGGTGAAAAGTGCTATTTCTCCAAAAAAAAAAAAAAAGTCTGAAAAAAAAACAAAAATTATTAATCAGTATGAAAACTGTAGAGGAGTAAGGAGGATTTTTTTTCGATGAAAATCAACAAATGATGCCCATTTCAAAAGTAAGTGTGAAATTGGGCTTTTGTCGATCGTTTTTCGTATAAAAAAATGTGACATTTCGAAATGGAAAAAAAAAATGCTTTCAGACTACGGTAATGAATGGCGTGGAGATAATTTGGCAAAATTTGAGAAGGATAGCTTCGTAACTGTCCGTTTGAAATTTTCCACCGTTTTGAAAAACGACGTTTCGAGAAAAACGTGTTCGTCCGCGCCAGGGTTGGAAAATAATGCATAACTATTTGTAATGGATTAGCGTTTTCATTACTCATTACTTTAAATTTTGTAATGAAAAAAAAAATTCATTACCAACTACATTACATTCAGTAATGTAAAAAAGGTCCACCACTCGTTACATTACGTTTTGTAATGCAAACAATTGCCATTCCTCATTACATGGAATTTTGTAATGTAAAAAAATTTCATTACTCATCGAATTGAATCTTGTAATGTAAAAAAATGGCATTACTTATTACATTGGAATTTGTAGTGTAAAAAATGTCCATTCCTCATTACATTACATTTTGTAACGTGAAATATTTTCCTTACAATGTAATGGGTAATGGAACTTTTTTACATTACAAAGTCCAATGTAATGAGTAATGGCAATATTTTACATTACAAAATGTAATGTAATGAGTAATGGATTTTCTTTACATTATAAAATGTAATGTAATGAGCAATGGATTTTTTTCAAATTACTAATGCAATGCAATGTAAAACATGTCCATTACTCATTACAATGTAACATGTAATTAAATTTTTTGTCATTACACATCACATAGCATTTGTAATGAAAAAAAAATTACATTCACATTACAAAATGCAATGTAATGAGTAATGGAAATTTTTTACATTACAAATTCCAATGTAATGCGTAATGGATTTTTTTTACAATACAAAATATAATGTAATGAGTTATGGACATTTTTTTACATTACCAAATCCAATGTAATGAGTAACGGAAATTGCTTACATTACAAAATATATTGGAATGAGTAGTAGAATTTTTTTACATTATTGAATGCAATGTAATAGGTAATAAAATATTTTTTCATTACCCATTAAAAAAGTAATAAATAATCCATTACTTTTTCATTACAAATGCCGCAACCCTGGTCCGCGCCAAGTCTCACGCAGCGGGCCGAATCCCTTTTTTTTAAAGAAAGTCTGTAGCGACCGAAATAATTCGAACTTTGCGACCAAAATTTACCAGCATTTTTATGAAAGTCCACATTATTAGATAATGCAAAAAAAAATTATTTTCAAAAAAATTTACACTGGAATGGCTTCTCAAAAATCATGGAAAATGTATAGAGACGGGGTTTTCGCATTCAACCTCCGAAATGTCGAGCTTTTGACCAAAAATCGGTGATATTCGTAATCGGTGGAAAATTTCCCATCAGGTAGACGAGCGAAGAGGTTTAAAAGTCGGGGAAAAAAAATTCGACCCTTTTGGCCACTTTTTCAGGATCGTCAAAATGCCCAATTTTCAAATAAACGTAGCGGTGGTCCTATTTGAGTTTTGGAGACTTATTAGGGGGGTTTTGAAAAGGATTTCCATAGATTTAGAGAATGCCGTTGGATTCAACCCGATATCTCAATTTGTTTTCCCGGAAAATTCACTAGAAAAATGGTCGAAAAAGAGGAAAATTTCTATATATAAAAAAGTATGCGAAAATCGATGGTTTGTCTTTGGAATTCTGCCAAAACTCGAAAAATCATCAAAGTTCGATGAATCAAAAGGCATTTCAAAGCAAAAACAACAATGAACAGAATGAGCACAGAGTGAAGTTCCAAATCGGGTAGAAAAAAAATGATCGCCGATTTAGTGACGCTACATATTTTTGGCCTCAACGGGAAGAAAATGCAATTTTATAATTTTTTTATCCCTTGAATACCAATTGACCATTTATTAACCATAAACCCTCAATTTTGATGATAAATCGTCAGAAGTGTGGAAAGAGACGTTTTTCGCGTTCAGCCAACGTAATTTTAAACCTTCGACAAAAACTGTGATATTCGTAATCAGCGGCAAATTTTCCATCAAATGTATCTTTGAAATGGTTTGAGAGTCGAAAAAATTATCTTTCGATCTTGGCCACTGCCAGAATCGCCAAATTCGTGAAATTTCAAACAGCAGTAGCGCTAGTCCTATTTGCGTTGTGGAAACTGATTCCGGGGATTTTTATGGACTCGAAGAATGCGGTTGAGTTTATCGCGATATCGAAATTAGTTTTCCCGGAAAATGCACTTGAGAAATGGCCGAAAAAGAGGCGAAGGGGTTGCATGTATAGAAAAATTCGATAAAATCGATGGTCCGCTTTTGAAATTCTGCCAAAAATCGAATAATCATCGGAGCTCGATGAATCAAAAGGCATTTCGAGGCGAAAACGGTAACAAAGAGAATGAGCAAAAAGTGGACTTCCAAGCCGAAGCAAAAGGAATAAATGATCGACGATTCCGTGAAGCCACTTTTTTTTGCCCAAAATCGAAAAAAAATTGGGATGTTTAATTTTGTTTTGTTACAAGTCCACGTCGAAGTATTTTCACCCCCTGAATACGAATTCACCATTCATTCCCCCTAAAAACCTCACTTTTCGTTAAAAAAAAACTCATTGAAAAAGTATGGAATGTAGTTTATCCCCTTAAGCTTGCCATCCGGCAAGCGGAAAGCATCGAAGACTTTTGTACCATTAGACCTGAAGCTTCATTTTATAAATGGGTAGAATTATGCAAAAGCGGAATCGTCCTCTTTCAAGCCACACTCCAAATAGCGAGTTTATTCTCGTTTCAGAGGTCCTGATCCTGTTGTGCGACGACAGAATGCCTTACGACCCAAGAGCTTAAGGTCTTAAGCCACAGTAACGGGTATAAAATCATGTGCGAATTTAACAATTGTTTTTCGCATGAAAAAGTGATTCACTCATAAAAATAATTACACATCTATTTAGTATGAATATCAAGCTGTTAGAAAATATATATATATATATTTTTGTCGATGTACAAAATGGCCGACTACTCGAAACTTCTCGGAACAGCTTTTTTCCAATTGGCGTGACAAATAAGTCCAACAATTTTCACTCGATTTACTTCAAATTTAAAAGTTATGCTCCCAATTGCATTTCGCAGAGAAGTACGTACGGAATTTCTGATTAATCGAAAACTTTTCGTTTTATGAGCAGTTTATGAGCAGTTACAACGAAAATTTTCACTGAAAATTCATTTCTTAAGTTCAAATACCTACAACTTTTGAATAAAACAATATTTTTTAAATTCCATTGAATACCTAGAAAAGGTGAATACCTAGAAAAGTACGTACGGAATTTAAAAAATATTGTTTTATTCAAATGTTGTTTTATTTAAACAAAAATTCTCGTCAATCTACATTAGAATTAATGTAGATTGACGAGAATTTTTGTTTTTTGTTCTAGGTAAAAAATTGTGGATGCTAACGAAAGAAAATATTAGTAGTCGGCTATTTTGTACATCGAAAAAAGAAAATGTAACAGCTTGATATTTAAACTAAATAGATGTGTAATTAATTGTATGAGTGGATCACTTTTTCATACGAAAAAATAGTTAAATTCGCACATGATTTTATACCCGTTACTGTGGCCTTAAGGGGAGAGTAGGGGTTTCAGCGTGGAAAAAAAAACACTTTTTTGCGAATTTTTTTCATCTATATGGATAGAGTAAATTTATTGATACCTTTTGTAGATGTTTAAGTGTTATATTCAAGAATATTCCGTAAAATTTGTACGGGAACATATCCACAAACAAGCCGGTGACAAAGCTTTACCAAGAATGCCTTTGGAAAAACACGATTTGCGGTGTTCACTGTATCTCAGCTAGAAATTATCCGAAATCAAGTACCATTAAAATTTAGTCAAGCTATCATCAAATCCTCCCCCCAACGGTCTTTGATGATTTTTTTTTCATTTCTAAATTTTTGATGGTCATGTAAAGTGAAAAGCGCTATTTTTCACGAAAAATTCCGCCATTTTGGGGGTGGAAAACCCCTCAATGTAAAAAAAAAAAATCTCAAACTAACCGTCTGGGGGAGGTATTTTATATGTAGAAAGTGTGTACCAAGTTTGCAATGAATCGGTCATGTAGTTTTCAAATGGCAGTGAACACGGACTTTGAAAAAGTGGTTTCGAGAAAAAACGCGGCACCGGCTTGCTTGTGGATATTTTCGCGTACAAATTTCACGGAATGTTCTTGAAATGACACTTAACAATGTACAAAAGGTTTCAATAAATTTACTCTATCCATATAGATGAAAAAAAATCGCAAAAAAGTGTTTTTTCTTTCACGCTGAAACCCCTACCCTCCCCTTAAAACTTTTCCCCCCGTCCTTTAGCCACTTTTCCGATATCGTAAAATCGAAGGAACAGGAACGAAATGGCCTCAGGACCCCCCCCCCCCCCCCCCCCAAGAAACCTCACGTTACCAATATACAGATGTATGTTGGAAACGTAAAACGCTTCGATAGTCGATCCCCCCGTGCCGCTCGTGTGTATTTCGCGGTACGTGAAACTCGATATTTCCTCGATTGAGCAACCTCCGCAGCTGTCATACACCATATAGTGCGACACGAGTCAAAAGAGTGTGACACACAGCAAGATAAGAAAAAGCAGATAGAGAGAGCACGAGAGAAAATGAGAGCGACGGGGGGGGGGGGGGGGGATGTAATGAAAGCTGAAAAGATGACACGAAACAAGCAGTGAGTGCTGAAGAGAACGGACTTGTAATGAAGTAACTTCGCACTTTTACGATTATATCACTTTCATCTCTGTACTTCTATTTCTTCATCCACTCACTGCAGGTCGTTTCATCTTCTCTCTAGCTCTAATACTTGAACTTCCAGCGTCCACTTGCCCCATCCGCGTGCCGACGTGTTTTTGTTGTTCGACTGCTCTTCGTGCAATCTCGAGCAATCTTTGCAGCAGGTGCGTCTAGATCCACGCAGATATGCACAAGCACGTATTTGGTGGATATTATTCTCTTTCATCGCGAAGGCATAGAAACTCGCGAAGCTAGAAGAGCATCTGGTATCTAAGTTTCTTCTCTATACGCGCGCGCGCCACACACGAGCTCTCCTCTCCGCCTCGAGGCAAGAAAATAAACAGGATAAGGAATTCTTTGTCCTCTTGTTACTCAGAGGTCTCTGCGAGAATTTCTTCAGCCCCGAGATCGACCGTTACGCGTTACACGTCGGAGACTCTTTTCTGCCTTTGATATCCGGAGGCAAATCTTTTCTAATATTCCATTCCTTTGGCCACTGCTGAACGAACAGCCGAGCCAAACGTGGCCCAGCGAATGCAGACACGCAGAAACGGACAGGGACTTCCACGGAGCACACACGAGGTTGAAGTTCGCATCGTTGGAACGCAACGAAAATTAATATTTGTGCATTCCTTTAATTTTATTTGGCAAACTTTGCTTACAAAAATCCTCCAATCATTTTTCGAAATATTCATTTAGCGATCTATAATATAAATCTAAAAAATAAGGGATGTTCTATATCGATAAAAATATGGAAAATAAAATGTAAACAAGATCTTCGTTGCGTTCCAACGATGCAAACTTCAACATGAGGGCACTTGTCATTTTTGCACACGCGATACTCAAATGAACTCTGCCTCGGGACGAAATTTTTTACTTTGGCTATGAATTGAAGTGTTCAATGAATTTTGGCTTCTTCGCAGAGTGTAGGAGTTTGTGGGAATTCTGCGGGCAATGAGGATTAATAATTATCGATCGTCAGTGTCATCAGTGATACTGAGACATCAGTGATCATTTTTATTTTCTTCGTCTTGAACTCGATAGTCTTACACTTTGGGAAGCAAAACAACAGCCATTTTGGTTTTTGGAATACCTAGCCTAGGCAACACCAGTGCAACGGGGGAAGAGGAGAATTGTTTAGCTTTCGAAGGCTCGTCTTCGAACGCGTAATCAATGGAAATTTATCGACAAAAAATGACGCAGTTATTGCGGAACAGGTGTCGGGGCGAGGAGTTTGTGGTCGCAGCCATCGTGACCTTGACCGCCCGGCGGTTAAGTGTCCATACACATGTGTACACGGGAAAAAGTCATTGGATCAAAGAAATCGTCATCCACAGGCGGCTAACGAAATATTGAAATGGTACATCAAAATATTTGATTATTGCGGCATTCAATGATTCTTTAAGGGGTTAGGCCACAGTAACGGGTATAAAATCATGGGCGAATTTAACCATTTTTTTTCGTATGAAAACGCGATTCGCTCATAAAATTAATTACACATCTATTTAGTATGAATATCAAGCTGTTGGCATTTTTTTTATCTCGATCTTCCGACTCCTAATATTTTCTTTGTTATCTTTTTTTCTGGGCGCTCCGCGGCGTGACATTTAGCATCCACAATTTTTGACCTAGAACAAAAAACAAAAATTCTCGTCAATCTACATTAGCATACCTAGAGAAGTACGTATGGAATTAAAAAAATATTGTTTTATTCAAAAGTTGTAGGTATTTGAACTTAAGAAATGAATTTTAAGTGAAAAATTTCGTTATAACTGCTCATAAAATGAAAAGTTTTCGATTAATCAGAAATTCCGTACGTACTTCTCTGCGAAATGCAATTAGGAACATGAGTTTTAAATTGGAAGTAAATCGAGTGAAAATTGTTGTAGTTATTTGTCACGCCAATTGGACAAAAGCTGTTTCGAGAAGTTTCGAGTAGTCGGCCATTTTGTACATCGAAAAAAATGTATATATTTTCTAACAGCTTTATATTCATACTAAATAGATGTGTAATTAATTTTATGAGTGAATCACTTTTTCATACGAAAAAAATGGTCAAATTCGCACACGATTTTATACCCGTTACTGTGGCCTTAAGGCCTTAAGGCCTTATACACACTTGTAGCAGGCGAAGGGACGTGATTTTCTTGATTTTTTTTTGGACGGGACAATTTTTTTTTGTACAATTTTTTTCATTCAAAAATATTTCAAAATGGCGAAACTCCAGCTGTCTTCCCGGAGCGCCTTCTTTTGAGGATCAGTTGCGGTGGACAGGATAACTCGAGAAAGGTTCATCTGAAATCAGAATTTAAGAAAGATTTCATTAGTATATTGCATTGGCTTGTGCCTGGACGAAGGATTTGTAAAACTATTGATTTAAAAAAAATCATTTTTTGACGTGCAAATTTTTTGGTTTTTTTGTTACAAAAAATGTTTTTTTTGTCAACAAAATAAAAAATCCTTCGTCCAGGCCGTAGCTATTATCAAAATAAATAAGTGGTATACATTTGGTATGGATCGGATTAATAGTTTTTTTAGTAATCGTGTCCATCGAAAAAGCGTTTCTCAAAAAAGACGATTCTGAGATAATCGCGTTTAAGATTCGAGTGTGTTTCTTTTACATTTAAAGTTAATTTGTTCATACTAACATGGAGTCGTCGATTCCAGGGCCGTACAGTAATCCTTCTGCATCCTCTGCAGCCTCCAAAACATTAATTTGATACTGCCGACGAGTCATTCTTTCTTCTCTTGTGCCTGCTTGCTTGCGCTTGCTGGTCGGCAAGCGTAACACGTTGAAATACCTATAACTGCGAATCTCATGCTCCGACCTTCATGAAATTTGGTGAGAATATTCTCGAGATATTGTACTTAAAGAATATGCAATAAAATTTTTTTCCATTTTTCCGACCATTACAAGTGTATATACGGCCTTAAATATCCCAATATCCCAATATATTCCATTTATTTCAATAATTCGTAGGCTTCCCTCAATGACGAATTCAGTCAGCCCTGATGTTTTTATAGGTCTCATACGCTCGTTGTTGTTACTGCCAATTTTGGAATATTTAGCGAACTTGTGTTCGATGTAGTGAAACATAGTTATGAGTTGCGACGCGTCATGATGAACGCGCTGCTGAACGAGCAACGCGGTTCAGCGTGACACTTGTTCAAGCTTCGCATGTCAAGTGGAACCGGAAGGGCGAGTCTCTCGCGCGCCTCGTCTTTGAACGATTTTCATGCTTCGACGACTCGTGTAATATCGACCTGAAGCAGGAATACACCCTCAACAATCTCCGAAAGTAACGATGTCGTGCAGGCTGTCGCAATTGTCCATTGTTTCGGTCGAAGAGCTTGAAAATCCAAAATGGAAAGACTTCTTTGCAAAATTTGTGATTTCTAGAGCTCTCTAATGCGAATATCGAAAAAGAAAATGTGTGATACCTGTACGTCGGTAGATACGATTTTTCTCGATTTTCACCCCCGCTTAAGGGCGACTTCTGGGAGACGTACATGGCGGATACATGTTTTTTCTTCACCAAACACATAAAGCAACCAGTTGATCATCAAAAATTGAGAATAAAAAAAAAAAAATTCGTTGCATTTGCAACGATGCAAACTTTAGTATCATGTTCAGTTTTGCAAAGTATTTATCGATCGTTGGTCATTCTAGCTCATTCTAGCAACATTTTTTTACAATTGGCGGGTGACTTGACCCTTCCTCGTCGGTCGAGACACTTCTATCCAGGCAATTAAAGGCAAAGCCGCGAGCAAATTCTAGCTTCGAATTATCCGGCTCACGCTCTGTTGCCACTTCTCCGTTGAGTCCCGTTAAGACAGTCCCCAGGAGATGCTCTTGCAGCTCGCTTAGCTTCTTCTTCAGCAAGCGCATTGAAAGATTAAGGGGCTATACCAGTGTGAACGCTGAAAATTTGGGTGATTTTCGGGAATTTTTTGGAAGAAAAGTACCCAATTAAATGTTTCCGAAAATTAAGAATATATTTGGCTATATTTGACCTATATTACATAATTTTTTCATAGAAAAATATTGAGATCCGAGCGTTAAACTGGAAGGTATTTCCTGTACAATGACTTAGGATTTTCGAAAAATATCAAAATCTAACAAAATGGCGTAATTATGAACAAACAGTCTGTTTTCTTGCCTATAAAATGGTCGTTTTTTTCAATGCCAAATCGTCAATTTTCATCCAATCAAAAATATCCTACGTCATTGTAGAGTAAATATATTCAAGAGTACTCAGTTCAAATTTCAAGTCAATCGGCTAATTGCTCTTTGAGTTACGATGTCAGCCAATTTGAAAAATCTCATTTCGAGAAAAAACGCGTTTAAAGATTTAACTATCGATTTTTGCAAGATAAAATGATTAGAGATACGGCCTTGAAATTTTTACAGGTTATTCTTGAAAGTATAAACTGTGGAAAAAGGCAAAAAAATCGATTTTTTTTCAAGTGTCACACTGGTATAGCCCCTTAACCAAAGTCGCGTCTCTCGCACAGATCTTGCCATGTGATGAACTCGAAGTTTGCATCGTTGGGATGCAACGAAAATTCTATTTTATATTTTTATTCCCTCATTTTTATTATTTTACAAAAACGTTTTTTGCAGATTTAAATTCTAGACTTCTAGTAAACGACTTGAAAAATGATTGAGACTTTTTCCGAACGAAGATTCGTCAAAGGAAATTGGAGCAATGGAAAAATAATAATTTTCGTTGTATTCGAACGATGCAAACTTCAAACTCATGCCATGTGAATATTTCATTTGGCCTGCAGGTTGCTCTTTTCGGTATAATGATTCTTAACCGCTTATCCCGGTCAGTTGAAGTCTCGCTTTTTTGGCCATTCGAAGTCCCGTCGATGCACGAAGGTGCTTCACTGCGATTATCTGCACGAAATGAGTTTTTTCTTCTCGTTTTTGTTGTTGTCGTAGTGTATTCTTTTCGACGTAGAAGACGAGTCACTTCGTATCGAAGTGTTCTAGGGACAGAAAAGAGTGTGGGACTGAGCTTGGTCGAGCCAAGTTCGATCGAAAGGAGATGGGAGTCCGGAGAAATAAAATAGAGGCAAAGGGGATAGCAAATCTTTGGATAGAAGCCAACAAGCCTGCGAGATGATTGAGACTCGTCTCGGAGAAACGTGAAGAGCGAATTGATCATGCATCTTCAAGGGATCAGCGAGCATCCTCCTCATCTTTCTCGCTTCTCTCGTGTTACCCAAACAATTCAACGTTTTTGGTTACAGCCCCCTCGCTGAAATCACAATGCCAACGAAGACCTTCAACTCGTCCACTCCTGTGCTTCATTCGGTTTCATGCAGCTTTCGTCCATCGTACAGTCCAAAATGGTTTTTTTCAAATGGTCCCGATTCCAATCAAAAGTTACAATTTTCCCTTTTTTTCGTTTCCTTGGATTTTTGGCTTTGGTGTGAATTTTATTGGCGATCGCACGTGCGACAGATATACGACACTTGAATATCCGTTTTGGAAGAATGTTAAGCTCCAAGAATCTTTCGCTCCATTCGACTTTGCTGTTCTCCTGCACTGCTCTTCCTCGCCAATGCATTCGTTTCTCTTTGTCATATAAGCGGATTGGGAGTCGCATGAAACAAACTCGAAAAACAATATGGTCGGGAGACAATGCCACCCTGACGTATTCACAACTGGGGGAAGCTTTATTCTTTCGAGTTCTTTTTTTTAATGATTATCATTATGCGCACTTTTTTCATTCGTATTTTTCCGCTGCCAACTGACGATACGATGAATATGGAAAAGGAGAAAGAATAGCAGAGAAGGAGATGCGGCATGAAGAATTCGAATATCCAGAGTCCAGCGGTTGATGTTTTTATTTTCTTCACGCCCTCGTATTTACCTAATCCCATGGAGTTTGGCTTACGTTGCATGCAAATGCGAGACAACACTTGGCTTTCATCGCATACAGACCGCTCCTTCTTGGCCTTCTCGCTTCTGTGCAGAGGCGCAAAAATGCCAAGTGCAATATGCCAAAATGTAAACTTTCAGTAGCGCAGAAATTCCAACGGAACTTGAGTTTGCGGGACACGTCATGGATCAATACTGTCCGAGTGGAGGCGTTTCCAAGATTTCGAGCTGATCTTGGTTCTCAACTGGAATGATAAATTTTCCTTCAACCAATTAGCACACTCCAATATGGATTTATCCACTCGAATGTCTCGAACGAATCGTTTTGCGATGAAAACGTGTGAGGGGATGCTGGAAAGCTTTAGAAACTTTAAGCTGCACCCGAATCTTCTATTTTGTTGGGATGTTGAACAAGTTCTCGCTGTTTTTCGTGAAAATTAGTACTTTATTTCAAAAAATCATTCCTAATGCTTTCATACGTTTCGAAACTGTTTTGCGATCAACTCCTGATAATTCTGCGAGTTCAGCTCGGGTCTGACACGAGTCTTCATGAATACCTAAAATTCAACACACCAAAATCATCATTTGTGAAGGTTCGAAACCAATCTCTGCATGTTTTTTTTCCGACAGAGCATGGTCGCCGTAAATCTCAACAAAAATTCTGTGTGCTTCAGCTGCAAATTAAAAAAAATCGAGTTGTGCAGTAAAATTCCCCACAAATGCCCCTTTTTGGCACGAAATTTGACATGTTCAACATGGCATTGAAGTTTGCATCGTTGGAATGCAACGAAAATAAAAATTTTCCTTATTCAAACATTTTTTTTTTGAATACTCAATTTTTTTTGAGAATTCTTATTAAAAATTTATAACCAAAAACTGCAAAAAAAGATTTTAAGTAATAATAAAAATGACAAAATCAAGACTTTTCGTTGCATTTCAACGATGCAAACTTCAACATCGTTTAACACTATGAACAAAACAAGTTGTTGACCCTTTGGCGAAATGACAAGCACTGCATTTCAAGCTTGCTTATAGTACTTCTTAATAGACGCGTTGCCATCGTAAACTACACACACAGAGTTGTGGTAACGCCATCTGTTGGAAAACAAAAAGAACCGTAACACGGGGTTAAATTGACATTTCGGGTAACTTTGACAGTTTTCGGGGCTACTTTAACAGGGCGCCAAAATACGGTTCAAGTGTGTGCGCATTTGAATGTTTAAATTTGTTGTTCAAGTTTATTATAATGTTGCTAAAGTTGATTGTAATATTGCTCAAGTTGATTTCGATCTCAATGATAATTATAAGACTGATCAAGTGTCTATAATAGTACCCTAGGCACTTGATATTTTGATGTAAAATGTTTCCTTCATAAAAATGACAAGTTGATTGTAAAAAATCGTTGTTTTTCATTCAATTCCATGTATAATGTATAAAATATTTTAAAATATTATCAACATGATGTCAAAGTAACTCTTGATCTTTGACATAAGTTGCATTTCAATGCCTCGTCAAAGAAACCCCACACTCGAGGATGCTGTTGACGTTTGCATCGTTGGAACGTAACGGAAATGCTTCTTTATTTTTTCATTTCTTTATTTTCATTACTGTCTGAGCCCTTTGTCCAAATTCAGGTTATGAAACCCTAATAAGGATCTTCAAAAATGTTTCAGTGATTTTTGTAGCCTAAATATGGCGAAAAAAATTATTTTCGTTGCATCCCAAAGATGCAAACTTCAATACCATACTCGAGGTTACTTTGACACTTAAGGGGTCTTCTCACTTTAGACCCTAAAAAGGCTTTTTTGATAGGTTTATATTATAGATATTGATATAAAAGTTGTTACACTTAATAAATACACTTTCGAAATACATTAACATTTTTTATTTATTTATCCAAGTCACAATTTGTACACGAAAATGGTAGTTCATAAAAATGGTAGGTCTGCGCTGTTGTTAAAATCTCGGGCATGGATAATCGGAAACAAAAAAATCAAACGGTTTTAGATTCAGTATGTCAATGGCTATAGCGTATATCATACGATTGTTGATATATGCGAAAATAACAAAATGGACATTTGTCGAAGGAACAAAAAAAACGTTTTTTTTTCACTGTTTTTGGCAAAGAAAATAATAAATATCAAAATTTAAAAAATTCTTTCCTAAGGATCGGTTCGGTAGTTTCGAAGATTTTATCAACAAGCTGTCGAAAAACGTTGTTTCGAGAAACACGCGTTTGACGTTTGTTTGGGTTACATAAATACAATAAAAATCTTTACGTATTTCGAAAGTCTATTTATTAAGTGTAACAACTTTTATATCAATAACTATAATATAAACATATCAAAAAAATTAATGAAAATGGTTTTCTTAGCGTCCAAAGTGAGAAGACCCCTTAAAAAAAACTTGTCTGAGGTGCGCTGGGGCTTGACTTTCTTATTCATTTGATAGCCAAAGGACACGTTGTCGTATTGGAGCAAAAAAAGTTTGAATTTAGGATCCACAAAAACGTTGTCTACAAAAAACTTCCAAAATCCGTTCAAAGTAACCCCATTTTACGGAACTTATCCAACGTCCTAATATAATGCAGCATCGTGCTACGCTTTTCACAAAGGATGAATCCTGTTCAGACGTGTTTTCACGTTGAACAAATTGGAAAAGCAAGCCCACGTACACCAGGGCTCCAGCTTTCGTCGTGAGAGAGCGAGGAAACGTTCGCAGCCGATTACCATGGCGTTTAAGCGAATTTCAATTTCTTCGAACAATAGGAACTATTGATACGCGGTAGGAGATTGCCAGTTGGGCTGGAAAGAGCGACGCCACAGACGTCGTCGTGAACGAATTCGAATTGCAAAACGTGGCGTTTCTTTCGCTGCGGGTCCCTCTGCACGATGGCGAATTGAGCGAAATCCGGTTTCGCGTCTTCGCGGGCCCGGAAAAGCTCGGAATATTAAAGTCTCGAGAGCAGAGCCGGCCAACCGGGTCGTTGCACCTGCAGATGAGAAATATCTTTTGCGAGTCGTAATTTCATTTGCGGTGGCGCCTTAATTTCACATTGCGCAAGGATATACCCGCTTCGTTTTGTGCTCTTTGTTTTCGGGGGGGTTCTTCGCTTCCCAGATGCGCCGTCTGCCGAGAGAAACTACAGTTCGTTAAGGGGAGATATACACCTAGGAGCCAGAAAAAAGGTCATTTTTGTGACTTTTTTCAAGGAAAACTATTTGAAATTTCGGATTGGGGTTTTAATTATCTAAAAGTATATACATTCAAAAATATGATTAATTCTCTTTATTTAAAAATATCAAAAATATACAAGGATATTGTATGATCCTTGGAGCGTCGTAAAAAAGTCTGCGTATACGGTACCCCCAGGCGTATCTTCAAAAATCATCTGAAAAAAAAACCAAAAAGATTAGTAAATTAGATACTATAATCTAGTACTTGTCATAGCCGATTTTGAAAATATCGATTTATGACAAGATGGCGGACGTTTCAACATAAATAGTGATTTTTGGGCCAAAAATTAGTTATTATTTTTCCTATAAAACAAAAACTGAGTAACGGAAAAAAAGATCCTATGACAAGTACTAGATAATGGTGTATAGAATAACCACAAAAAACCTCAAGGCAATCGGTTAATTGGTTTTCGAGAAATTTTGGGTACCGATTTGAACAACGTGGTTTTGAGAAAAACGCGTTTGAAAATTTGGGAATGAATAAATCATGAAATTTGTCAACTTACGTGGAATCATCGATACCAGGCCCATAGTGTAGGTCCTCTATGGTCGACGGAATGTTCATAGCTTCTAAATCGATTTTTTCGATCATCTAGGTGTGTATCTCCCCTTAAGGATGTTCGGTACGGGCGATACAATGTTGCCATGCTAAACCATGTTAAAAACATAAAAAAATTCAAAAAGTTCCGAATTTTATAAAATTTGGTGAACATATTCTTTAGTGCCAAATTTGACAATACAATTTTTTTCAGATTTTTCTTCTGCACAGTTATCGAGTAAGTTAACACGAAAGTTCACGTGTATAAGCATAGCGCTTCCATATATATAGGTATACATTGCGGCCATAAAAAGTCTGCTTTAATGCTTAATTACTCGATAACTAAGTAGAAGAAAATTTTGAAAAAAAATTGTGTTTTCGCACTTAATGTTGAAGAACATTATCACCAAATTTGATCAATTTCTTAACATTTTGACTTTTGTACCGAAACTCCTTAAGGCGTTAGGCCACAGTAACGGGTATAAAATCATGTGCGAATTTAACAATTTCTTTCCGTATGAAAAAGTGATTGTCATAAAATTAATTACACATCTATTTAGTGTGAATATCAAGCTGTTAGAAATTTTTTATTTTCTTTCGATGTACAAAATGGCCGACTACTAATATTTATTTTGTTATCTTTTATTTAGGCGCTCCGCGACGTGACATTTAGCATCCACAATTTTTGACCTAGAACAAGAAACAAAAATTCTCGTCAATCTACATTAGAATACCTAGAGAAGTACGTACGGAATTTAAAAAATGTTGTTTTATTCAAATTTGTAGGTATTCGAACTTAAGAAATGAATTTTCAGTGAAAAATTTCGTCATAACTGCTCATAAAATGAAAAGTTTTCGATTAATCAGAAATTCCGTACGTACTTCCCTGCGAAATGCAATTAGGAACATAACTTTTAAATTTGAAGTAAATCGAGTGAAAATTGTTGAAGTTATTTGTCACGCCAATTGGAGAAAAGCTGTTTCGTTAATTTTACGAGTGAATCACTTTTTCATACGAAAAAAAATTGTTAAATTCGCACATGTTTTTGTACCCGTTACTGTGGCCTAACCCCTTAAAGTCACGTGCGACGTGATCTACTCTCGTTCCCGTTTCGACGACTTGATTAACTTTTCTCGCTCTCTCCAACTCTCCCTCCTGCTTTTACCAGTGAAGACATTTTTAAAACGCGATATCGTGACGACCGTAATTGATTCCCACCCTACGAGAACTTGCGCGGCCCTCGTTTGTCCCATTGCCTTCCACATTCGAATTAGCGCGGAATTCGAGGAGTCAATTGACACGTCGATGACGCCCCATCGTTGCACGAGATATGTGAAAGCATGAGCGTGAGAAAAACCGTATGGCGAACGCGACCCCTCGAGGATTTTCCTGCTTGACGGTGCTTTTTTTTTTCTCGCCATTTTTGCAGGAGGACGAGACGAAGGCGGAAGATGCCAAGGTAGAATCTCCGACGACTGAAACTCCAGCGGAAGTCGCCACCGAGGCCACAACACCCACCGAAGAAACACCAGCCAGCCCAACCACTGCTACTTCACCCGAAAGCAAAGAAACAAAAAAGAAGGACAAGGTACCTACAACCAATGAACCTCCTCCGATTCCTCCCGCGAAATTGATTCGCTGTGAAAGCTCTTTGAAATTTCCATCGGGCTTCAAGTCGATTTTCATTTGCGTTGAACATTGACATGCAGCGTTGTTGAGCATATGGAAAACGGGGAATTTCTTTCCTCGTGGAATAATCAGGGAAAAGCCAGGGAATTCTGGAAATTCTCTGGAATTTTATCGGAATTTACCTTTTGCAAGAATTACGAAAAATGAAACCGACTTGACGAAAAAATTGAACAGTATTAAAAAAAGAATTGTATATTGATATTTATATTATTCTTCATTATATACAAAAAAAAAGTTTGTTAGGGCCAACTATTGAAGAATTTTAAAAAACTGTGTATTCATTTACTGTAAAGCTCTATACATTCGATCTGTCGATACACAACCACATCATTATTATAGATGAGTTTTTATATTTATTTTTTATTCATTGTCACCGGCATAAAAATGTCTGTTTATAATAAATAGCAGGTTCTGTATTTGCTTTTAATGTATTTTTTTAACGTTACAATGTTCAAAATATTTTTGGAATTTCAGTTTTTTTAAATTTTTATTGAAATTTTTAATAATTCCATATATTTGATATTAAAACAAAATTCTGTTATCCAGTTCAACGTAATTTTTCAATGGAAGGCTCGAATTGAGGATTTCCTTTGTTTTTTCAAGTCTATTTGAAATGTTTTTTTTATTTTCTACCAAAAAGGATTCATTGCTATTTCTACGTATAGAGATTTAGATTTATTTATTCCACATGTTTTGCGATTGCTATGACATCAACCAGCTTAGTGTTCAGTACATTTCTTTACATTTTACGTACGAGAGTGCCTTCAGTTGACGGCCATCCACGGGCGACGTTGAAGTTTGCCTCGTTGGATCGCAACAAAAATTAATTATTTTCTAATTGCTCAATTTTTTTTTTCGATCCATTTTGGGATTATAAAAATCATCAGAACGCTTTCACGTATTCTTATTGGAAAATTGTCACCTCAATTTGCAAAAAAAACGGCTTTGGATAATGAACCAAAATGAAGAAACGAAAAATTAGGGAAAAATGGTTGGGTTCCATGTGAACTTCAACGTAACATCCACGATGCAAACCTCCGTATTCTTTACGATCATTTTTTCGTCGAATTTTCTTTTCATTTCCGCAGGCTAGAAACGTGCTAACGTCGAAAAAAATAAAGTCTACGACTTCTCGGGCTCACGACGCAGCAATTACTTTTTTTATATTTCCAATTTGTTACAGCTGAAGAAAAAATGGTCCTTCAGGTCGATCAGCTTCGGCAGGAAAGACAAGAGCAAGCCAGCCCGCGAGGAAGCGCCCAAGAATGGTGACGTCAGCAAGGACGAGCCTCTGGCGGAGGTAAGTCTATCTTTTCTGAAGGGGGCTACATCTACCCAGAGGCCCGAAAAAAATTGCCAAATTCCCGATTTTTTTAAATTCTGGTAAACTCTAGGTGAAAAAGATACGCATTTTTTTTCAACACAAAGATATTTTTGACAGAGTTAAAAAAAACATTACCAAAAAATACAGAAAATAACCAAAAATATAACTGCCGACAGATGATGAAATATTTTTCGTAACGTTTGGCGGTGGACACTTTCCAGCTTAAACGGTCCATCCGAAATCCAAAAACCAAACGGGTTATTCAAGTTAACAATGAATACGAGTCGTTGACGATCATTGATTCTCAAAACCATTTTTTTTCAACCACGTGAAGACGAATTGAAACTCGAGTATACAAAATATATGAAATGAGTCGTCATTTTTACGTAACGATTAAAAAATGAAGATCGATTTTCAAAAAGTGAGATCGTCAACGACCTTTACATGTTTCTCGTCGTATCTACTATAAATTTGGAAACAGTCCAGCAAGTGGTTCTCGACATATCATGTCCACCGACATTGAAAACAGTGTTTCGAGAAAAACGCATTTCAAGTTTGAAGCTGTAGGTCATTCAATTTCAGGAACATGTCAAAACAATTTTCATGATTTCGAAGTTTGCATCGTTGGAAGGCAACGAAAATAATTTTCTTCCAATTGCCAATTTTTTTTCTGGCAAATCAAAACTAGTTTGTACTTTTCTAAGATCTTTATTAGAGACTTACAACTTAAATGTATCAAAAGTGATTTTGGATAACAATGAAAATGGAGAATAATGAAAATGAAAAAGAATTTTCGTTGCATTCCAACGACGCAAACTTCAGCAATGTCAATTTTCAGGGAATGTTAAAAGGTGATACTATCGAAGAAAAATATCGTTGGAAAATGCAATTTTTTGACCCACCTAAAGGGTATCTCTAAATAGACATTTAAAGTTATTAATAAAACATTATTCATTTGGGAAGTACGAATATTTTCATTTCAATATAAAGTACAAACATGGAGGTTATGTGTGGAGCACAATATCCGGTAAATGGTATTAACGGTATGAACTTGGAAGACATACTCTTTCAACAAAATGGCGCAACCTGCCACACTGCGGGCGAAACAATGTAGTTATTGCAGACGGAGTTTCACGGTCGGAATTAGATCGGAATTATTTCTTTGGGCCTTCCTGAAAGGAAAAGTGTATGCCAATGATCCACAGACCATTCCGGAGCTCAAGGAAGCAATGGGACGCACCATTGAGGCCACAGTAACGGGTGTAAAATCATGTGCGAATTTAACAAATTTTTTTTTCGTATGAAAAAGTGATTCACTCATCAAATTAATTACACATCTATTTAGTATGAATATCAAGCTCTTAGAAAATGTATATATATTTTTTTTTCGATATACAAAATGGCCGACTACTAATATTTTATTTTGTTATCTTTTTTGTAGGCGCTCCGCGGCGTGACATTTAGCATCTACAATTTTTTACCTGCAACAAAAAACAAAAATTTAAAAAATATTGTTCTATTCAAAAGTTGTAGGTATTTGAAATTAAGAAATGAATTTTCAGTGAAAAATTTCGTTATAACTGCTCGTAAACTGCTCATAAAATAAAACGTTTTCGATTAATCAGAAATTCCGTACGTACTTCTCAGCGAAATGCAATTAGGAACATAACTTTTAAATTTGAAGTGAATCGAATGAAAATTGTTGAAGTTATTTGTCACGCCAATTGGAAAAAAGCCGTTTCGAGAAGTTTCGAGTAGTCGGCCATTTTGTACATCGAAAAAAAATATATATTTTCTAACAGCTTGATATTCACACTAAATAGATGTGTAATTAATTTTATGAGTGAATCACTTTTTCATACGAAAAAAAATTGTTAAATTCGCACATGATTTTATACCCGTTACAGTGGCCTAAGGCCTAAATGGCATTAGTCCGCAAATTATGCCTAAATGTTATTTGAAAATTTCGTCAATAGAGTGAACATCCTCCAAACAGGGACGAGGCGGCCATTTATCGGATATCGTGTTCCACACATAACCTCCATGTTTGTACCTTATATTAAAATAAAAGTATACGGACTTTTCAAATAAATAATACGTTTTATCAATAAATTAAAATGTCTCGTCATTTTGAGACACCCTTTTTGAGGCTTTTGAGACGAAGCCCGTTAATGGGAAAAAATAATTGCAATATTTGCAACACCAAGTATACTCGGAGCGAAATTATCCTTGTTTTCGACACGAATAACAATCGTAAGTTCTTCATCGTTCCTGCAAAACAGTCGATGACAAAGGAAGCGCGAGAACAAAAAGTAACGAATGCCATGACGTGATGTTTTTGTTCAATTTTAAAAAAATTTATAACAAGAGTTTGTCAGTTGTCCAGAAGTGACTCCCGCGGCGTTGCAATCTCGGTTTCCAATCGTTCACCACGAACAATACCGAGCTCTCTTTTACGATCGGCGACTTGTCCAAACAATCGGTATTTTCACGGACATCAGAGCGGACGAGTTTCCCCGTAGCGCTCCTCGGCACCTTACACGTCGCTGATTTCACTCTTTTACGAGAGGAGAATCGTTTTCACAGGCGACAACGACAATTGCCGTCCGTGACCGTATCGCGTGCGTTCAAACGAGCTCCTGCCGAACAACTCTAAAGTATATTTTCCACAGGCTCTTCTGACTATCGTCTCCTCTTTCTCTGCCATGGGTCGACACTTTGTTCCATTGTCCTTGGGTGAACCGTGATTAACTTTCGATTGACAGTACCACGTGTATGTGGAAAAATAAAGAAAACAAAAATAGACTGAACAAGTGCGCTGTCACAAGTAGGTATGTGCACTTGTAATATTTTTTGTTGTTGTCAAGACTGAAGCCATTCCTTCAAAAAAGGATTCTATCTTTAAGATTTTTTTAACGAGTACAATGAAAATAGCAAATAATTGGATTGGAAAAATTTGTCATACATAACTTCAAGTGCTGAAAAAAAATCTTTCGTAATTTTCGTTTGACAATGCCGGCGTTAGGCTCCAAGACTGCAGGAACAAAAAAAAATTTATAACAAAAACCATGGACCTGCGTACGGAAATTGAAAAATACTTTTTCTTTCAATCCTTCGACTGCAGGTCGTTGGAATTCGGTAAATATGCATTTTTCTTTTGTACAGACGTTTTTTTGTAGACAATTATTCTTATTTCATGGCCCAAAATGTATTTTTCAAGGAAAACAAAAATTAAGCGCCCGAGATACGTTCAAACGAGCCTGAAGTTTGCATCGTTGGAATGCAGTGAAAATTCTCTTCGATTCCTCATTTTCATTATTATCCAGTCACATTTTGCAAATTTAGGTTGTAGATTGCTACATGAGATTTCGAAAAAAAATTGCGTGATTGTCGTAGCTCAAATTTGCCAAAGGAAATTTAGGAAGTAAAAAAAATCTGTTTCGTTGCATTCCAACGACGGAAAGCTTCAACGTCATTTTGTTCAAAGCGGAGATTCGTTGAAAAATACGTAATGCACGAAGATCATAATTTTTTTTTCAAAATATAAAAAAAATGTTCTTTGATGGTTTTAAAGCGGAAGGTTTGTGAATACGAAACAAAGACAGTGTCGACCGGCTTTCTAAAAAGTATTTTTATTCGGCGGTTTGAATTTGAGTATTTTCGGATTAGTGAAAAATGAAGTGGAAAAATCGAATTCTTCGGCAGATTTATTGTTGAAAAAGTATATTTTTCGATTTTTTTTTACTTCAATGACTTATTATTATTCACATTTGCCGCAATCGACGCATAAAAGTACGTTCGGAGCTCGTTGCACAGAACCTCCTACATAACGGACACTTCAATGAAAAATTACATTTTTCAGCAAAAAATCACATGAGTAATAGTTCGTTTACAAAAGTTAATAACCAATCGCAAATTCCGTACGCAGTTCCATGAAGAATGCATCTGAGAAGATACGTTCAAAATTTTATTCGTATGTGCATGTTTGGCTGAGGTACATTTCCGGCTAGTTTGAAAAACATGTTTTCGCGCAATACGCGTTTAAAGTTTGAACGAACATTATTCATTATAAATTTTCGATTTACCTTTAATCTGCGATGTCAGAATTTACCGTGTTGAAGTTTGAATCGTTGGAATGCAACGAGAATTCTTGTTTATTTGATGCTTCCCTAATTTCCATTATCAACGAATTTTTTATTTTTTTACACATTTAGGCTTAACATCTTCAACGAGAATCCTGAAAAACGTTTGAGGGACTTGGGAGGGCTGAATGTTTAAAAAAAAATTGGGCCTCGAAGCTTTCGTTGCGGTCCAACGATGCAAACTTCAATATCGTCAAATCGAAAATTCGGAAATCCCTGCTTGGCTTTACCCGCTGATTTAATTTCGATTTTCTTTCAAATCCGATAAATCGTATAAAACCCGTATCGTCGTAAACTTGGACAGCTTCGAGTATATTTTAAAGGCCCAGACCACTTTGGAGCCACGAAAAAAAGGCTATTTTCGCGATTTTTTTTTGAGGATTTCATAAAAGATACGAATATAAAAGTCGTTGGGATTGATAAATAAAGTCTTGAAATACATTAAAAAAAAAAATCATCTTTATTCATTTTCAAGTACAAAAACTATAGTTTAACGTAACGCCTCAAAAATAGGTGGGCTAGGTAGCTCCGTCAAAACTCGGCAACGGCTTGTCGGAAACAAAAAAATCAAAGTCCATTAGATTCAGTATGACACCAGCTACAAAATGACCCTCGGATATAAAGTTTTATCGAAAAATAAAAAAATGGCAGATGAAAAACGAAAAAAGTTTTTAATAAACGCGTTTTTTTTGCAGTTTTTCGCAAAAAAAGAGTAAAAATCAAAATTTCAAAAGCATCGAGGTTTATCTTGTTGTGAATCACGTTTACAATGTGTGGTTTAAATTTCAAGAGAATCGGTTTATCAGTTTTAGAGATACGATGGAGCTAGATTTTGAAAACGTTTCGAGAAAAACGCGTTTGAAGTTTATACTATGAAAAACTCTTACCTAAAGTCAATCGACAATTCCTGCACCGTACAAAATCCCTTTTGATTGCTCATCATCGTTGATTTCTTCAAGTCTTACTTGCTGTCGATTTTTTGAAATTTTCAAAGTGGACTGGCCCCTTAAGGTAACCCTATCGCCAGGCTCCGATCCCGACGATTTTCATTTTTTTTTTTTCGAGCTTCCCTAAATATATTAATAATCATCTCTGTAAAATTTCAGGGTCCATCATCGACTTAATTACCGAGAAAAAAAAAATCCGTATTTTTGGAATTCCCAGACGACATGCAAAAACCCAATTTCCGGTCGCTACAAAAGCGTATATAACAGTGGGAATCCGTCAGATCCTTAAAAATAATCAGATTTACATACTTAACACTTATTTTAGTTATCCAATGCTCTTATTACATATAACACTTATTACATATTACATATGTAATAAGAGTTATAAGTAATATGTAATTTTAACATTTTTTAAATTTCTCAATATTATTTAAAATTAAAAAAAATGTATTAAATTTTATTAAATTTTTATTAAAAATGTTATTAACAAAATTAAATTATTAATAATATTTAATGATATATTTTATAATATAATATATTTATATTTATAATATAATATATAAATTTTATTAAATGTAATTTTAACATTTTAACATTGAAGAGTTATAAGTAACATGTAATAACTCTTATTACATATTACTTATAACACTTATTTTAGTTATCCAATGCTCTTAGAAAAATTTACGCTTATTGACCTAATTTTTATGTAGCATCAAGTTTAATTTGAACTTCCGGTATTGGATTTATTGCCACTTGCTACGATAAAGAGACGTGACAGCAAGGCAACAGCTGGCTGTAGTCCTAACCTCATCTCACTCGTTCGAATTTCCACACATATTTCACTTTTAACCGACATATTTCGCCGGCGCAAATTTTCCACGCTTTTTACCATCCGTGGCCCGAATGCAATGCTTTATATTTCCCGGACCTGACATGGCATGGAGGTTAAACTCGCCTGGTTGAGTAAAAATGAGACGGAGATAGAACCAATGTTGCCAAATATCAAACCTAGAAATACTGCGCGAATCGTTGGAATAACTATTTTTTTTTTCTTCATTTTTCTAATTAAATGTGAACATTCATTCAACACTTTACACATGGTAAATTTTAGTTATTACAATTTTTTGTTTGTTTGCATATGTGAAAAATATGAATTGTACAAGTCTCAAGTATGATCAGTGGTATGACTGGTGTGAAGCGATAGGATTACCTTCATCGAGTCTCAAGATACATCTCCCCTTTTTTCTGTCTCTTTCTCCACCGCTTTTGCGCTGCTATTTGCGTGGTCGCCCCGACTCGCGTGGGTACCTCGTCCCCCTTGATCCGAAATCTGCGAACCTCCGGAGAAACGAGACGGAGACGGTCCCACCGACCGCGCCTTGCGCCTCCTTTCATACGCGTACTTTGAAGCCCCCCACCCCCCCCCCCCCCCCCCCCACCCCCCGTGCGTGTGAGAAAGGCGAACTTGGCGGTACAGGTATTGAAGAAGGAGGAGGGCTTGTGAGGCGAATGTGCGAGGTGTACTAGGAAACAGGAGGATTCTACCATTGCCATGAGTCATCCTTCTTGTTCTTTTCCGCACGAACGTACCGCGCGATTTTGCCATCAGCTGCGAGGAAAAAGAAACGAAGATGGACGTGGAGAAGGAGACAGGCCGGCTCTTGAATTATCTTTGTAACGTCCGTTTTACACGTATCTCACGAACAATACGTTCGATCTGTTGATACGGATATCGTATACGCGCATCGGCGCAATATCTTACAGAAACAAATCGCTCGTACAGTTATCTGCCTGGACGGCTTTCTCCTCGATATCACGCCAGCATACACTGCCAAAAAAATCTTTAATTTTAATAGGATCTAAAGTCGAACCTCGATATAACGAATCGGTAGGGAAGTTCGTTATATCGAGTTTTCGTTATATCGAGGTCATCCCGTGCAGAAATGTGACCGGGCATTCCCTACTTTGTGTTCGTCCCTGACCAGACTTGCCTTGTCTGATTTACCTGACCGGGCCCCCCCATGGAACAAACCGGGAAGATCGCAACATCGTTTTTATACGGCTTACCCTCTATGTTTGGAAATTACAATCTTCTGGACGGGATACATTGCGAGCAAGTACATCTTCACGTAATGTCTACCCGGCCAGAACATTGACGTGTTCTGAAAAGTGGAGCCAGTCTTTGAGAACTGAAGAAAAGCTACTTTGCTTTTCACCTTATCGAAGATATTTATAATTGGGATGAAACTAATACATCTGTTGTAATTCTATTGATAACTAAAATCGACGAGGATAACAATGCTTATCATAAATACCGGGATTACGATAACTAATGATTCGAGCATAAAGAACAGCCAAATTATTTTATGAGGCAAAAAAGTAAAGCTGTCATTCGTGGTTTTTAAACGTCTTGTCGCCATGTTGGGAAATATCAATGTTCTGACCGGGAAGACATTACCTGAATGTATTTCGCCAACAATCCGCCAGGTGGCTACAAGCGAAGCGCTTCGCGTAAGCAAGGTACGATCGTACGAGGATAAAAGTTCGTCCTGTGAGTTGTACCGCGTACAGAAGTGATATGCTTACAACGTGCACTTACGCTTATGATTTTGCGATACATGCGAAATAACCCTTTGCACTCTAGGCCTTTTTCGCTCGGATAGTGATCTGTGTACGTTTTTCTGTCTCTTTGCCTGTCAGGAAATGCGAGCAAGCGTATGTATACACTCATATACCATAGAAAGTAGATAACCAACGAACAACATGTTGTCGAAATACTAAATTGAATACACTCCCGATTTGACCTCCTCCTCGAGGATTCCAAAAACGCTGAAACGTCATTTTTAATTTCCTCGTTTGTTCCTGGTTATTTCCCGATCTATTCCCTACAACTTTTCTGGTCATTTACCGCTTGTTCTCCGGCCTGTTCCTGATCAGTTCCCCAGAAAGGGTTCGGCGGATCGGGACCTAGCCTTAGACCAATTCCAGGGTGGACGGCCCGACCAGAGCCTGATATTATCTAGGGAAGGCAGATCAGGCAGTACTTTTTCCCGACTCAAATTTCTACACAGGATGTTCCTTAAAATGTTCTTTAATATATATATATATATATATATATATATATATATATATATATATATATATATATATATATATATATATATATATATATATATATTAG
Source organism: Ophion ellenae (assembly GCA_963210295.1). Classification (NCBI taxonomy): domain Eukaryota; kingdom Metazoa; phylum Arthropoda; class Insecta; order Hymenoptera; family Ichneumonidae; genus Ophion; species Ophion ellenae. The sequence continues at coordinate 12,276,676 of OY723396.1, forward strand.
TACTATTAATATAGGGATATTTTTTTAAGAAAGGTTTAAATTAGAGCAATTGTTACAAGAAATTAGAGCATAATGAATATTACGTATTTTGAACAGATGGAACCGAATCAAAGATGTATTGAGAATAAATAAAAAAAACTTAGTTATTAGACGATATTCAATAGATCTTGATTTGAATTAATGAATTTGTTTACAATAAATAATGACAATAATGAAATGCAATGGGGAAAATTTGATTTCACGAAATATCTAGTTAGTGCAAATTTCAAAAATTCGAATAGCCGCATCTAGTTCGTATCAATAGAATTTTTCTGTCAGTGTGATGTACGGCAGACTCGGCACAAATTCACTTTCGACGTATTTCTCCAAGGTGCAAAACTAATATCACCCTTTCGTTCACGAGCAAGGGCTTTTGGGCGAAGTACTCGTTTTTCGGAATATTCATTAGCAAGGACTAGAACGGATGGCGGTGACGAAGAATAGAGAGCAGCTCGATTTTATAATCGGCTCATAAAATTCTTTCGAAAGACTTGAGGTATTAGGTCATTAACGGGTTACGCCTAGTTGTAACAATCGAAAACAGCTCACTTTTGGGATGTTTAAAATAGGAAATCGTGATGATAAGTTTCTACGAAAATTAGGTATTTGAAAAAGTATCATCTGGAGGATCTTGAAGAGTATCATCTCACTCTGTGATGTTTTTGTGCAAAAATATTTAATTACAATCGACTTAACGTTACTTTTCCAACAATATTTCAAACATTCCATACTTGATGCCCTACTACATCGTCATCCCGGTACTGGTCGAGTGCACAAATTGCGTATCAGCTTGTTAACAAAGAAATGATCGCTCGAGCAATTACTCCGTGTAATAGCACGTGGCAAATGGCTCGTTCCTCGATAACTTGCAGCTCCTTGCAGAACATCTTGTCCAATCGTTTTTTTTTTTTCCCCCCACTGAGGATCAGTTGGTTGCCTGCTTTATGCAAATCAGTGTACTCTTACGTACCGACAAATGGGCATTTAATTACGTCCGTGCTCCCGTTTGCTGACGAATCAACAAAGTGCCAAAAGCAGCAAGACAATTCGCTCCTGAGGACAAATATTTGACTACGCGAACGTCAAATGCTTCATTATCATCCTGTATCTCATCTATTGGCTTTTCCAGTACAGCTTCACATTTCGCGGCAGTTATGCTCCGTGCAGTATTCCATCAGATGTGGCACAGATCCAACAGTTACCGTCAACTAATTCCCAAGTAATCTCACCGTGTCCTATCGCGTGTCTTCACTGAACCTCCATGTTACACTTACACGGGTACAACCGGGACACTCGATGCGTGGGTGCAAAGCTCTCGTTCCATCAAAAGTTACTCGACGAGATTGTGATTCGCGACACGATACATGTATACGCTTGATGCGGCGACACGATACATGTATACGCTTGATGCGGTGCTTCACGACGGGATACAAATCCCCATTACAATTCCACGATGATATTGAAGCTCTCGACAAAGGCCTTGGAGACGTCTCTGACGTATATTATTATTGCGGGACCAAGAAAACTTCCGCAGCTTCCTCATCTTACTCTGATGTTTCTCCACTTGGACGATTACTGGCGATATCTCTGCCTCGCATTTGGGATGTTCAGGCTGATCAATCAAGGCGGTATTTAGACGGGAAAAATTGAACAATTTTGAAGAATTTTTCAAACTCAGAAATAATTATCCTACAGTTATCAAACTGCGGGTATATTTTGATAGTATATTTAAGTATACAAAACATTTTTTTTAAATGCATTTATCATCAAAATGGTGGAACTGTGGCAGAGTGTTACAGCAAGGTGGCCGCGGGAGTTGAAAATCCGCGTGCAGACTAGCCTCCCGTAGAATTTGATTCGCAAAAAAATTCAAAACAATGTCGGCTTAAAACATGTATAGTTTTTATTTGACAGTAATTAAAATGAAGAAAATGCAAGCAAAAAAATCAACATTTTACGCAAAGTTTCTGTAAAATTGGTGTTAAAAAAGTAGTTTTTTTTTTTAATTTTTCAAAAACAATTTTCGTCAATTAGAAAGTAGCAATATTATCATTATTTCCATGAAGTTTTAACTCAATTGGCCTAATAATTTTTTAGTAACCCTGCACGCCAATTGCGAAAATGCAGTTTTGAGCAAAACGCGTTCACCATGTTTTTAATTTAACATGTTTATCGAAGTCCGTGTTTTTGGATAATGCAAAAAACCGATTTTCAACCAATTTGACACTGAAATAGTCCCTCAATTGTCTGCCACTGGCCGGAAAATGTCTTCAGGAACGCTTTCGAGAAAGTAACAGCATCGTATAGTCAAACGTTCGATAGTACCTCTCCCCTTCATTTCTTGGTTCGCTATCGTGCATCTTGATTCCACAATTGCGACGCTAATTGCAAATTTCATTTGTAGTCCCCTCTGATGATGTACAACGACGGCTCAGATGCTGGGAGGAAAGGTAACGGAGAAGCAGTCTGAGAGGCAGAGTGAGGGGAGTTGGGGGGAGAAAAAGTTGTGGAGGCGACGACCGCGATCACCTTCACCGTCCATCGTTGACTTGCGTGAGCGGACTTTCTTTCGCTCAGACATTGTTGAACGAGACGTATACTTTCGGCTCTTTTTAAATATTGCTCTTGGCTGTCTGTCTTTCTCTCTTTCTCCGTTTTTTCCTCTTTCTCGCTCAGCTCGTAGCCTTTTTATTCCCTATCCTTTCTGTCGCACTTTATCGAGTCTCTCTGTACAGCATAGACGGGAGTCTGTACCTCCGCACCTCTGCAAGTACGCCAACACGGGGAATAAAACTGGGAGTGGTTCTCTCAATATCTAGGCCGAATCCATTTCTCTTTTCTTGCGTGTCTCGTCCTGCACTTACGTACGCGTATTGCCAATATCCTATTGCCGTTCTGCTTTTCTTTTATTCTCGTCAAGAGACACTCGAAAATAGTTTATATATATATATAATAATAATAATAATAAATGTAAGCGTGGTTTGTCAGTGCGTGCCGCTATAACTCCGTAACCCATCCCCGCAGTCCCATGGGGGTAATATGGTATGGTAGCCCCCCATCCTCCATCCATGAGGAAGGTTTCGGTTTGGAACTGCAGGGCTTGGGTTCGGAGATATGGGTGTCAAAATAGGTAATCGCACCAATGGACTTCTCATGGGAAGTCGGGGTGAGGCAGCTGGAAATCGAGTGCCGAAGTGTCCGAGACTGGCCAGCATGTTCTAGAAGGTTCTAGAATGTTCCAGAATATTATAGAATCTTCCAGAAGGTTCGAGAATGTTCTAGAATGTTCCAGAGTATTATAGGACGTGCTAGGATGCACGGGAATGTTCTAGTATTCCCCAGAAGATTCTAGAATGTCCCAGAAGGTTATAGAATATCCCAGAAGGATCGAGAATATCCCAGAAGGATCGAGAATATCCCAGAAGGTTCTAGAATGTCCCAGAAGGATCTAGAATATCCCAGAAGGTTCTGGACCGTCGAAAGGACTTCCGGTTCCTGAATGTTCTAGAAGGTTCCAGGATGTTCTGGCTTCCAGAAGGTTCGAGAATGTTCTAGAATGTTCCAGAGCATTATAGGATATTCTAAAATGCTCGAGAATGTCCTGGTATTCCCCAGAAGGTTCTAAAATGTCCCAGAAGGTTATAGAATATCCCAGAAGGTTCTAGAATGTCCCAGAAGGTTCTGAACCGTCGACCGGACTTCCGGTTCCTGAATGTTCTAGAAGGTTCCAGGATGTTCCAGAATATTATAGAATCTTCCAGAAAGTTTGAGAATGTTCTAAATGTTCCAGAATGCTATAGAATCTTTTAGAATGTTCGAGAATATTCGAAAATGTTATAGAATCTTCTAGAATGCTCTAGAATGTTCGAGAATATTCTAGAATGTGCCAGAAGCTTCCAAAATGTCTAAGAAGGTTCCCCGTTCATTTTTCATTTTTAATTCACGTTCGATAGGAGCTTGCTGGCTTTGTCCAAGCGAAGCGAAGGTTACTCCGACTAGTTGTCAATAGAAACGGTGCGTCGGTGGAATTTTCCTCTTTCAACGGTCAATGACCGTGTCTCCACTTTTCGATGTTTGTTCATTTTCACGCTTCCGTTGGCTGCGCTGCTCCGTGGTCGCACATATTGTAACGTTCCGGGGGTACGCTTCAATGACCCAAACTTCCCGGATGTACCCGTTGGAAGCGGTTCCATGTTGCCGGAACAAGGAACGAACGCGGGGCCGCTCCGAGCTCGGCTTCGTTCGAACGAAACGAGGTGCAATGTGGCTCGACTTCGTTACCTGCACGGCCTTTGCGAGTTTTTTTGTCGAGGTAACACCTCGGCGGGGCATTTTCAACGGGAATTGACAACACGATGAAAAGTTCCGTAGTACGATCCTCAATTGAATTGTTTGTTTGGGTTTGTTTGGGTTTGTTACTCGCAAAGTCATTAACTTTTGGTACTTTTGGAACATGGACGACACTCGCGCGAGCATGCACGTTCACGCAGCTTTGCACAAACCAATTAAGGTATTCCTTTTACGGAGCCGAATTTTTCAACAATCGACTGATTTTCGTCTACTATCGAGTAGAAGAATCCTATATTGGCTTAATTTCAGGCCAAGTTACCGAACTTGTAATGAAAAATGACGGGGACAAATCGTCTCGTTTAAACGGTGCTCACGTGTGTAAAAAAAATCACCGAAAAAAGTCATCGATTTAAAAACAAACAAAAAATATTAATGATAAAACTTAGAAAAATGTGGGCTAGCAGAAGAATTTTCGGAGAAAATGCAAAAATGTCCAAATCTACTTAATGTGCCGGAAATTTTTTATTCCAGTTTATCGTTGGGTGGATAATTGATTGTTACTTATTTTTGTTGAGGGGGGCGATACCTTTAGACGAGGGAAAAATTGCTGATTTTAATCTTTTTTTTTTTTAAGAAAAGATTTTTTCACCGTTTTTGAAGATTGATAAAAAAAAACATGCAACAGCCAAAAGTAGTACTAAAACATACGCTAAGTCTAAAAAATGGGAAAGAAATCTTTGCTTAAAAAAAAAATCATGAAAAACAGCAATTTTTTTTCCTGGCCTAAATGTATCTCCTTATGGGAACGTTCTGCCTTGTTGGGCCAAGAAATGTTCGATTTTTCACCAATATTTTATGCGATAAGTATTAAATATAGAATGTTGATATTTGGTATGTTGACTAAGCGGTCTTTATGGAACGTCAAAATATTTTTTAAAGTTTGACAAACACGGTGGGAGTGGGAGGAGCCACGTATGTCGGTGCGCGGGCGATGACATTCTTCGCTTGCAGAAGTCCTAAGCCTCGGACAGGTGATCTGAAGCAAAAGAATCAAACATATTTTTACTTTGTACAATATTGCGAATACGTTGATCTAGAATCAAGAAGAAAAATTGAAAAATAAAAAAATAGTGAGCAAAAAACTGCGAATTTTTTTGGAAAAAAAAAACAAACTTCTTTCCGATCGCTCACTATTTTTTTATTTTTCAATTTTTCTTCTTGATTCTAGGTCAACTTATACGCAATATTGTACAAAGTAAAAATACGTTCGATTTCTTTTGCTTCAGATCACCGTTCGGGACTTGGGACTTCCGCAAGCGAAGAATGTCATCGCCAGCGCACTGACATACGTGGCTTCTCCCACTCCCACCACCATGTTTTGTCAAACTATAAAAAATATTTTGATGTTCAATAAAGACCGCTTAGTCGACATACCAAATATCATCATTCTACATTTAATACTTTTCGCATAAAAAATTGTGAAAAATCGAACACATTTTTTGGCCCAACAAGGCAAAACCTTCCCTTAAGTGCCACTGTAGCTCACCAATGATTCGGGAGAGCCCTTACAAAGTACGGCCTTCCGCGGAAGGAATACCTCTAAATTTACCGATTCGTCAATGACGAAACAATGATAAGAATTGGACTGACGTAATGAGGCTACGAACGTAACGATATCAATCGTCAATTCAACACTGGAATTCGTCTCTTCGTGCATAGGCTGCAGTTCGTGACACAAGTTGCCCATTCCCAATTAAGAACGTGAGAAGTTCAGAAATGTCATGTCGCAGGTTATGCAATGCCAATGATATTACACACGTATCAGGCACACTGGGCTCCACTGTGCTTACCTCGAGCGATGCACGAGTCAATTAGAAACATGGTATTTTTCTGTCAATCGTGGACCTGGAAATTCGCCCAAAGGTCATCGACACCCTCGAGAATTACGGAGGCCTTTGGTTAAATTGCCAATGTTGAATGATTCGAGCAAAAGATCAACAGTCAAAATCCATATACCAGATAATTGATTGGAGTAAATAAACGCCGCGGAAAATGAGTGAAATAAATGAATAATCAATTTCATCGAGCGTGAAGCTGAACGCAGTACAAAATACACCCGAGAATGGAAAACATTCAAACGAATGCAAATATATTCGTCCTGTTTTCATTCGTAGAGTATTGCTTTCTTCGTCCGATTTGCACCGTAAACAAAATAACCATTGAGCACGGTAATGCTGTGCTTCACGCGTATGGACTCAGGCCACTCGCATTTTCTCTCGCAACGAAAAGCTCCGAGCCAGAGAATCTTGACGCTGTTTTCCTTTCTTCCGATTTTTCTCGCGTCACACTGCTGCCCGGTTCTCGTGCTGATTGTACGAATCATTGTGTCACGAAGGGTTGGATGAGCATGGATGACGAGCATGCATGCAGCACGCATGGGGTATAGACATCAGTAATTTAGAATGGTTTGGAAACTTGCATCGTTGGAATGAAACAAACATTCCTAATTGCTTAATTTTTATTATCAATTGAATTTTTTTTGCCGTTTTTAGCCATAAGTTTTTATAAGGGTTCTCAAAAATGTTTGTGACTTTCGTAGCCTAAATGTGCAAAAAAAAATGTTTTCGATGCACTCCAACGATGCAAAATTCGGTAAATTTTTTGAAGCGGGGCTCCAGCCCTAATGGGCTCCAAATTTTTTGTCACTTTTTCGGGGCTTTTCTGCAGTTTGAAAATATGTTCTTTATGATGAGGGAGGGGTATTTAATTAAGAAAAAAAAATATTTCCGCAAAATATTCGATTTTTGAAGTTTCTGGTTGGTAACTGTAATTTGTTTGGGTCAAACCCATGTCATTTTACCGACTTGATGTCACCAAACCCGTTTCCTCCATACCTTTAGAAAGGTTAAAAAAAAAGCGTTTGGGGCTTGAAATAATGGTTGAAATTGTTTTCCCCCGACTTGAATATTACAAACAAAGTGCCCTGAAATACATCGACTCGGTACAACATTTCTAAGCCCCTTTTCCAGCTGGAGACCCACTTGTAAATATTTACCCAAACTTCAATACTGTCATTGCAGGGTGTCTACCGACCTGAAAACTCATGAAAAATCTTAAATGTCGCGAAATTACACTCCACCCTGAAAAAGTCATGAAATGTCATGAAAAATTACCAGTCGACCTGAATTATTATCCCCTTCTAAATTATCGTTGAGTCTATATTCAATATGAATTGACTTTGTGGTACTTGTTGATAGACAAGCGAATATCGAATCGATAGAAAATAAAATGGAAAAAAGTAAAAGAAAATGATGCGTTATCTCAACATATATTAGTTTTTCTTTGTTATTCGTGTAAAGCGACTAGATGATATTACTCAAGGTTCCTAAATGCATGTAATATTTTTCTAGATGTGCCCAAAATATATTTCGTTACAGCAATCTTGAAATTATGTTTGTCTTACATTTTTTTACTACATATGGAATTGTACAGTTTAGTGACTTTTCGTTTATTCCGTATACTTTTTATTGGCATACAACACACATCTATTTGAAAGAGCAAAATAAAAATATAAAAATTTAGAAAATCGGTCGCACTGTAGAATCATTAAGTATACTTCTATGCCAGAAAGTCACACTAAGAGTTATGAAAAAATCCCTATTCCTTGCCTTAAAAATCCTTAAGTGTCATGCAATTTCAGTTCTGGTCAAAATTAGACACCCCGCATTGGGATATGAAAACGTTCTTAACAAAGTAGCAATATCGTAGCTTTTGGTTATACATTTTACATGAAATTTATAACAAAATAACACAAATGTGGTTAAGATATCTGTAGTGTAGAATGGTTTGAAAGCTTGCATCGTTCGAATGCAATGAAAATTCTTGATGTTTTAAATTCTTCATATCATTTAAAACCTTTCCTTTGCAGTTTTTGGTTGTACATTTTTAATAATATTTATAACGAAATAACACAAATGTGGTAAAGATATCAGTAATTTAGAATGATTTGGAAGCTTGCATCGTTGGAATATGTCGAAAATCCTTGTTTTTTTTTCCATTAAAAAATGTTCCTTAATATTTAAAACCTTTGCTTAGCAGTTTTGGTTATACATTTTTAATAAGGCTTCCCCTTGACGTTTCAGTGACATCAGGTAGCCAAAATGTGCCAAAAAATATATTTTCGTTGCATTCCAATGATACAAACGTCAATACCGTAATTTAGATAGGAGAAGATTTCTAGCGAAACTTACAATGGACACGAGGGTACATTTTTGGTTATAAACGTTATGAAAAAATTTACAAATCTTACGAAAAATGTATAAATTTCATTAAAAAATCATAACCAAACAACACGAATGTGGTATAGACATCAGTAATTTTTTAATGGTTTGGAAGTGTGCATCCTTGTGATGGGACCAAAATTCTTGGTTAATATGTTTTATTATTAGTTAAAAATTTTGCAGTTTTTGGTTATACATTTTTAAAAAAGGTACTTCAAAATTTCGCAGTGACTTTGGTAGCCTAAATGTGCCAAAAAATATTTTCTTTGCATTCCAACGATGCAATCTTGAATACCGTAATATAGATGGGAAAATGTTCCTAGCGAAGTAGCAATAGACATGAGGACTGCAATTTTCGTTTCTCTGACTCTTCTCCTCTTCACCCTGTATCCATTCCACCTTTAAGTTCACAATATTACATTCTCGTTGCAATTTGCTCGCCCGTGGCGCTCCACACAGTAGCCCGATCATCTCATACGTAATTTCCCTTCCAGGCATCAACACTTTTATTTCTCATGCCCCAGTGTATTTCGCAATTTTGAGACTAGAACATTCACAATTTTTTTCCCTTTTTATATTCTCCCTTCAACGTTTCTCCGCAAGTCTCGGAGCACACACACAATTTCATCTTCACTTACGATGGTATTGAAGTTTCCATGGTCACAACGCAACGAAAATCCCTTATTTTTCCCTTCCGTCATTTTCATTACTATGCAGTCTTCTTTTGCAGTTTTGAGGTTACGAATGTGCCAAAAAAATAGGAAAATTGCACAAAAAAAATTTCATCGCACTCCAACGATGCAAATGTCAATACCATCACTCACATTTTATTCACACCCATCCACAACCAGCGCCATGAAAAAAGCGAAAAAAGTTCATCTCTCGATACTAAAGTTATTTTCACTTCGAAAAGTGCCAAGTGATAATTCACCTCCCGATGTGGTATGAAATTATATATGGTCCGTCGTTACCGGTGTCCATAAACGATCTCGCGGCATCAAGTTCGCGAAAGCTCGCAGGGTGCGCGCGTTATACGAGAGGCTCGCGAGCACACAAGACAGAAAAAAAGAAGAGACTCGCTATCGTATCTCATAGTAATCGGGTAACGATAAGGGCGTGAGCCTCTCGATATACAGGGTGTCCCAGTACTGAATGCGTTCCCTTAAATGGGGGGTTGGGGCTGAAATTCTGAGTCGATTGATATAAGCATGTGTGGGTCTCAGATGAACCCCTGAATTATTATTCATTTTTAAAGGTGGGCCAATCAGGTGCGCGTTACGCTCACCGACGTACGCCGGCTCATCGGGCGCATCTGATTGGCCCGCCTTTAAAAATGAATAATAATTCAGGGGTTCATCTGAGACCCACACATGCTTATATCAATCGACTCAGAATTCCATCCCCAACCCACCATTGCAGGTAACGCATTCAGTTCTGGGACACCCTGTATACACGAGCAATACACGTATAGCCTTCTATTGTGATCTCTTTTATTCGCATTCGGTACGTGACGACGCTAAATATAAAACGAGAGTTCACGATTTATCGGGCTATTCGATACATAAATCAAGTAGCGTGACACTCACACGTAAAAGGCATACACGTATACGATAAATTTTATTTAATCGCGCTCTGTTATCATCTTCACTGTCATATATTGTATTTCCACCATACACGTGTACTCGCCGACTTGTAAAAACATTTTCATTCGACCTCATAGATTCTTTTTTCATTTTTATTCCACTCCACCGCGTCTTCTCGGATAAAGCGAGTGCCTTCGCAGTTTCCCTTCAATAATAAAGATAACCACGAGCAAGTTGCGGAGAAGAAAACGGCGTTGCACTGGACGTGTATACGTTTTATGCGATCGTAAATAAAACGAATAACGGTACGGACGACGAAACGCGTCCTGGTGGTGAGGTCGTTGCAGTTGGATTATTGGATAACGCACTCTTGATTTGAGCTGACTGTTGAATAATTTTAAGGGAGGACACCATTGTGACTGCCCATTTTGCGACTGTTTTCTTTGGAGTTTTTTTTTTTGTAAGAGCGGAATGAAATACATCGTCAAAATAACTTTTAGGCTTTATTGGGTGTATATTGAAGAATGTTAAAAAAATTATTTGTCAAAAGAATACAAAATGGCGGCACACGAATCGCTACAGCACTACTGGTTTTCAGCCAACCAGAAATATTTTCGTTAATTATATTAGTTTTGGCAGTCAAGTACGGGGGAAAATTAAAAAATAATGAAAACAAACAAATAGAAACGGATTTGAAAAAAAAAATTGCTAACCATTGTTTTTTTAACCATAATTTTCATATGAAAATTTATATGTTTTCTACAATTTTCAATTAATCGAAAAAAAAAGCGCTCGTACTGGACTGTTGAAGCAATCTAAGGAGTCCAGTCAAAGATTCAAGTCGATTGGACGAAAATTGTTCGAGTTCTGCTGCGTGCCGATTTAAAAAACATGGTTTTGAGAAAAAACGTGTTTGAATTTGAGGTACCCGCTAGGAAACAAATGCACGAGTGAATTTGCATAAGAGTGGGAGCTTCTTGAGTCGGTGGGTTACGTGATCCTCCTTGGGAACCGTTTTTACTTAAGGATCAAATTTTTGGACGGTATTTTGTGTAACTGGTCCTGCGTCTACTCAAAAATACATCGAAAACTACTTTAGAACTTTTTTTTCAGCTACAAACGAATATGCATCATATTTTTCAAGGATCGATGGATTTTTTAAAAGTGTTCCCTTATAAAGGAATTTTCGAAATGTTTACAGTGGTAAAATCGAATTTTGGATGGTGCTGAAATTTGCATCGTTGCAATGCAACGAAAATTCATCATGATTTTCTTCATTTCTCTATTTTTATTATTACCTAAAATCTTTTTTTGCAGGCTTTGGTTATAGATTTTCACAAAGGATCCTTGAAAACGCTGCAGTAATTTTCGTAGTCTAAATGTAGTAAAAAAAAATCAGCTATACGGAGAAAAAATATTTTCGTTGCAGTGCAACGTTGCAAACTTGAATACCATAATTTTTGACATTTTATGGAAATTGTAGGACATTTTTTTTTTCTTGCACGTCCATTCAGGTAAGGCCTTATATACGCGATTTCGCCGATTTTCGAAGGTACTTTTCTAGACCCGGTTAAAAAAAATGACGCATATATTGACATTTTTTTACAGATCATTTATGCACATGGTTAACTATATGTAAAAAAAAATCAGAAATATTAACAAATGGCGGAGATATAACATGATAAAGCAATGTATTTTTTTTTGCGCGCGCGTTGATGATGAAAATTCTCGGCATCCATGTGGGTGTCTGAAAAAAATAAACATATTTATAATTGCATAATGAATGTATCTTCAGTGTGAACCAACGATATTATTTTTTTTTAAATTATTATAATAAAAATTTGAAACTTAAAATATTTTTACTAAATTCTCTGTCGGTTTTTTATTTTTTATATTTTTTGTGTCATCGAAATTTTTGTTTCTGTGCTTCACACGATGGGTGATAATACTAAGAATATTTTGTAAACATTTCAAAGCGATCTGAATCTTCGTTGAAGAGTTAGAACTTTCACAAGATTCAAAAAAGTGAATCGTAGAAAAACGGCTTTGAAGTTGGCGATCGGGCGCGCCGCGCGGTATCTATTATAAATGCAATGTTACTTTATTTTTGGAATTTTTCCATTTTGTAAAGCTTAAAATATCCCTAACTGTTTAGGCTAATGGAATAAAAAAAATCATTTGAAAAATGTAACATTTTAAAAAATTTCGCGTATATAAGGCCTTAATGGCATGTATGAGAGATTGGATACGTGCTCGAATGAGCTCGCGATCAGTCGCCTCGGAAGATCGAGCGAACAAGTGGCGAGATACGCGGCCTATCGCGTGGACAAGGCGAGGGACCGCGGTA